>BSBK01006452.1:0-385000 GCA_027943335.1 Chamaecyparis obtusa | reverse complement strand
AAAAGAATCCACAATGGTAGTTGTTGAGGTGAGCCATGTTATCATTTGTGAATATTGTAAGCATGGCATGAGATGTGTAGTTGCATACTTGTTTGCATGGTGTGTTTTTTTGATGGATGGTGTTTTTAAGGCATTCATGAATGTATTCTATCATTGAATTGATAAATAATACATGCATGATGGATTCTTTTGGAGCCTATGGTTCATGGACCTAAATTAGGCTACATGTAGTTGTATAATATAAACTGGTGAGAAATACTAGGAATGAAGATCACTCACCAAGGTATATTATAACATTAGGCGTATACCAAAGAGCTTTCCCTCAAACAAATATAATTAGCACAACCCAAAAGGATGAAGGGATGCTAATGCAAGATCTAGATTCAAGGATGAGTTTCTTTTTTAGGGAGGATATTATATTCCTTTATTGATTGATTGATTTGTATGCACAAATTGATAAAATTGATATTATAATAAAGGAAATGACAAATCTATAAAAGTAAGTGAAAGAGGAAAAATGGAGGAATGAACTCACCTAGAAATAGGAAGAGGAAGATTGACATTCAGATCTAAATTTGGTTGTCACCATAATGTCAGAATCAACTGTAATTCCAGATCTAGGAACCCGATGCTTGTAACTATATACTGTGCAATTTTTAGCCAAAAAGTGCAGGACTGTGTCAATTTTTAGGACTATGTCAATATGTTTACTTAGTCCCAGTAGCTCCAAATATGATGGAAATTTCTAAGGACTTGCAATTACATTCAAAGCTTCTGAATCTAGATCTGAAACTCCATAAACTATTCATATGCACATAAAAGAAGAGGAAAATATTATAGAAATGGGTTTGCCTTGGTAAAATCCCTATATACGATTCAACCTTGAAATGGTATTGAAATTGCATAAAGGAAAGTAATGTAAACAAGATAAATGTTAGATTCATCTTGCATGAAAAACCCTCATGAATGGATGTAGTAATTGCTCAAATTTATGAAGATGATTGAATGTGTTGATCTTGAAGTGAATACAAAATCAAGGATGCCTTCACAAATGCATGGATCTACACTTTCCAATCCTAGATATTGAATGAATGTATGCTTGATCACCCCAATGGAGAAGGAGAGAAAATAAGAATGGATGTATGGATCTTCTTGCTTGATTATAAATTACTCTACTTGGTCATCATGGGAGAGAAACTTACATCAATGAGAGAAGATTTCAT
The DNA here is from genome assembly GCA_027943335.1 of Chamaecyparis obtusa. Lineage (NCBI taxonomy): Eukaryota > Viridiplantae > Streptophyta > Pinopsida > Cupressales > Cupressaceae > Chamaecyparis > Chamaecyparis obtusa. The sequence goes on along the minus strand of BSBK01006452.1, from coordinate 383,777 downwards.
TTTCTTGAAAAGACAATGAATGCTAATCCAAAGGCAATATTTCCAATGCATGACATTAAGAACAATACATGTATTATTAGTATTGTTTATGAAGACCAAGTATAGTGCTACAATGAAATATTAGTGCATATTGTAATACTATTATGAGAGAGAGAGAGAGAGAGAGAGAGAAGTGAAAGACGTCATTTTATGAAGGTAAGGAGTAGTGCTTTTCAATGGAAAAAAGAACAATCAATTATAATGAAATATGGAGGCCAATACACATTAATAAAATAAAAATAAAAAAATCATCATGTCATCAAGGGTTTGAAGAGAATCTCATTTCTCCAAGTTGTCTGACTATTACTAAAGCCTCTTGGATATTATAGGGACATGCCCATTGCATGTTTTATGTGTCTTTAAAGTGGATATTGCACTGTCTTAAAAAGGAGTTTGACTATTTTAAATAACATTTTTATTGTTAAAAGGCCTTTATTTATTGTCAAAGGGATATATCAATTACCTTTTAAGATTCCCTCACACTTACAAAGATATTTAATTATCTTATAGCATAATTAGACATCGTGTAAACCATATCATCCTTAGGCCTATCAAAGACTACTTTCATAGAGTAATACATGACATGGATGAAGAGAATGATCATCACATATCAATAAATAATAGAAAGGTTATAATATCACATAGGATGCATGAAGTTATAGTCAAATATCTCAGAAAACAATGTATGGGAAAAAAAGATAAGGACTATTATAAAGATGTGTAGAATAATAATGATCAAAATAAGGTGTTAATACAATGAAATGAAGGTCACTGATAAAGAATTAGAGAAAGTGTATAATGTCTTAAGACACCAAGGACAATCAAAAGAGTAATTCCAAATATATTGGAGACATAAAATATTGATAGTCATTGTAGCATTGATATCAACAATGTTTTTGGACAATATGTATTCCTATGACAGTGAGATATTAGTCAAGGATGGTATTCAAAAAATACAAAGTATAAAAATCAATAATCAAGATAAAGATCAACTTATCAAATAGATCATGGCATCAGTTGAGGATCAATTTGAGGCACTAAAATATGGAGTTTCATGCAAGTAAAATAGTTCAACCTTGCATTTAGGAGTCCACATGGGTTATGCATCAATTGGGAAGGACTTTGGGCCCACCAAACAATAGTTTGGGATAGTTTCAACATCTTTTTTATATAGTTTTTGGTTACTTACAACCCAAAGAAGATATTTTGCATCATGGAGTAGCTTTCAAGGATGAAGACCTCCATTTCATGCTTATTTCAAGGATTTATTTGAGTCCTGAGGTTGAGTTCTTTAGTTTCTTTTGTATGTTAGGCTTTGGCCTTCTTTTATATAAGGCAAAGAGTGTAACACTCTTTTCTCTAGTATTTTATTTCTACCGTTTTCACTACAGAAAAGGCATAATTGTAAGAACTCGTATTTTAGAAGCATTTTAAAAATTTTATAACAAAAAAGGGACTTAATTTTATTTTTAATAAATTAAACAATGTTCTTTCAAATCTTCTTGTCTCTATTATGTATGAATTATTCTAGGAATGTATTGCAATTTTATTTTAAACCCCTTATTTCTTTTCATTCAAAGAAAAACTAGAAATAAGAGAATCTATTAGAATAAAAACCATATAGCTATAGTTGTGGAACCATAGTTTCTTTCATGTAAAATTTTGAGAAAATGAAACCTCCATATGCCCATTTGTATTTTTTTAGATTTTGGATCAATATTGTGAGAAAAAAAAAGATTTTAAAATCATATTGTGAATCATAGCAGTTTTAGGGATTCTTTGAATTCAAAGCATTCATGTGTACCACCTTTGACTCAATATTTCATTTCAAGTAATTTTTATACCCTTTTCCTTGAAAATAGTAGATTAGGTGAGTACCACAAGCAAGAAGTCAGCCTTCTTCAGAGGTTCATCTCCATTATAGGTTACTCACAACCTAGAGATGTACCCATGCTTCACCATTAAGTTGATTCTTAATTAGCAAGGGTGTATTATTAGGTGACAACATTAATATTGTCAGTTCTTTAAATGAACACATGAAATCAAAGAAGCACATCACTACTACAAATAAGGCTAAACACATGATACAATTATTTTAAGGAGTGGAACAATTGGGAGACTTAAGAAGGCTACCAATGATAAGTCCCAACAAAGTTTGACTAGGTTTTTTGTCCCATCATCATCATCTATATTACATAGGGGTTCTACAATTGCAAATCCTTCTACTTCAAGCATGTTAACTACACAATTTTAAATTTATTTTGAATATGATTTGTTGGAATCTGTATATTATTTATTTTTCTTTCTTATTTTTACCTTTTTTTCTAGAATAAATTGTATTAAAAAAATTAGCATTGACAATTTGGGTTATACTTTATTAACCATCATCACAATGAGAAAGAAGAGATAAAGAGAGTAAATTTGTTAAGCTTAATTATTAGTTTTATCATTTTATTAAACATCATTTATCACCATTGATGTTGCAATGTTGGAGGTATTGGTATTATAATATTAATAGAAATGGGGAGAGTTTAGACATAAGGGTTGTTAGAAAGTAAATTCCACCAAGATAATTGAGAGGGGGGAGTGAATCAGTTATCAGATAAATACAAATTTTATCAACTTCAATAGATTTTAACCATGTAAGCAATGTAATCAACAACCATAGAAGGATATACATACACAAAAACACAATAACACAAGATATGTTAACTAGGGAACCTCTTAATCGAAGAGTAAACCCCGGTGGGAATGATGCCCACAAAAGATGCACTAATATGAAAGTTCCTTGTGAGAGGATGGACTCTGTTAGGAGTCTTATGAAATACATTCAATACATATCAGTCCTTTTTAGGAGACATTGAATCCCTACTAAAAGATTCTAACTCTGTTAGGAGTTATGGGAGACAAAAGGACCCACTGCCCAAACAGCTTCAGGTGCAAGATCACTGAGCACACTGTCCAACTAATCTCTATATTACTCAATAGAATAATACCAAAAGATTATTGATCTCAACAACTTATTACTTCTCCTCTGGTTGTACCAAACCACACCAATTGCTTCATCAAATCTCAATACCAGATCTCTGTACTTCACATATCCTCTTTCAACAAGTATTGCACAATTCCGCAATTCACTTTCACAATATTACAATTAAATTCCACATTACAATAAGGAAAAAATTCCTTCCTTTATACCACACTCAAATAATTACAAATGATTTGGCATACAAATTACAAAATAATAGTTTCCACACGTTACATAAAAATTCCATAATTACATAAAATTGTCGGCTTCCAATTAAGATAACTCTTCACTTGTGTGACCTCTAAACCTTCTATCATTTCCATGTCACAATAATCATGTCTTCAACTTCTGTTCAACTTTGCATGCTCATATTCTATCTTGATTAGGAGATATCATCTGATTTTCAAAAACTGCTACTGAGGAACACTGCCTGAATACTGCTTCCATTGAATTACACATAACTATCATGAATAAATGAATTTATGTATGTGCTCTTAACCATGATCTTATAGAACATCATAGATTAAGTCCTCAACTTCACATAGCTTGATCTTTAATATTCCATGTGCGCTAACTCAAACATTGTCTGCTTCTCTACTAAACTTCAGTAGATCACTGTGTTGACATCAATGACAATCACAGTCATGAATGCAACAAAACTACTACAGAATGGCTTCAAATACTCCCCCATAGGATATATTTAGCATTCATTCCTAAAAATATCCCCCATTGGCATTGATGGAAACAAAGATGAAAAAACATCCAAGTTCCATGAATACCAACCACTGCAACACTGCTGCTTTGAAAATACTTCAAATCCTCTTCATCAATCAAATCTTGCTTAGTTTTCCTATTCATCTCTTTTTCATTTTCTATTTTATATTTCTTGTAACCTTCTCCCTCAAATTATCTTCAATAGATATTTTTTTCATGTATCCTTCTCCCCCATTGACATCAATGAGATATGTTTCATCATTATGTCAACAACAACTTTAATGTCAAAAGACACTTTTTAGAAAATACATTCACTAGAGTCCTCATGACTCAACTTAGATACACATACTCCCACATAAAGGAAGTACCAACATCTAGTCTAGAAGAAAGATAAGGCTCATATACCACTGGATGAATGCAACCATCTGCATCACTTCTCAAAATTAGGCTGAGGCATAACCCCAAGCATACCTCTCAGATACTCAAATGTATCCTTAGGCAAAGGCTTTGTAAATATATCTTCAATCTTCTCTTTTGTGCTTATATATTCCAATCTGACTTCTTTTTCTATCACTTTCTCTCTCATTACATCATACTTTATCTCTATATGCTTTGTCTTAGAATGTAGTACATGATTCTCAGACATACTAATTATGCAAGTGTTATCACAATGTATAAAAATAGGCTCAAAAAAATTTATTCAAATATCCTTCAACATTTGTTTCATCCAATTATATGATTACAATTTTTTTTTGCTGCCACATGTTATGCTTCTGCTATGCTCTGTGAAATACAGTTCTATGTCTTTCTTAGCCAAGAAACTAATCTTCCTCCAAGGAAAAATGCTCCATAACTTGTGCTATTTTTGTCATCAACACTACCTCCCCAATCTACATCTGTATATGCACATAAGGTAAATTCATTAGATTTTTCATACCATAATCCATATTCAATTGTGCCTCTGAAGTACCTTAGTATCCTTTTCACTACTGCATAATATGATTCTCTGGGTTCAGCTTGAAATCTTGCTACAATTCTAATTGCATGTGATATATCAAGTCTTGTATGAGTTAAATATTGCAATCCTCCAATCATAGATATGTACTTTTTCTATTCAACTGTAGGAGTCTCATCTATGCTAGATAACTTTTGTCTGGTTACCATAGGTGTTCCAATTGGTTTACATTTCTCCATTCCAAATCTCTTCAACAAGTCATTCAAGTACTTTGTTTGACTTATAAAGATACCATCATTGTTCTATGTTATCTGCAATCCTAAAAAATATTTCATCTCACCAATCATACTCATTTCAAATTCAGTCTTCATTTCATCTACAAATTTATCACTAGCTTCATCTTCTCCTCCAAAGATAATATCATCAACAAAGATAACTACAACCAAAAAACCATTTTCAATTTCTTTTGTGTACAAGTTGTTGTCTGCTTTGTCTTTAGTAAATCCTAATTTTATCAAATACTTATCAAGTCTTGCATACCAAGTTCTAGGTGCTTGTTTTAGTCCATATAAAGATTTCTTCAATTTACATACCATATCTCCTTCATTAGTTAAAGGAAAACCCTCAGGACGCTCAATGTAAACTTCTTCTTCTAATTCTCCATTCAGAAATGTTGACTTCACATCCATCTGATACACTTTGAATTTCTTATAAGATGCATAAGCCAAAAACATTCTTACTGCTTCAATTCTTGCTACCGGTGCAAAAGTTTCTTCATAGTCAATTCCTTCTTGCTATGAGTATCCTTTATACTCCAATCTTTCTTTATTTCTTACAACTTCTCCTTGTTCATTCATCTTTTTTCTAAATACCCATTTAGTTCCTATAACATTCTTATCTTTAGGTCTAGGGACCAATTCCCAAGTCTTGTTCTTTTCAATTTGATCTAGTTCTTCCTTCATATCTTTAATCCAATGTTCATCTTCATAGGCTTCACTAGTAGATTTAGGTTCAATTTGAGAAATTAAACACAACTATTCTTGTACCTTATTTCAAGTCAGAACTCCTCTATCTATGCTTCCAATAATCTACTCAACAAGTTGATTTCTTGATAGGTTCTTGTTAGGTGTCACTATCTCAATTCTTGTTTCAGCTGTAGGTTCTTCAATGTAGCTTTCATTCAGAAAATCACTGTCAGTTTCATAGAATAATTATGTATTCTCTAGATTAGATCTAGGATGAGTTCCTTCATCTGATTCATAATCAAGCATTCTTTCCTGAATTTTGAACTTTTCATCAACTTTAACATTTGCACTCTCAACAATAGTCTTAGTTATTTTATCATAACATCTATAAGTTTTTCTCTTCAATGAATATCCAAGAAATATACCTTCATCACTTCTAGGGTCAAACTTTCCAATGTCATCATCTCTCTTAATATAACATTTGCTTCCAAAAATTCTAAAATACTTAACTAATGGTGCATGTCCAAACCATAGTTCATAGGGTGTCTTGTTCGTATCTACTCTGATTTGTACTCTGTTCATTGTATACACTGTTGTGTTCACTACTTCTCTCCAGAATATCTTCACCAAATCATTTTAAAATAACATAGCTCTTGCTGCTTCAGTCATTGACATGTTTCTTCTTTCTGTAATACCATTTTTCTTAGGTGTCCTAGGGGCTGAAAATTGTCTCTTAATACCATTCACTTCACAAAAAATGTTAAATTCTTTTGAAGTAAATTATCCACCTCTATCTAATCTCAAACATTTAATCTTCATTCCAAATTCATTCTCAACTTTGTTCTTAATAATTTTAAACTTATCAAATGCTTCAGACTTTTCTTTAAGAAATGCAATCCACATCATTCTTGTAAAATCATCAACAAGAATCATAAAGTACCTTTCTCCATAGAATCCTCTAGTCATTGTGGGACCGCTCAAATCTGTATGAACAATTTCCAACTTCTCTTCTATTGTGAAATTCTTGTTGGGAAATGAGCTTCTCTTCTACTTATCCATCACATATTCCTTGCAAATCATGTTAGTAGGTTTCATAATCTTAGGCAAATCTCTTACTGCAAGTGTAGTACTTACTTTCACAATATTATCAAAGTTTATATGACAAAATATTCTATGCCATAACCAAATATCATCAATCTTAGTAATCAAGCATGTATCTCAGTACAATTTAACTGAAATACATTACCTCTAGTTCTTGATCTAGTACCAATTAAATTACCATCCTTGTCTTTGATTACACAAGCTTTCTCAGTAAACCAAACTTGATATCCCTTATCAACTAGTTGTTCAACACTCAAAATATTATGTTTCAATTCATCCATAAAGTAAACATCATCAATATTAGTCTTTCCATCAAGAGTAATAGATCCTATACCTTTTATCAAACAAGGTGCATTTTTTCCAACTCTAACAACTTGATGCAGGAGCATTTTGGGTTCCTGAAGATCTTTCTTAGTCTTGGAGGAATTCTCTGTCAAAGGGATACAATACTTTGTTTTGGGAAGTTTTCTATGTTTCCATGTTGCAATGATCTATGGATATCTCTAGCATGTGTGATGAAAGGGGTTTGTTCCTTGATTTTTGTGGAGGTTATGTCTAAGAATGCATCTCTTGAAGCGGCATGGTTTGGGAAATCTTGGATGATCTTCTTTGACTGGTTCTGTGTGTTTCCTGCCTAGACCATTGGGAGTTAGCTTATGCAGTCTTGGCTCATGGTTGTTGTACCTTGGACCTATTATTGGACCTTCTCCTATGAATGCATAAGGATTGGATGGACCATTTCAAAGTTAGAGTTGTTTTCCTTGCTGTCAGAGCCGTATTTTCCTACTTTCTGGGTGCTAATTGCGTGATGTGTAGATGTTGATCCTTAATGAATAATAATTTGTGCTCTTAGTTCCTTTAAGAGGACCTAAATTAATATCTTATCCTAAGACCACAAGTCCTAATTCATTATGAGTTAAAAGTTATGACCATTTTTCTCAGGTATCGATTTTCAACCAGTTTACACGCAAAACATGGAGTTTTTCATCTTCCGTGGTTTCGTATGATGAGATGGGATCTTGCTAAGTTAGGATTATGTGTGGACCTAAATGTAATGGTGCATTATTTTTTGTTATTTCTTTATTTAGTTTTGGTATCTCTCTTTAGGATGGACCTATAATGTAATTAAAGCCTGACTGGCCAACTTGTAGCTTAGCTGGCTATATATTGAGAGCTTGGGTTGATGTAGGGATGATCATCAGGAAATATGTAGAAGAGGAGCATTAGATGAGCAGTATAGGATTAGAGTAGAACATATTTGTGAATCTAGGAGTTTGTAGCAGAACTAGTGGCTTGAGGGCTTAGGACAACAAGAGGTTGCTTGGTGGCTTGCGAGCACAAGTTTAGACCCTGTATTGGTTGTTCCTATCAGAGGTTTCCTATTGCAGATCTGAACTAGTTGGTGGTTCCCTAGATCTTGTGAGATCTTGCTGATACTTTGTAATTTCATTATATAAGGCCAAAACCTGGAAGGCCTCATAGTCAGGCATGTTGAATGAAATTCTATTTTGAAACATTATCTTGTTGTATTATGTTGTGCTTGTTGTTGTCATAACTAGCAGTGTAGGCTTGGACTATCCATCATTGGATTCTCCATCGCTGCCCCGTGTCACAACTCCTCCTTCATAATTGTTAAAATTTATGAATTTCTTCATGTCTCTAGTCATATGATGTGAACAACCACTGTCTATAATCCAATCAAGTTTCTTTTCTACTTGAGAAACTAAAGCTTTTTCTTCTTTAACTTTTGTTTCAGGATTTTCTTCTTTTATTGCTACAAATCCTATATCATCATTCTCATTATCACTTTCACTTAAATATTTCTCCATACTATCTTCAAATTCTTCATCATTATCATAATAACATTCTTTATATCTTCTAGGTCTAAAGTTCTTTCTATACTTAACTCTCTTAGGACATTTAGATGCAAAATGACCATATTCTTAACAAGTTCAACATTTAAAGATTTTCTTACCATCTGGTTCCCTTTTCACAAGTAAGGCAATACCTTCTTCAATCTTTCTATCTTCTTCATTTCTGGTTCTACTGCTACTAGCATAATCTCCATTCACACTCATGCTTCTTGACAAAGTAGGGCAAACACTAAGTGTGTTGAATGTTGTCTCCATTCTAGGTAAATCTCTTGATTACCTCAAGTTCATTTTTGCTGCTTCTAATCTTCCAAGAAGGGTTTCTCTAGTGAAGTTTGCAGTACAAGGTATAAATTTCTCTATCATTTGCATTGTATGCTTAAATGCAAGAGTCAATGTCCTTAGAATTTTCCATATCACTTCATTCTATGTCTTGATTCCTTCACAAGATTTTATACCCGCAACAATTTTTGATATTCTACCAATATAGATTCTAACATATTCATCTTCCATCATCCTTATATCTTCAAATGCACATGTCCAATTATGTAATATGACTTTCTTTGCATGTTCATCACCTTCAAAAGTAGATTGTAATGCTAACCAAATTTCATGAGATGTTTTTAGATATTTTACTTGACTGTACTCATTTTCCAGAAGGGCTGACTAAAGTGCTTCTCTGGAAAGCATGTTACACATGAATAGATCTCTTTCCTCATTAGTACATTCTTCAATTTTGTCTTCATCAATGATAGTCTTCTATTTCTTTGTGATTAACTAATATCCTAGTCATAAACAAAGTAAATGTGTCTTCATCTTTTCTTTCCAGCTGTCAAAATTCACTCCATCAAACTTAGGGCTTTCTTTCCTGAAATGACTTGCCATAGATCTCCTTAAGCTGTTAAACTTTTCCTTCAAGGATTTTCTACTCTGATACCAATTATTAGAAATTAAAGTCCACCAAGATAACTGAGAGGGGGGTGAATAAGTTATCAGATAAAAACAACTTTTATCAACTTCAATAGATTTTAACCATGTAAGCAATGTAATCAATAACCATAGAAAGATATACATACACAACAACACAATAACACAAGATATGTTAACTAGGGAACCTCTTGATCAAAGAGTAAACCCCGGTGGGAATGATGCCCACAAAAGATGAACTAATATAAAATTTCCTTGTGTGAGTATGGACTCTATTAGGAGTCTTATAAAATAAATTCAGTACATATCAGTCCCTGCTAGGAGACTTTGAATCCCTGCTAAAAAATTCTAACTCTGTTAGGAGTTATGGGAGACAAAAGGACCCACTACCCAAATAGCTTTAGGTGCAAGATCACTGAACACACTATCCAACTAATCTCTATATTAATCAACAGAACAATACCAAAATATTACTGATCTCAACAACTTATTACTTCTCCTTTGACTATGTCAAACTGCACCAAATGCTTCATCAGATCTCAATACTAGATCTATTTACTTCACATATCCTCTTTCAACAAGTATTGCACAATTCTGCAATTGACTTTCACAATCTTACAATTAAATTCCACATTACAATAAGGAAAACATTCTTTCCTTTATACCACACTCAAATAATTGCAAATGAGTCGGCATACAAATTACAAAATAAAAGTTTCCACAAGTTACATAAAAATTCCATAATTACATAAAATTGTCAGCTTCCAATTAAGATAACTCTTCACTCGTGTGACCTTTGACCTTTCTATCATGTCCACATCAAAATCATCATGTCTTCAACTTCTTTTCAACTTCGTATGCTCAGATTCTATCCCGATTAGGAGATATCATCCAATTTCCAAAAATCGCTACTTGGGAACACTGCCTGAATACTACTTCCACTAAATTACACATAATTGTCATGAATAAATGAATTTATGTACGTGCTCTTAACCATGATCTTATAGAACATCATAGATGATGCATGAGCATCTCAGGTCCTTGGCAATCCTATGTCACCAATAACATATTTGAGTTTGTTTGTGTTGCTTGGTTCCTACTTTGACCAAGTTGGTTCGGTAGTTGGTCAGTTTCCTTTGGCTACTAAGTGTGGTTGGTTATCTCCTGGGTGGTCAGTTGTTTCACTGGTGCTTGGTGATGCTTGTCTATTGCTCAATCATCCTTGCTTACCACATAGTTTATTTTGAGTTTCTATTGAGGCTGACTTGTGCATTGATTATGGGTCATAGATTTAATGTTGGTATCCATCATTGGGAAGCGTGTGGTCCCAAATCTGACTATTTCTTCCATTGATTATGGATCTGAAGGCTGACTCAGTTCAGTAGCCTCTTGTATAAGTACAGATGTTTGGTTAGATTTTTAGGAGGTAGTTTTGTTAGAAGTAAGAAGATAGCAGAATCAAGATTATTGGCAAATCCTTGCATGTTTGAGGACTTCCATAATTCACTATAATATATGGTTGTAACTGGGAAGGCCTTACAACCCAACATGTATGAATCAATTTGAAAGATAATATATCAATGATCCTACTTTCTCTCTCTCATTGTGTTTTTGTTGCTTCCACATGTTTTTGAGCAGGATGGATCATTAGGGTGTGCCACTATTTGGCCCCTAAGGTCTGTGCCTTTCCGTCAAGTGGTATCAGAGCAAGGTGAGATCTGGATCTAGGTCTATAGATCTAGGTTTTTAGGTTCATTATTGTGAAGCCCTGGTTGAATTTTTGTGGGGTGGAAGATTGTGATCTGACCTACAATTGCAGAGGGTTTCCAAGATGGTTTGTGAGAGGTGAGAAGTGGATCTAGGATTGGCAGGCATGTTGAGACAACTTGCTACTAGATTAGAAGCTGTTGAAACAACCCAAAGAAGAGGTAGATATCTTGAAGATGTTAGTGATGATCAAATTGAAGTGGAACAAGGTGAAGCAGAACCTGCACTTGTGATGGATTAGGGTGAGGAAAGATTCTTGAAGGCCTTGACAAGTTTGAAGTCAATACCACATTTCAATCATCCTGAATATAGTGGGAAATTGGATTATGATGAATTGATAGACTGGATCATTGAAATGGAAAATTATTTTGAGTATGAAAATGTATCTGAGGAAAAGAAGGTGAAAATTGCAAGCACAAAGTTGAAAGGTCATGCATCCTTGTGGTGGGAGCATTTGCAATTAGATCAGAAAAATAAAGGCAAAGACAAAATCAAGGTATGGAATAAGATGGTAAATAAATTGAAAGGAAATTTCTTACTTTTGTGATTATCAGATTAACCTATTTAGGTGAATGCAAAGTCTAAGGTGGAAAGATAGCTCGATAAAAGAGTATACTAAGGAATTCGATAGATTAGATATTAGATCTGGAGATGATGAGGATGATGTGGAAAGAATTGCTAGATACCTTAATGGTTTGAGAGTTTCCATCCAAGAGGAAATCAGTTTGGTCAAATTGGAGAACATTGAAGAGGCTTATCAATTTGCATTGAAGGCCAAGGAGAAATTGAACAAGAGACGTGAATAGAGACAAAGAGGTTGAGGTGGTAGATTCCCTAGAGGAAGAGGTAGATCTTATGGTGAAAGTAGTAGATCTGAACCAGAAAAGACAAACCTAGATAAAGGCAAGACCGAGTGGAAAAGTGAAAGTTCATCTAGAGGTAGAGACAATAACTACTGAGGTGGTTATCATAGAGGCAATTTTTTATTGTGGAGAGGAAGGACATAGATCTTTTGAATGTACACATGCTAGTAAGAAGGCCGGTAGTAGTAGAAATGCTTTGGTGCAAGAAGAGTCACCAAATGAAATTGAGAAGGAAAATAACTTGATGGTAAGGAGAGCACTATGGAATGAAAGCAAAAAGGAAGATTCGGTAAGGAAAAAAAATTTCAAGACCAGATGTAGAGTTTTTGAAAAATTTTGGAAGGTAATCATTGATAGTGGTAGCTCAGAGAATCTGGCATCTGAAGAGATGGTCACAAAGTTGCAGTTGGAAAGGTTGAAACATCTAAAGCCCTATCAAATTTCATGTTTCAAAGATGAGCATACACTCTTGGTAAGTGAACAATGTTATGTGAATTTGAAGATTGGAAAGTACTATGATAAGATGTTGTGTGATATTATGCCTATGGATTGTTGTCATATTTTGTTGGGTAGACCTTGGCAATATGATAGACATGCTATATATGATAGGAGATTACATAAGTATACTATTGTGGCTGATGGAAAGAAACAAATCTTGTTACCTTTGATTGAAGAACCTGTTAGTAATGTTTGCACATTTGTGAAAGTTTGTTTGATGGAAGGAAGAAAGTTTGTTAAGGATTTGAAGAAGGATGATGTGTGTTTTGTTGTGATTCCTAACAAACCGAGTTAAAAAATAGAGGATAGTGTCCCTGAGGAGATTGATAAGTTACTCACTAAGTACAGTGATATCATTTCTGATAATGTACCTAGTGGTTTTCCACTGAAGAGAAGTATTGATCATTGCATGGATCTAATCTCTGGAGCTAGTTTACTGAATAAGGCACCTCATTGGTTGACACCTATCGAGAATCAACAATTGAACCAATAGATTCAAGAGTTGATGGATAAAGGTTTGATTAGAGAAATTTTGAGTCCTTGTGTAGTACCTATGGTATTCACACCTAAGAAGAATGGGGAATGGTGAATGTGTACTGATTCCAGAGAAATCAACAAGATAACAGTGAAGTATATGTTTCCTATACTGAGAATGGATGACATAATGGATAGTTTGATTGGAGAAAAGTATTTCACATAGATTGATTTGAAAAGTGGGCATCATCATATCAGAATCAGAGATGGTGATGAGTGGAAGACTACTTTCAAGACAAAAGAAGGTTTGTATGAGTGGTTGGTTATGCCTTTTGGTTTAACTAATGCACCGAGTACTTTTATGAGGTTGATGAATGAATTTCTGAAGAAATTATTGGGTAAGTTTGTGATTGTATATCTTGATGATATTCTGATATTTAGTAAGACTAGAGAAGAACATTTTTTGCACGTTAGACAAGTTTTTCAAAGATTGAAAGAAGAAAAGTTGCTGATAACTCTGAAAAAGTGTTCATTCATGAAAGAGGAGATAATGTATTTGGGATTTGTAATTTCAGCTGATGGTTTGAAGATGGATCCTAAAAAGGTTGAAGCTATTCTAAATTAGCCTACACCTATGAATTCTAGTGAGGTAAGATCATTTCATGGTTTGGCAAGTTTTTACCGAAAGTTGATAAGGAATTTCAGTTCAATTTGTAATGCTATAACTGAGACTATGAGAGGAGATAAAATAGAATTCAAGTGGACACATGGAGCTGATAAAAATTTTGAGACCCTGAAGTAGAAGGTTGTTGAATTTTCTATTTTGGCATTTCCTAATTTCAATAAGGTATTTCAAGTGGAATGTGATGCAAGTGGAAGTGAAATTGGAGCTGTGTTGAGTCAAGAAGGTAAAATTGTTGCTTTCTTTAGTGAAAAATTGAATGATGCTAGAAGGAAATATTTTGTGTATGATCAAGAATTCTATGCTATTGTTCAAGCACTGAAGAAATGGAAACATTATTTGATACCAAGTGAATTTGTGTTGTATATGGATCATAAGGCTTTAAAATATTTGGGTAGTTAGAATAAGTTGAATCGGAGACATATAAAATGGGTTGAGTATTTGCACAGTTATACATTTGTGATCAAACATAAAAGTGGAGTCACTAACCGAGTTGTTGATGCATTGAGTAGAAGAAGATCTTTGATGACTGAGATGAAAATTAAAGTTTTGATGAGATGAGAGATTTGTATGAAACTGATCATGATTTTTTTGAGCCATGGAGAAAGTGAAAAGAACCTATTCAAGATCAACCAAGTACAAAATGGGAAGAATATTTCATTCAAGAAGGTATGTTGTTTAAAGGCATTCAGTTATGTCTACTGAGAGGACAAATGAGAATTAATTTGATGAAGGAGAAACATAGTAGTGGTTTGGCTAGACATTTTGGCATTGAGAAAACTTTGAATTTGCTTAAGGAGAAATACTTTTGGCCATAGTTGTATAGAGATGTTCAAAAATTTGTGAAAAGTTGTGGAATTTGTCAAGTTGCAAAAAGAGTAAGTCAAAATACTAGATTGTATACACCAATTGTTGTACTTGAGAAACCTTGGACTGACATCAGTATGGATTTTTTTCTTGGCTTACTCAAGATAGTGAGAGGTAATGATTCTATATTTGTTGTGGTAGATAGATTTTCAAAGATGGTACATATTATACCTTGTAGAAAGACATCAGATGTAGCACATGTAGAAAATATTTTCTTTAAGGAAATTGTTAGATTGCATGGATTACCAAGGAGTATTATCTCTGACCGAGATAGTAAATTTGTTGGATACTTTTGGAAAACCATTTGGAGAAAGTTTGGCACTGAGTTGAAATATAGTTCTACATTTCACCCACAAACTGATGGATAGACAAAAGTTATAAATAGAAGTTTGGGAAATCTTTTGAGATCTTTAGTTGGAGACACACTTAGTAATTGGGATTCTATGTTGGTATAAGAAGAGTTTGCGTACAATAATTTAGTGAATAGGAGTACTAGGAAAACACCCTTTGAGATTGTGAATGGCATATAGTCGAGAGGTATATCTGATTTGAGAGACATTGTTGAAGGAGTGAAGTTTGTTGAGTACATGAAGACATTGCATGAAGATGTGAAAATTAAGCTGGAAGAGAGTAATTACAAATACAAAGACAAAGCTGATAAATCAAGGAGACATAAAACTTTTGATGTTGGTGATGAAGTGATGGTTCATTTGAAGAAAGGTCAATTTCCTATTGGTACATATGGGAAGCTGAATATGAAGAAGTTTGGAACTTGCAAGATTTTGAAGAAATTTGATAGTGGAAATGCATATGAGATTGAGTTACTTGATGACATGGACATATCACCAATTTTCAACATTGCTAATTTGTATGAGTATCATGAACTTGATGAAGACATGATAGTACCGATGGAGTATCCTAAGAAGCATAATGAAGAAGTTGAACATATTTTGGAGTAAAGAGTTAGCAAAAGAACAAGAGGTAAAAAATATATGGAATATCTAGTAAAGTGGAAGAATAGACTGATTGAAGATAGTTCATGGATTTCATAGTCTAAGTTGGATGCAGCTTGGATCATACCTACTAAATGATTGAGAGAATCATTTCTAAATAACCCCAGGTGTCTGATGCAGGAGCATCTTGTAATACCCCAAAAATGGGCTATAAGTTCATTAACCTCCTACATCGACAAATTGAATGAAATCAACATCGAAGTCCTAACCTAAGGCACATCTAAACATCATCTAATCATAATTGATTATCTTAAATTCTACATCGGGGAATATTCCTAGCAATATTCCTAATTATCATAATTATCTTTAATTTTATAATTATTTGGCAATAAATCACATTTATCCTAAGTTTGATTAATTGAATATTTTCATATTTAATTAATTAGATTTAATATCTTGCCACTTAATTGTTTAATTAAATTTAATTCTATCTATTATTAATTGAATTATTTAATTTTGACAATAAATCAAAGTTCCTATCTTTAATTGATTAAATTCTTATTTAATTAATTAAAGCATGTTGTCATTATTTAATAATATAATTTTTAATAAAAGTTTGATAAAATAGTTAATTAACCCATAAATTAATTATTTTATTTCAAAAATCAGTTGAGTTGAGGATAAATCACTTTATTTATTTATTTAATTCTTAATTATTATGCATATTCAAAAGAAACAGTTAAACTCCAAATCAGAAAATCAATGCAAGTTATTGACTTTTTGGAACTCAACATCCTTTTGGAGTTCAAAAAGCTGATCTAAACTCTAATTTGAGTTAAAAAGCTATTTTTGCATGATTTTGAGAATTAACTATCTTTCATGATCAGATAACTCAAAAATCAAGATGAGTTAATTTGAGTGATTTATGGCTTTTATCCATGCACCTCCAAAGCCCTGGATTTCTATAAATTAAAGGCTTCAGCTCTTCATATCTCATCTCATATTTTTGCACAATCATGCTGGAGAATTGGAATTGAAGAATCAAAGCTCTTGTGAATCGACATCTTTGTGAGATCAATCTTATTTTTTTGCATTCATTTAGATTCATATTGCATATCATTTCTAGATTAGCATTGCATATCAATTTTCAATAGCATTCATAGCATATCAATTTCCATACTAGCATAGATTTTTATCAAGTTTTTCATTATTATTGCATAGAAAATACCAAAAAAAAAAATAGATTAATTGTATTCAATTTCATATCCATCAATTGCATTCAAATCCTTCATTTAGGTGTCATCTAGGTCACTGATCTCGATAATAATCTGAGAACATTAATCTCGCACCTATTAGAAGGTAGTAAATCACTTGGTTAGATAGCTTTCAATTTTGCACGATTTCGATTATAGCTAACCTCTAATGTTTTACTGAAGTGTTGTGTCTATAGATCAGGTACAATTTTCACACACACATTTCTGGCACCCACCGTGGGGCCCTGAAACAGGTTTCCAATTCAATTCTATCAATTTCTATATTTTTCTCCTCGGGATCTGTGCAAAACTACAATTTTTAATTTTTGTCCGTACATCTATCGTACGAGTTTCTGACAAATGTCGTATGAGAACATACCCACTGTCGTATGATACTGGACCCACTATCGTACGATAATCTATCGGATCGAGGCTCATTTCATCACAAACCCACTGTTGTTTGGGAGCTCAACTGTCGTATGGTAGCATACCTAGTGTCGTACGAGTTTTTGGACTGTCGTCTGAGAGCATATCCACTGTCGTATGAGTTTCCGTACCAATTTTTTATTGTCGTTTCATTTTTTTTTTTCACAGCAGAGTATCAGATTTGATTTTTATATTTCGGCTGACTGCTAATTTTGACAATTGAAATTCTCTATTTTTGATTGCTCTTTGCTAGTTTTGATTGGGAAAAGCACAAGAATTGCTAAAAATCAGGTAAAATCTACTAAGCACATTGCGAGGATCACCAAGTATTCTCCTTCATCTAATAACATTTTGATTTGGGCTTAAAATAAATCTCTCATGTATCTAGCTTGTGTGCTTCTTTTCATGCTTTTATTTTACACACTTGCATAATTGATACTAGGTTGTGATCCCTTAAGGATTCATTAAGTAGTCTTAGAATACTTGTGATTGATCTTGATTGATATCTTGGGTTATTGGACTCGCTAATCCGCCGGCCCCTCATTTCCACCCCGTGGTTGCAATCTCAGTGCCATAAAGGGGAGGGGTCAACAGGACAGAAGCGTTAAATGTTCCACTTGGCAACCCTTTTGTGCTTTTAGGAACTCACTTGTTTTCTAAGTTGTGGACTCATTTTTAGCTTGTGTGAGGTGTTAAGTGTTCCACCTTGTGGACTCATCTCATATTTGCTTTAAGCGTTAAGTGTTCCTCTTTCTACTTTTTGGATGCTTTTGGTAGATTTACTTTCGGGAATATATCTATGCTCACATAGTAATTAGGCCCTATGAACACTATTCGTGATTCTTGAGAGATTGGATTCCTAGAGAAATCTTTCTTGATGATAGAATCCTTGTAGGTAGGGAGGATACTTAGTGTGTTTCACATTCAACTTGGTTAGTGCATCTTCTCTTATTGATCGACACATTCTCTCTCCGAAGAGGTTGATAGATCACATGGGGTTGATATCACAAGCTTTGGTGAATCAAAATTGGTTAGTGCATCTTCTCTTATTGATTGATACATTCTCTCCCCAGAGAGGTTGATAGATCACGTGGAGTTGATATCACAGACCTTGGTGGAACAAAACTTTGTCTTAGCATGTCGGATTAATCTGCTTGCTTTATTTGGGTTAAAAGTGAAGAGGTGTCAAAACCTTGAATCTGGAGCCAAGTCCCCTTGTGGTATAAATCTGTGAGTCATCTTTAGAGAGGGTTAACCGTAGCGGACAATCCCTTCATAGGGAAAACTACATTGACAGAACCTCAAGCGGTCATAGCCATTTTCGCCATGGTAGTGACAACCGCTATATAAATGTCCTTGTGGAAGAAATCTCCACGGGTATGGTTCATTGTTGGGTTGTCAGATCTCCCTAGCAGCTCTTGAAGATTAAGTTCTCGGACTATGTCAAAACCCTGGTGTGCCAGGATTGGAGTTCACCCCTTGGAATCATAAAAGTTGCAGAGTCAAACCATTACTAAAAACCCTAGAGAGGCCAATTTTTCACTTTCAGGTATATGTGTGTTATTGCAAAACTTTTCAAAACATACACAATTAGTACTCTCAGGGATTAGCACAATTTGGTCACTTGATTGTTCATGCGCAAGGTTGCTTTTGCCCTTGTTCATTGTTTTCAGACGTGCTTGGAATCACTTGCTTGCTGTTCTGTGTGCTTGTTTATCTACTTGGCTCTTAAAAATGATCAAATCTGGTATAACCTTCAAAATCTGGACAGCACAATTTGCAAACAATCTAGAACTGAAAACCTTAAATTTTGCAAAAATTGACGTAAAATTCTTTCTGGAGTCAAAAGTCATTTCAAGAAGTCAAAAGTCGTATGAATTTTTGTCAAATGTCATTTCAATATCACCCATATGTTGTAGGATTGAGAACCCAGTGTCGTACGAGTTTTCAAACCAGCCAAATTCAAAAGCCAAAAATCTGTTAGCAACTATCGTACGAGTTTTTTTTAACTGTCATTTCATTGCTACCCAACTGTCATACGAGTTTTGCAACTATCATTTCATAGACTACCCACTGTTGTACGAGTCTGTAGAGTTTCATTTGGAAAAATTAGAGAGAGTTGTCAGAAATTGTCAATTTGCGAGATATCCAATGTTTCCAGCCTAGTTTCAGAATCTGTCAAAAATATCATTGTGTCAGGAACAGAGCTATTGAGCATTCTACCATTTTCCAAGAGTGATCTTTTGAATCTGATCTAGTCTTCTGTTTGATCAATTTGAGTCCTTTTTATCTTGTGTCAAAACCTTGTCATAACTATCAATCTTCAATCAATCTTCAAAAACAAACTAAGTGTTGAGAACTCGTGTCCGCTATCTTTTGGGCGATCTATCCCATACATCCAGGGCACAGTTTCCTTCATCCACATCTCATCAGATCTTCAAAACTATCATAATCTTGACAAGGTTGCGTCATCCAATTTTCTCGAATCAAATTGTTCTTCAGTTGTCTTCATCCTTTTCTTCTGTTTCATTCAAAGTTAATGGTGGAGACCAGAGCTTCTTCACACAAGAAATCAGAAGAAACATCTCAAAACTTACTTTTGACCAATACCCCAGGTCCAACTCTTGAACAACTCATCAAGTCAGGTATCTACGAAGATGATGGTCTCGGTAACTTTTGATTGAAAACTGGTTACATACCTCCTTTATCAACTCACAGAGGTAATCAGTAAACTCCTCCTCAATCTGTTCCAGGGAGCCCAAAAACTCCTATCATGTCTCAAGCAGGGACAAACCATGGTTCTCTAGGAGGAGGGTCCCAAGGACACCATTCTCAACATAATGCTGACCAAGAACCTACCCCCTCTGAAATCCATCGATGTCAGAATGACGATGAATTCCAGAGAATGATGAGGCATTTCTTGAAAGTGGATAGAGAGGCATACTTTTTACAATTAGCCCAGGAAGGGGCTAAGCTTCCTCCCAACTTTAACGTTGATGATATAATCACACATGAGGAAGAAACTCCACTCACAGCTATGACAAAATAGATGCATGCTATACAAGTCGAATTTAACAATCTTAAGAAGGAGAAGGAACCCAAGGAGTTCTCCATGGAGGCCCTATGTCCTTTCCCATTTGACAAAAACTTGTATATGCCTCCATTCCCAAAAAGAGTGGAGATACCAAAGTATGAAAAATATGATGGACACTCTAATCCTCAAGATCATGTCAGAGAGTTTTGTACGCAATCCATGGAATACATGCATGAACCGACTTATCTAATGTGTCTTTTTCCTAGATCCTTGGGAGGAGCCGCCATTCAGTGGTTTTCAAGATTACCTTCTACGATCAAAACTTTTGAGGAATTGATTAAATTGTTTTATCAACAATATTCCTACAATATTCAACATCCAATTACCATGATCGATATCTGTAACCTCAAGCAATATCCAGGGGAATCATTCCTAACTTTTCTCAAGAGGTGGCGAAAGAAGTTTTCTCTATATGCTAGACCAATTCCCGAAATGGAGAAACTTGAAATCTTTATCAATAACCTTGTTCCAGAGCTCAACTATCCATTACAAATGCAAGATCATGTATCTTTTGATAAAATGGTGGATAATGCAATCAAGATTGAGAAAGTACTTGTCAAGAAAGGAGAAATCACACTTCAAAAGGACAAGTCTGAATCTGGATCTAGCTCAAAAGATAAAAACAAGAGCTGGAATAGAAACAAAGGTATCATCTCTGATGGTGTTGTTGACACTATCTGCACCCCATCAAAGGCACCAGCCTACAATCTCACCCTTGCCACCAAAGGCATTGAAGCTTCAGAGCAAAAATCTGCTGAACCATCTCCAAAGAAGCCATTCAAAAGATGGGATAATAAACGAAAGTTTACTCCCCTGGGAGAATCTTTGGAATCTGCCCTAAGAACCCTGATAGCTGATAACATGATCTCTTTACCACCAATCCAAAAACCTGATCTGGATCCAAAACCATATTGGTGGAAAGATAATGAATATTGTGCTTTCCATCAGACTAAAGGCCATAGAACTAATGGATGCTTCCACTTGAAGCATACCATTCAAGACTTGATAGATCAAGGGGACATCACGATCGATAATCCTACCAGCAATAATGATCACATAGCATTTACAGAACCATTTCCACAACATGGCAAGGGGGTTTCCACTTCTCAGCCTAACATGGGGGCAAAAGTCAACTATGCCTACCCTAGAAATGATGCTGTCATCAATATGGTTGAACCATGTATCTCTGAGAGCTGCAATGTCATCACAATTGTACGAAGGGATAGAAATCATTCCTCAGCTAATGCAGTTACCAGATCACAAGCTCGGGCTCATCTGAAAGGACAAACACCAAGTTCATCTAATGTCCCTAAGATACCTTTCAATCTCACATCTACTCCTAGACAGAAGGTTGCCTCGAAATCTTCCAATCCCAAGGATACAAGACCTACATCTTACAGCATCATCCAAAAAATCTAGCATACCAATGCCAAAATCTCCATGTTTGAGTTACTTTGAATATCTCCAGCTCATAGAGATATCCTAGACAAGGCTTTGCTCGGCTCTAATGTTCCTGATGATCTAGATCTGGACAGGTTCCAGACTATGGTTGGTCATCTAACATCTCCGCAATATATCTCCTTTTTAGAAGAGGATGACAACTCCCTAAGTCACCCACATAATCAACCCTTGCACATAGAAGTCTTGATCCAGAACCGTCGAGTCAAACGTGTGTTGATAGATGGGGGCGCAGGCCTCAACGTTTGTTCTTACAACTTAATCACACAGTTGGGATTCTCAGAGATGGCTATTGATCCTCGAAAGAAGATCACCATAAAAGCCTATGACGAACAAGAAAGAACTTCTAAAGGCACTATTGTCTTACCCACCTGAGTGGGTCCGGTCATCAAAGATACCACATGTCAGGTACTTGATCTACCATTGGCTTACAATATCCTTCTAGGGAGACCCTGGATACATGAAAGGCAAGCTATTCCTTCTATGTACCATCAATGCTTGAAATTTCCATATGAAGGAGTGGAGGTTACTATCCCTGCAGATCAGAGTACAACTTGCAATACATTGAAGGAAAGTGCCGACAAGCTTGTTCCCAATAATAGAGAATCTTCCATCAAGCAGCTAAATGTTGCTTCCACATCTAAGATGGACGACATTGCTAAAGAGATCAATATCAAAGAAAATGGGATGGGAGAATACACTATAGAGCCAGTCTTGTCTCTGACATCTCTCCCTGTCTCGCCCAAGTCATATGGACAATCTTTGAAGCAATCTAAATTAGAACCTAAAGAACCTATGGAAGCATACAAAAGAAATTTTGTGGCGGAGCAAGTATCCAAACAAGAATTTGAAGAAGATGAAGTTGTGCTTGCATGGCTATATAAAGAGGATTCTGAATCTAAAATTGTTCAACCTAGTGAATCTATAGCACCTACAATCCCTTCTAATTCATATGGTCTAGGAAACAAATTGATAGCCAAGATGGGATATTCCGGTCAAGGACCTCTAGGAATCAGGGGAAAGGGTCTTGTGACACCCATTTCACATATTGGTAGAGACAAAAAAGATACTGGTGGCATAGGGTTTAAGAAGAAACCCTATCATCTCAGAGGTGGTTGTTCTCATGTCATAGAACAAATTGGACCAGGAGAACCCCTTCTTAAGAAAGAAGAAACAGAACCCTCTGATGATGATTCAGATAGCTCTGAGCTTATCCCCTATGAAAAATTGCCTAAAGAGATCAAAGATCTTCTTGATGATAAAGATGATCCTATCAGAAGAATTAATGTAGTAGAAACACAAAAACCTACTGTAGCGCAAGAGATGGTTGCACCACAAGAACCAGCTAATCTTGAAGGCAATCAAACTGATCAAGAAGAAGGGGGTAGTTATTCTGACACTGATTCCCATGAATATGAATTCAAGTCAAAGACTGAGGGTAATCCTTCTTGGGGTATTCATCCTGATTTCACACATTTTTTAAGATTTCCTAGAGATCCTGAATCAGAAGCTGAGTCAAATGACTATGAATGGGGTGCCATTCCAGAAGAAGATGAGCTTATAATAGAGAAATATATAGATGTTATTCACCAATATGTATCTCAACCCGACGTAGGTCTAGAGCAAAACAATGAACTTAACGTGTCTGATCCACCTATGGCTGAAGAGGACTCCCATGATGATGTTGACCCTATTCATGAATTGAACATTTTGAGCTGTAATATCACCTTTGAACTTGAGCATCGGGTTAGGACCACTGATGACATATCCACATCTGTGAACACCATATCCCAAGCCTTTCCCACTTTGACTATCCAACGCCCTGATCTTATCAACCAAACTTCCACAAACCCAAACCATGGTATGTATACCTTCCCAAATGACTATGCCCTTGCCTGCTACCTCAATGCAGTTGAGCCTATGAGTACTTCCATCAGTGAACCGAGCATCAGCATGACTGAGTCAGACATCAAATATCTTAGTCAGAAAAACAAGAGTAAAAAGAAAAAGAAAAAGAGTTCTGAGGGTGAAAACCACTTTGTGGCAGTCTCAGAACTGACAAAAGTAAAAAGAAAAGACATATCTGAAGGTGAAAACCTCTCTGAGGTGCCTAAGGATGAGATATTTGATGTCCTTCCGAGTCATTTACAGGATAGATCTCCAGTTCTGATTGAGCCAACTCAATCCATCAATTTGGGTACAATAGAGGCACCACAATTGGTACATGTAGCACAATCTCTATCAGACGAAGAGAAACAGAACTTCACTACCTTCTTATCAGAGAAAAAGATCAACTTTGCATGGAAATATTCAGATATGCCAGGATTGGCTCCCAATCTCATTATGCACCATCTATCCATTGCTCCCGGAGTAAAACCAATCAAACAAAAATTGAGAAAGATGCATCCTCATGTTGCACTCTTAGTCAAAGCAGAACTAGAAAAACTACTAAAAGCTGGATTCATCCATGTCATAGACTATGCTGAGTGGATTTCCAACATTGTACCTCTTTCCAAACCAGATGGTTCAATCAGAGTGTGCACGGACTTTAGAGATGTGAACAGAGCATGCCCTAAGGATGACTTTCCACTACCTAACATTGATATGATAGTGGACATGACTGCAGGCTATGAAATGTATTCCTTAATGGATGGCTTTTCTGGATACAACCAAATCAAAATTGCTCCAGAAGATCAAGAGAAAACAGCTTTCACATGTGCGTGGGGAACTTTCTATTGGAATGCTATGCCATTTGGACTCAAAAATGCTGGAGCTACATATCAAAGAGCAATGACATCTATTTTTCATGATATGATGCATAGAACAATGGAGGATTACGTAGATGATACCTTGGAAAAATCCATGATTAGAACTGAACATCTAACAGACTTGAGCATGATCCTCGACAAAATGGAAAAATTTAGTCTTCGACTAAATCCTAAAAAGTGTGCTTTTGGAGTCACTTCTGGAAAGATCCTAGGATACATCATCTCCAAGAAAGGCATTGAAGTTGATCCAGCTAAGGTCAAGGCTATAATAGAGATGCAACCTCCCACAAATATCAGTCAAATGAGGATGTTGCAAGGTAGAGTTCAATCTATCAGAAGATTCATATCACAGCTAGCGGACATCTCATAGCCTTTTACAAAAACATTACATAAAGGTGTGACCTTTGCATGGAATGAAGATTGCGAGAACAAATTTAAACATATCAAGAAGTATCTATCAAATCCACCTATATTGATGCCTCCTATTCATGGGAAGCCATTAATATTATATGTCTCCGCAACAGATACATCACTAGGGGCATTTCTAGCACAGCATGATGAGAACAAGAAAGAAAGAGCCATCTACTATATCAGCTGAACTTTAGTGGCCTATGAGAAGAACTACTCAATGATAGAGAAGGCATGTCTAGCTATGATCTTTGCATCATAGAAATTGAGACACTACATGTTAGCTCATACCACTCATTTGGTAGCTAAAATTGATCCACTGAAATATCTCCTAAGCAAGGCTGCCCTCACAAGTAGACTAGCTAAATGGGTCATGCTCTTGAGCGAATTTGACATTGAATATGTTGAAAGAAAAGCTATCAAAGGACAGGTCATTGCTAATCAATTAGCTGAAGCACCACTGCTTGATGATACACCCATGCAAATGGAATTTCCCGATTCTTCTATCATGCATCTCTCTTCTAGAACATGGCGGTTATTCTTTGATGGCTCCTACACACAGAATGGATCGGGAGCAGGCATATTGTTCATCACTCCTCAAGGATACTCGATACCCAAAGCATTCAGATTAAAGTTTCCTTGCACAAACAATATTGCTGAATATGAGGCACTTCTCAATGGTATGAAAATGGCAATACAGTGGAGAGTTACAGAGATGCACATCCATGGAGACTCACAATTGGTCATCCACCAGGTCAATGATGTGTACCAAACCAAAGATGAAAAGCTCATTCTTTACAAGAGAATGGTAGATGATTTAAAGAAATACTTCATCTCTATCACATTTGAGCAAATACCCATAACGGAGAATAAGGCTGCCGATGCAATGGCGACATTATCTACTCTTTTACAGTAGCCCGAACATGAACTATGCTACGAGTTCCTGGTGGAAGCCCTATCCTATCCTGTATATGACTCCCCTGAAACCCGCATGATCTGCACTGTTGTAGGTTATGACTCATCTCGCTACAAAAAATATATTCTCCTATCTCCATGACCAAATCATCCCTGAGTCCTTTACCCATTTTGAGAAACAAAACCTTATCCGATCCGCATCCCGATATGTCATCATTGGTAATGATCTGTACAAATGAGGTCTAGATGGTACATTGCTTAGATGTTTAGAACGGGAAGAGTCTCAACTTGCATTAGAGGAAGTCCATGAGGGTATATGTGGGTCACACTCGAATGGTTTAACGTTAGCTCAAAAACTTATTAGGGCTGGGTATTATTGGCCTGAAATGGAAAAAGAAGCTATTAAATTTGCTAAAAACTGTCAACAGTGTCAAGTACATGGCAACTTGATTCATGCTCCAGGGAGAGATCTGATTCCCTTTACTACACAATGGCCTTTTCAACAATGGGCATTTGATCTCATAGGTGCTATCCATCTGCACTCTTCTAATGGACATACCCATATAATCACAGCTACAGATTATTTTACAAAATGGGTAGAAGCAGTTCCTCTAACACAAGCAATGGGGAAACAGATCTCTATGTTCATCCTGAACTACATCATTTGTAGATATGGGATCCCTCACTCTATAATCACAGATAACGGGGGACAATTCAAAAACAAGGACCTAGATGACTTATGTGCTAAGTTCAAATTTACTCAACATTGGTCTTCTATCTACTATCCTCAAGGGAATGGACAAGCTGAAGCTTCAAACAAAAATCTCTTGAAAATCTTGCATAGAATAGTGAATAAAATAGGAAGAGACTGGCATCTCATGATCAATCCAGCTCTCTGGGCCTATAGAACTAGTATCAGAACACCTACAGGGGCTACACCTTTCACTTTAGTTTATGGGTCTGAAGCGGTACTACCTATTGAGGTTGAAATCCCATCACTCAGAATCAGAATGCATGGACTTGTCACTGATGAAGACTACCGAGTGTCTAGGTTACAAGAACTTGAATTACTAGATGAGCGCAGGCAAGCAGCGTATGATCATCTCAGAGTGTATCAGAAAAGAATGTCTAGAGGCTACAACAAGAAAGTCAGACATAGAGAATTTCAGGTTGGTGATCTAGTGTTGAGAGAAAATCCTAAAAATCAATCCCATCACGAACGCAAGGGGAAGTTCAAACCCAATTGGATGGGTCCCTTTGTAATCACTGCTACTTTTGGCTCTGGTGCTTATCAACTCTCAACGAATGAAGGAGAACAGTTCTGAGAACCAATCAACGTTCTCCATCTGAAGAAATTCTATGCCTAAGGCATTCAGTGCTTGGTAAATATCCTAAAAAAAATCTTTAAAATCGGAAAAAGTCCTGAAAAAATGAACATCTTGGTGAAAACCTAGCAATAGGCACCTTGATGATTCACAAAAAAATCAAAAAAATATCAAAAGTACAAAAAAAATCAAAAAAATATCAAAAGTACAAAAAATATCAAAAGTACAAAAAAATTCAAAAAATGAAAAATACAAAAAAATGAAAAAAGAAAAAAAAAAAAAGTGCCTTGGTGAAAACCTGGAAACAGGCACCTCGGTAGCAAAATAGAATCTCTACCAAGATGGTGAAAACCTGGCAAACGGGCGCCACTTGTTCAAAATGCTCCATCTATCAGTGCAATCTTGGTCTTTCCCAGCTTTTAGTCTTGCTTTAGTTTGTACATATCTCCCGGTTTGTTTCAACATTTTCAGTTTTCAATAAGTCAGTCTATACACCAATCAGCTTGCGCGTCTGTATCCTATCAATGTTCAAACTTGGGGGCAATCAATGTCATATCCTATGGCCTCCAATGTATCTTAGACGTTTCCTATCCAGTCAGAGTCCTTTGAAGCTTCCAGGTGAGTCAGTCTGTCTGTCTTGTCTCCAAAAAGGATTTTGCATCTACAACAACGCAATCAAACATCAAACTCAAACTGAAAACAATCTGTGCTTCATGCTTTTATCTCCTTGTATGCTTACTGATTCACATTGAGATTTTTGCATCTTGTGTCCCTTCGAGCTCTTCGATGATGTCCTTTATAGGATTTAGAGAGTGATGACTGGGGGCATAATCTTTCCTTTGTCTTCTGCTTGTATGTGAAAATCTAACAACTTTGGAAATTCTAGATTGAAATGGTGTCCGACTGTAAGAGCCTCTATCTCAAATTGGATGGCCATGCGTACCTCGACCATTGATACCTGGAAAATTCAAGGAAGTTTGATCTAACTATTGTCTTTTTAAGTAAGTTCTTTCTCCTACTGTGGAACGCAATCTTGCCTAAGGATGTGAACGATAAAGGGTCACTATGGGTAATTCACACTGGATTTAGAATGATCTTTTGATTGTTTGATGTGTTTGCAATGCAAGGCGTACTCAAGTCATCATGACATTCATGTTTTTATGCTTCTACAAATTGCTATATCAAAATGGACATGATATTCAGGTCATCCTGGCATTTGTGCCTTGATGCTTATATCTAATCCGACATTCCGAAAATAAAATCAATATTCATATATCCATGGTTGTTGACCAGTGGGTGTTGTATTGATTCTTGCACATACAAATCGATATTCATATGTCTATAGTTTCATAGCTAGTGGGCATTGTATTGATTTATCTAATTACCTAAAAGTTCAATGATGATAACAAATCGACATATGATCAGTGACTAGGTCCTAGGTCTTAGGTTGCATTTCATTTTGCATGTCTCTTTGCATTTTGCATGTTTGCATGATCTCACAATGGCTAAATAAACTTCGAAGCTTAAACAATTCTTCATATCAATTCTTCAAATCTAACAAGAGCTGAATCTCACACGAAGGTTCCTCCAACGAAGCAGCAAGTAGAATCCTTTTTCGGGATCAAAATTGAAATCTGAGATCATTCATATTATTAACTACTTGCATAATCAACCTTCAATCATCACAGAAATCTAGTATTCAACTTAACTGATTAGCTTTCATCAAACTATCAAAATTTCCACATGGTCAACTATGGTCAACTCATGGTTTAACCTAGTCAAATTCAGTCTCTAGGACCTCCAAACGATGCAGAATGCATTCTCGAACGTATATAACCACTTCTCAAATCAATTAACATGCTTCTACACTATCAACGCTGACTTTTCTTGTCAGATTTCAATTTTAATCCCGAAGGGGGCATGGTATTGCACATCATTCAAAGTCTGTAATCAAATTCTATCGATCAAATCTATCAATATCTTTCATCAGTGATCAAGACAACAATCACGTCTAGTCGCTGATTCATCAAAAGTCCTCATCGCTCGGGGAAAATCTATCATCACTTGGGGCATATCAGATTCATTGATCCATATCAATCTGGTATTCTCTTAATCTTGTAATCTGTATCAGTTTTTGCAACCATCAGATCATAGTGTTCTTTCCTTGGTTCTTCGGCAACTGAAGGGTTTGGATGTGATACCTGCTAGTTCTGCTAAGACAATCGAGTCTAGAACGGGTCACTCACTTCTTTGCAATCCTAAGGTTTGGAATCAGGCGTTTTGGACACTTTTTCGCAATCATAGGTTCATTTTCTGCTACAGTGAACATTATCTTTGGTCATTCAGGACCTCCTATCTCAATATCTTTCAATCGGTTTCTATCTTGAGATCGGTTTATCTTTCACATCAGTTTCATATCTCTATCAAACACAGACTATCTTTGAACCACTGCGCTTCGCACAGTAATTCAAAGAGGGGCAAAATGTAATACCCCAAAAATGGGCTATAAGTTCATTAACCTCCTACATCGACAAATCGAATGAAATCAACATCGAAGTCCTAACCTAAGGCACATCTAAACATCATCGAATCATAATTGATTATCTTAAATTCTGCATCGGGGAATATTCCTAGCAATATTCCTAATTATCATAATTATCTTTAATTTTATAATTATTTGGCAATAAATCACATTTATCCTAAGTTTGATTAATTGAATATTTTCATATTTAATTAATTAGATTTAATATCTTGCCACTTAATTGTTTAATTAAATTTAATTCTATCTATTATTAATTGTATTATTTAATTTTGACAATAAATCAAAGTTCCTATCTTTAATTGATTAAATTCTTATTTAATTAATTAAAGCATGTTGTCATTATTTAATAATATAATTTTAAATAAAAGTTTGATAAAATAGTTAATTAACCCATAAATTAATTATTTTATTTCAAAAATCAGTTGAGTTGAGGATAAATCACTTTATTTATTTATTTAATTCTTAATTATTATGCATATTCAAAAGAAACAGTTAAACTCCAAATCAGAAAATCAATGCAAGTTATTGACTTTTTGGAACTCAACATCCTTTTGGAGTTCAAAAAGCTGATCTAAACTCTAATTTGAGTTAAAAAGCTATTTTTGCATGTTTTTGCATGATTTTGAGAATTAACTATCTTTCATGATCAGATAACTCAAAAATCAAGATGAGTTAATTTGAGTGATTTATGGCTTTTATCCATGCACCTCCAAAGCCCTGGATTTCTATAAATTAAAGGCTTCAGCTCTTCATATCTCATCTCATATTTTTGCACAATCACGCTGGAGAATTGGAATTGAAGAATCAAAGCTCTTGCGAATCAACATCTTTGTGAGATCAATCTTATTTTTTTGCATTCATTTAGATTCATATTGCATATCATTTCTAGATTAGCATTGCATATCAATTTTCAATAGCATTCATAGCATATCAATTTCCATACTAGCATAGATTTTTATCAAGTTTTTCATTATTATTGCATAGAAAATACCAAAAAAAAAAATAGATTAATTGTATTCAATTTCATATCCATCAATTGCATTCAAATCCTTCATTTAGGTGTCGTCTAGGTCACTGATCTCGATAATAATCTGAGAACATTAATCTCGCACCTATTAGAAGGCAGTAAATCGCTTGGTTAGATAGCTTTCAATTTTGCACGATTTTGATTATAGCTAACCTCTAATGTTTTACTGAAGTGTTGTGTCTACAGATCAGGTACAATTTTCACACACACACATCTTGGGTCCTTGGCAATCTTGTGTCACCAAAAACATATTTGAGTTTGTCTATGTTTCTTAGTTCTGACTTTGACTGAGTTGGTTTGGTAGTTGGTCAGTTTCCTTTGGTTACTGAGTGTGGTCAGTTATCTCCTAGGTGGTCAGTTGTTTCACTGGCGCTTGGCGATGCTTGTCTGTTGCTTGGTCATCCTTGCTTACCGAGTAGTTTATTTTGAGTTTCTTTTAAGGCCGACTTGTGCATTGATTATGGGTCATAGATTTAATGCTAGTATCCATCATTGGAAAGTGTGTGGTCCCATATCTAACTATTTCTTCCATTGATTATGGATCTGAAGGTTGACTCAATTTAGTAGCCTCTTTTATAAGTATAGATGTTTGGTTAGAGTTTTATGAGATAGACTTGTTACAAGTAAGAAGATAGTAGAATCAAGATTATTGGCAGATCCTCACATGTTTGAGGACTTCTATAATTCATTATAATATCTAGCCATAATCAAGAAGGCCTTACAGCCTGACATGTATGAATCAATTTGAAAGATAATATATCAATGATCCTACTTTCTCTCTCTCACTATGTTGTTGTTTCTTCTGCATGTTGTTGAGTAGGCTAGATCATTAGGGTGTGCAAATGTTTGTCCCCTAAGGTCTGTGCCTTTGCGTCAATAGAGTAAGTCCTCAACTCTACATAGCTTGATCTTCAATATTCCATGTGCGCTAACTCAAACACTGTCTCCTTCTTTGATAAACTTTAGTAGATCACTATGTTGACATCAATGACAATCATAGTCATGAATGCAATAACAACTTCTACATAATGGCTGCATATACTCCCCCATAGGATATATTCAGCATTCATTCCTAACAAGGGCCCTAATGGATTATCAAAGGGGTGAAAAATTATGGCCCATAGAGAAGCATACCCAGATGATGCTATGTTTTTTTATTAAAGAAAAATAAGGTTTTGACATGGCCCTGAAAGCTAGAACAATCATATTTTAAGGGGAATCTAGAAGCCATCTAAGATGAAACACTGCACAAAAGGAAAACATTTAGAAAATAGTAGTCCAAAGATATCCCAGAGCTAGCACACTTGACAAACTACCTCCTCAAAAGTCCAACAATTACATCAAAAAACTTATCTCAACATAATAGAGATCCAAAGAGAATTGAGGGCTCCCCAAACCACATAACTGGGTTTTAGCATGGCTCCCAAAACCATAACTGGGTTTTGACTTAGTTCCCAAAACCAATATTGGGCTTTAAAGAAATAATCAAGAGCAACACTACATGCAGAAAATAAACTTTCATATCATCAGAACTCAAAATACTATCACCAGATGATGCTATGTTATGAGGTAATGGATATTGTATTGATGGAATGTATAGACATATTCATTGTAAGAGGGATTCTAAGACAAGGACCACATTTGAATCATTGATATGAAACTTTTGCAATATGATTACTTTAGGATGTTTTAAATTATAATCAAGGTGTGCCAATAAAATACATGGGAGGGATACATGGAGAAGGAGAAGACTAGACTATTTAACTCAAAATGAACTCAGGATAGCTACTAGGGTTTCAAATGCTAGCCAAAGATCAATAGTGCAAGCTCTTTCATGGGAAAAGGAAAAGGTTACTATACTCTCTATTAAAATGAGATCCTTCAAGAAGAAGTTGTTTGAATCAATGAAAAGGAATGATGTCTTTAGTTTTTGCAAGGATATGTGTGAGGCACGTAAACAAAGAAAATTACAAGGTAAAGATGCAGTTTGGGATTTTGTCAAGGATATTTTTCCCAACCTGATGCATCCAAAGGTAGGGACAAGGTATAGTACATTCACTAAATCCCTCTATGAAATGATCAAGTTACGAGGATATCCTATATTACATAGATTTATTAGCTTGAATTTGGATGGCCCTTAAATTTATACAAATTTGAGGCAAGTCAAGAAGTCATTAGAATACATATTACGGGAGCATAGCTACATTTTTTAGGTAGTAGGAAAAGTGTATGATTTTTAGAAAACCAAGCATGATATAAATGTCTGAAGTCCTATGTACCTTGCTAAAGTTGAAACTGTTGTGAAAAGGTATGTTATGTGCATAGCAAAAAGTGATACATTGTTGTGTTTTTGTGGTAATAAAGAATAACATCAATGTTAATAACATTTCTTGGTAACAGTTGGCGAGGGATTTGTAGGCTATGATATCATAATAGATGCTTCTAAGATCAATGTTATTGGACACTATGCATGTGTTATTATTGAAAACCCTTTACATGAAAATATTCCTCATTTGGTTTTGATTTCTCATCCAACATGCAACAGGTTCAATACAAAAAAAATTCATCGACAATGGGAAAAATCTAAACTTTTGTGGAAGAGACACGTGAAAAATAATTTGGGACCTATTATTGGTCATTCCTTAGATGGGAATAGTAGAAGAATACAACTTATGTTGATGGAATATTCATCAAAAAAAGGTATTTCATATCAAATTTCTTGGGAAGGATGGAGACTAAATGGGTAATATAATTGTTTCCATGTAAGAGAATTTCATGGCTAGGACTGCATCCACAATGGAAAAAATCTAGTGAATCCTTTATTTAGCAATCATTAAGGTTTGATTTTAGGAGAATAGTTGATAATTATTAATCATGTTAGGATGGTTTATAACACTTTTAAAGTGGATGATCACAAGCTTAAAGGTGAAGATATATAAAGGATCGATAAATAAAATTGGGGTTTGGAACAAATCATTTCTTCAAGGCATGTTCAAAGGTGTTTGAAAGAGATGAGAAGTACATCCAGTGGAAGGATAGAGAGGACACTAAGCACAGAAACATATCTAATGATTTTTTTCACTACATTGTCATTTTTATGTGTCAAAATTTGACTCTTTGAGAAAGAGTGCAAAATGCTTCACAAACTCATCATTAATTCACATTATGGTTATGTTGTCTATAAAAAGATTCTAATAATAATGTCAACAGAAATTTCATCATTAGAGAGGCATATCAAGATGTCAAAATTTATTGCCACTCTATAGTTTTGTTGATGAGATTTTTTCAAGATTAATACTCTCACTTGCCATGTGTTTTACAACTGAATGGGTCAGATGAATGTGATAAATTCTTTATAAAAGTTGGTGGGATGGTTGGAGGACAAGTGGACTATGATTTCACTAACTTTCTTCATGCCATTGGGACCCTTAATAGAGTTGCAAAAGAGGAATCAAATCCCTATGGGCTTTTGTTAATGGATTGATCTTAAAATAATAACAATAATATTAGAAATAGGAAATACTAAGAGGGGGGGTGAATCAGTATTTCACAAACTTTTACTTTTTCCCAATTATGGATATAAGAAATTACCTTGAAGCTTGCATAAGAAACTAAACTAATTAAACTAAATAACAAGCATAGAAATAAAACAAATGAACTCATAACACCATGATTGTTCTCGAGGAAATCCTAGCCAAGGGAAAACCCCAGTGGGGATGATACCCATAACTGATCCACTAATCAAAAGTATCTGGTTAAGGATGTTGACCCTATTAGGAGTCTATTACATACATATAGTGTCTATGTCCTAGTTAAAGGACTCTAGGCCTTGTTAGAAGCCTCAACCTTGTTAGGAGTTACTATTACAAAATAGAATATTTTCAAGATGAGCTCATTGCTCAAACATGCAATCTATAATAATAGCTTTTGATATTCAAAGGTAAAATACAAAACCCTTTACTGTATTCAAATAACTTTCCTATTCTGATCTAGCTTTGTAGGTTCTTCTCTTTCATATAAAATTATTAATTTATTTCCTCTTACAATATACAACTTCACATCATATATCAACTTATTACAATTTCTTTATGTAACTTGTGTATCTTTCGCATTACATAATGCTTACATATATACAAGTAATTACAATAAATAACTTTCAGTCAGCTTACAATACTTATACTCTTCTCAAAATATAAAATCAATTCATGTTTCCTTAGGGTAAACATCTAAGACGTCATCCCTAACTAGTCAAGTAATTATTTTGATAAATAAAATAATCCCCTAACTCAATGTAATCATATTCTGTCTTCTGCTCTATTCAGGTCGGCTCAACACTGTCTCAGTAAATCTTTAATATCTTATTTCATGCATGTCATATAGACTTGTGCTCTCATATGTGGCTTTGATACACATAGAATGATCGATGTTCAAGTGTGCATGCACTGAACCTTCTTCTGTGAACTTCGCTAATCAAAATTATCTCTGATTAGACTAGTAAACACTATTGTACTTAGATAATTTTCTAATGCACTCAAACAAAACTACTTCTTTTGATTATTCTATCTTCATGTTGAGTATATGTTTCCATAATGACAACATTCTGATATCCTACTTATCCAAATTGCCAATAATCTCCCCCTTTATCCTTCGTGGTAACATATGGGAAAATTGGCTAAGTCCCAAAAAACTTAAATTACAAAAATTGTGACCATTAAAAAATGTGGATCTTATATGTCTACTTATTTCTCCAAAAATTGATACTCCCCCTAAGAGTATACTTCATACTATACTACATATATATATTTTCTTTATACATGCAATTTTCATACTATACTACTCCCCTTTGACAACAATAAAAAAGGTGTCAATTCTATAAGTATGACAAAATTGTTTTACCTCATGATCTCAATATTGCAAGGCCAAAAGACTTGCAACATAATCTAAAAAATTAGCTTTCAGGTTCTCTATCTCCTTGTCCCATGTCTTCTTCACTAAGTCTGAAACACTTAGTAGTGCACATAAGCCAAAGGATGCTATTTCAACTACCTTTAGATTATTATATGCAAATTTTTCATAAGATGTCTTTGATGAAAGACATACTTCCAACTGACTCTCCATAATACTAATTTTTAGTGACAAATGCTCTCTGAGTAGAGAGAATCTCTTCAATTTCTTCTCCTTTTCATCCTTTAGAAGTCTCATGTCATCATATATTTTGCTTATTTTCCTCTCAATTTATGAGATCTTCGCATTAGGGCTCTGCAATTCATTCACTCTTTGTTCTTCAACTTCTCTGATATTTCAGATGTGTGGCTATGGCATTGTGTATATTGAATATACAATGTTTTTCCTCTCTCTAAGCATCTTCTCAAAAAATTTATACATACATCCAAGTTGTCTAAATCATTTCTGATATTCTGGCATACAAATTGAAATACTTGTGCACCATAGGATGCTTGGGCTTTGACTGCTGCAATATCTGATAAATTTGTAAATTCCATGTCAAAATATTTCATTACTTCTTTAGCTTTTTCTTGGGGATCAACCTCACTAACTTGACTTGATATTATTCTTTGAAGTTTACTGGTTACCTCAAGTAGTGCTCCTTCCAAGCTTTTTACCTTTTTATTCTTCCCTATTATCTTATTCAGAGATGAGATCAACTCTATTTGATCATCATCATCAACTTCTTGTCCTAAGCTCACAAACATTGATTCAAAGGGTCATTTCTGTGATGATTCTATTGTGTCCTTTGATTTAGAAATAATTAGTGATTGTTCCTATTGCACTGCATGCTCTTCTTCTATTGTTTTAGTTTAAATTTCTTCTTTTTCTTCTTCCTTCCTTGTCTCTACCATTTCTTCCTTATTTTCTATTACATCCTTCTACTCATTAATCTTTGTCAAATTGCCAACATCGACTCCTTGGTCATTGAATGGGTTCTCTTCACTATCTAAGGTGATATTCATGTCTTCAATATTCATAGATTCATATGTAATGTTGATGGAGGGTGGCAGAGCTGGTGATGATTCAGTCTGGTGTTCTTCTTCAACTACTTGATCAGATTCACTAATTAATTCACTTGGTCCAGAGGTCATTACCTTCACAACTACTTCCTCAATTTCTTTGTTTATCTCCTCATAGTTTCCTCCCATTATCAAGATTGTCCTTCTCTTCCTTCTTAGATGAGTACTTAATTTCTTCATTATTTCTTCAAAATGATCTTCAACTTTTATCTCACAAAGCTTTCTTACAAATCTTTTCCTTATTCCTTTATCTTCTTTTGTAGCTCTCTTCTTCTTGTTTAACAATTTCTCATATAGATTGTCAGGGATCTTGCCTTTGATGCCTTCAAATTTCTTGTATGCAAGGATCATATGTCTGACAATTGCATTTTCTAGGTTTAACTTCTCAAAGTTATCATACATCTCATAATACTTGTTCAACTTGGTGAAATCCCCTTCATTAATGATCAAAGGGCTCATTTTGTCTATTTTAGGCTTCCATTTATTTTTGTTGCTACTTGCCTCTTAATCTGTCTGTGGCTTAACTATTGGTGTCTTCCTTTGTACTGGGGTAAAGATAGTCTTTTGTCTTTTACCTGGTCCACTTGCCATATCTTTTACTCTCTTGGTCAGTGTGGTGGAGGAGGATCTTGTGGATTTCCTCACTTTAGGTACATCTACTTCCTCAATGTCTTCATCAATATCCTAAATTTCTTCAGTAGGGGCTGCATGGGATGCCAAAAGTAGAACTGATAATAATTCTTTCTGTCCAATGTCCCTAATTGCTATTGTTGTTTTCTTCACAATGAAAAACTCATGTTCAGTCATACCTGTATCCTTAAATATTTTCTTCATAGTACTGTCAACTCTCTTTGTTTCCATTTCCTGTACTTGTGATTTTTGTGTTGAATTGAAAAACTCTTCATGTGTCCCAAATCTAGGACTCTTTTCATCCAAATTACTCTTAAGTAACCTACTTACATAACCTTCAATTTCAACTTTTGAAACCTCATACTCAAGAGGATCTACAAATTCTACTCTTGGCTCAACTACTTCAATGTAGGTAAAGTCTGTGTCCACTAAGAAGCATATCTCTTCTTTGTACTTCTCCACAATAGATGGTGGAATCCTTGATCTTTTCCTCATTTCATTTTGAAAAGTCTTTATTACTAAAGTAGCACTTTCATTCACTTTACCAATAGGGTGTCTCAAATATACTTTGTTAATCTTGTCCATTGAATTTATGTTATCATTCCAATCAATTCCTGTAGTATATGGGAATCTTATTAACAAATGGAAAAACATGTAGGTGACCAGAGATGAAAATCTAAACTATGAATTCTTAGTCTTTCTGATTTTCTCAATATTTTCAGTCAACTGTATCCTCAAAATCTCACACATATCTACTAGTACTTTGTCTGCACACATAATATAAGTTTCATATACCATGCCAACTTCCATGTCATCTTCTTTTGAGCTCGCACAAAATTTTGAAGTCAATATTTTACACACATATCTAACATCATCTTGTTCAATATTACTTATAACAATTCCTCTTCCATTATATGAAGACTTGGTGTTATCTAACACTATTTTCTTAACATTCTTTTCATTCAAAGGAATCACTCCTAACTTAGATAATATTGTTACCTTGTGAATAAGGTCTATGATGATGTCTATGACTCTATCATCTAACCAAAACTTTCCATTATGAATTCTACTCAATATTATCTTGGTCCATTCATCATTTTGAAACTCATAGTGAAGTGTATACTTGATAACATCTATTTCACTCAAATGTTGAAACCCTTCTTTATAGGACATGTCTTGTTTATAGATCTTATCATAATCCATGATTAGGCTACCATATTCTATAGTCTCAAACTTACATTTCAGATAACCTTTTACATCTTCTAAATGTAAAACTCCATCTAGAATGGTTGACAAGGCTAAACTAGGGTCTTCTTCCAAGGGTTCTATAGGTTCCTTCTTTATCTTAGGTCTAGCTAAATCTCTGATGTTGTGAACTAGTGATGCTCCATGATTCTATTAAAATATGACTGCTTTGATAGTGAATACTTAGTAAAATACCTTGGAATCATGATTTAGTGCTTTGCATAGATCTGACAAGAAATATGTCTCCAAATCCTACAAACTGCTCTTAATATCCACTAGATAGCTCTCTATTTCACTTGTAATTGCTTTAATGATCAAGTAATATCAATCATCTACTTTTATCCTTTAAATCTTTCAATATACTGACATTGCATTAAATTTCTTTACTGCTTCATGCCAAAAAGTTGTTCCTGGTTACCTACACAACTTTATTCTTTTCATGTACTCACATAAATGTTCATAAATTCATGCGCTATTAAAATAGCTTCATTATATCATATACTAGGTTATATTAACTTTTCAAGACTTAATTAAATCTATTCTAACCTCTACAGTATTATGATGCCTTACTCTAATACATAATTCATGAAATAAATACTTAATTGCTATGAGATGAATTAGGAAATGACTCACACTTACTCTTAGATACTTCACCTATATGGTTTCCTAGTGTACTGAGTATGATCGCTTGATCTATGGCTTTAACAAACTCAACTTCTTCCAAGTTACTGCAACATTCTCTCTAACTATTGTTGGTGTTCACATTTCTCCTTGTGTAGTTTCTAGGATTAGGGTTTCTCATTTTGTTCATTCTACAAAATCTTGTTGTGTGACCAAATTTGTTACATATCTGACAAACTACTCCATTATTTCCATATCTCAGCCATAACTGACTAATTTGTGATCTCCATTTTCAGGCAATATGTCTAATTTTGTTGCATCTATGACATACAACCCCATTCCTTTTGTTCATGTCTCCAATAGGTCTCTTATATGCAAGGTTAGTATCTCTAAACATTCTTCTACTATTATTATCATTAGATCTAGGTTTCTTACAATCAATAGCTCTATGTCCAAAACCATGACAATTATAACAATAACTAGAGATAGGTTTGAATTTCTTACCTATGCAATCTCTTTTCATATGTCCAAAAGGATTCCATGAAAAACATCTACCTTTGAATTCTCTTCGCATTTCTTTAGGTGGTTCATCTTGCTTAGGTGGATTAGGTATATCTTCAAATTTGTTAGCTTCATTACGCTTCTTTTCATCTTAATTCTTAGAGTGTTCTGGATTTAGTTCCTTGCACTCCTCAATCTTCTTTGGGAACATATCTTCAAGATATCCAAGGCTAGTTTTATCATAAGATGGTTTCTGATAAGACATTTGTTCATCAATATTTTCACTACTAGAATACAATTTCTCAAGATGTTGTTTAGACTGAGTTTTTTTTCCTTTCACAATTGTATTGTACTTCTCAAGTTCATCATACTGAAAATTTGTTTTCTCAAGTTCAGATGTCACTTTGATAAGTTTAAATCTTAGATCTGCATTCTCAAATTTTAGATTTGATTCATCTTTGCAATTTTCATCTTTCAAGCTTAACTTCAGATCTATAATCTTTAGTTCATGTTTAAGAATCTCATTTTCTTTCTTCAGTCTTGAAACTTCATCACAGTCCTTGACTTGAATTGTAGGTTCTTTCTTTGACTTCAGATCTTCTATCTTTTATTTTAGTTTCTCAATGTAGTTTTTCACATCATCATATTTCTCCTTCAGAGTATCTCTTTCTTCAATAAGAATATCAATTTGTTCAAGAGTTTCATCAAGATTATTCTGTAACTAATCCATATCCATAGAGATCTTACTCAAGTTGTTAGGATTTCTCATAAATAACTTTGTTTTGAGTAACTATGCTCTGATACCAATTGTTAGAAATAGGAAATACTAACAGGGGGGTGAATCAGTATTTCACAAACTTTTACTTTTTCGCAATTATGGATATAAGAAATTACCTTGAAGCTTGCATAAGAAACTAAACTAAGTAAACTAAATAACAAGCATAGTAATAAAACACATGAACTCATACCCTGGCCTAAGGCAAAACCCTAGTGGGCATGATACCCACAACCAATCCACTAATCAAAAGTATATGATTAAGGATGTTGACCCTATTAGGAGTCTACTACATACATATAGTGTCTTTGTCTTGGTTAAAGGACTATAGGCCTTGTTAGAAGCCTCAACCCTATTAGGAGTTTCTATTACAAAATAAAATGTTTACAAGATGAGCTCACTACTCAAACATGCAATCTACAATAATAGCTTATGATACAAAGGTAAAATACAAAACCTTTTACTATTGTCGAATAGCTTTCCTATTTTGATCTAGCTTTGTAGGCTTTTCACTTTCATATATAGTTCTTACTTTCTTTCCTCTTAAAATATACAACTTCACATCATATATCAACTTATTAAAATTACTTTATGTAACTTGTGTATCTTTCGCATTACATAATACTTACATATATACAAGTTATTACAATAAATAACATTCAGTTGGCTTACAATACTTATACTCTTCTCAAAATATAAAATCAATTCATGTTGCCTTAGGGTAAACATCTAGGATGTTGTCCCTAACTAGTCAAGTCATATATTTGATAGAAAAAAAAATCCCTTAACTCAACGTAATCATATTTTGTCTTCTGCTTTGTTTAGGTCGGCTCAACACTATCTCTTTAAATCTTTAATATCTTCTTTCGTACATGTCGTATAGACTTGCGCTCTTATATGTGGCTTTGATATATAGAGAATTATCCATGTTCAAGTGTGCATGCACTGAACCTTCTTCTGTGAATGTTTCTAATCAAAACTATCTCCGATTAGACTGGTAAACATTGTTGTACTTAGACAATTTTCTAATGCAATCATACAAAACTGCTGCCTTCAATTATGTTATCTTCATGCTGAGTATATGTTTCCATAATGACAATATTTTGATATCCTACTTAGCCAAATTTCCAAAAAATAAAGGGACTACTTGTGTGTGTGAAAATTGTACCTGGCTACAGACACAACACTTCAATAAAATATTAGAGGTTAGCAAAATCAAAATCTGCAAATAAATGAAACTAAGCTAACCAGGTGATTTACTGCCTTCTAGTAGGTGCAAGTATGATGTTCTCAGATTGAAATTGAGATCAATGACAATGCAACACCTAAACAAAGGATTTGAAT
The DNA here is from genome assembly GCA_027943335.1 of Chamaecyparis obtusa. Lineage (NCBI taxonomy): Eukaryota > Viridiplantae > Streptophyta > Pinopsida > Cupressales > Cupressaceae > Chamaecyparis > Chamaecyparis obtusa. The sequence goes on along the minus strand of BSBK01006452.1, from coordinate 341,715 downwards.
CCAAAATAGTGAAAAACTGTATGAATGCAGATTAATCTATTTTTTTGGATTTTGTATGCAATTTGATGAAAAACTATGTGAATCTAATCTAGAATGGATTGAAATGATATGCAGATTAATCTAAGAATGATATGCTATGAGGTGCTATAAAAAACTATGAATGCTTATGACCAACAATGAAAAATCTCATAAATCGCTTGTCGCAAGTGCTTGATCCTTCAGCTGCAAATTTGCCAAAGTAATTGTGCAAATTCAAGAGTGGTAAATTGTGAAGAGATGAGCCTTGATTTTATAGAAATCCAGGGCTTGAGGATGCATTGAGAAAAGCCATAAATCACTCTTGATGAACTCAAGTTTATTTTCAAGTTAACAAGAAATTAGAAACAGATCAACTCACAAAATCATGCAAATCATGAAAAATAGCTTTTTGACTCAAATCAAAAGTTTAGATCAATTTTCAACTCAAAATAGATGTTGAGTTTCCCAAAGATAACAACTTGAATTGATTTTCTGATTTAAAGTTTAACTGCTCCTTCAAATGTGCATAGATAATAATGAATTAATTTAAAAATAAAGTGATTTATTCTCAACTTAACTGATTTTTAAATTTAAAACAACTGATTTATGGGTTAATCAATTATCAAATCAAACTTTTATTCAAAAACTATATTATTAAATATTGACAACTAACATTAATTAATTAAATAAGAATTTAATCAATCAATCATGAGATTTTTTATTTATTGTCAAAATTAAATAATACAGTTTAGGAATAAATAGAATTAAATCTAATTAAATATGTAAGTGTCGGAATTAAATCCGATTAATTAAATATTCAGAATATTCAATTAATCAAACTTTAGGATAAATAGGATTTATCACCAAATAATTATTAAATCAATGATAATTAGAATAAATAAGGAATTTCAAGGAATATCCCTCAATGCAGAATTAAGATAATCAATTAGGGTTTTGATGTGCAGATGTGCAGATGTGTCTTAGGTTAGGACTTTGTTGTCGATTTCGATTGAATTATTGATGTAAGAGGTTAATGAACCTATAGCTCATTTTTGGGGTATTACATTTTGCCCCTCTTTGAATCACTATGTGAAGGGTAGAGGTTCAAAGATTAATCTATTTTTTATCTATGAAACTGATTTGAAAGATGAACTGATTTCGAGACAGAAACCGATTAAAGGATGTGAAGATGTTAGGTCATGATTGACCAAAGATGATGTTAACTATAAAAACAATAAACCAATGATTATGAAAAATTATCAAAATGCCTGATTCTGAACCTTATGATTACGAAGAAGTGAGTGACCTGATTGTCCAAAGGAATCGAAATGGTATCACATCTGAACCCTTAAGTTACGAAGAACCAAGGAAAGAACACTAATGAACCAATGGTTACAAAAAGTTGATACAGTTTACAAGATAGATTAGGATACCAGATTGATATGGGTCTCGATGAATCTAATATGCCTCAAGTGATGTGCCCCAAGTGACGAGGTCTTTTGATGAATTAGGAACTAGACGTGATTGTTGTCTTGATTACTGAAGAAAGAAATTTGATTTACCGACTTGATTGATGTGCAATACCATGCCCCCTTTGGGATGAAAATAAAAATCTGACAAGAAAAGTCTGCGTTAAATAGTTTAGAAGCATGTTAATTGATTTGAGAAGTGATTATACACATTCAAGAATGCGTTCTACATTGTTTGGAGGTCCTGAAGACCAAGTTTGACTAGGTTTGACCATGAGTTGACCATGGTTGACCAAGTTGAAATTCAAATAGTTTGATGTAAGATAAACAATTAAGTTGAACTCTAGCTTTCTGTGATGATTGAAGGTTGATTGTGCAAGCAGTCAGCCGTCCTGGGTCCAAAAATTTGAAATCATGATTTTGACATAGTAAACAATCTCAAATTTTGATTTTGATCCCGAAAATGGGTTCAGAACGTTGAAATTAGCCAAGGGTGCAATTTTCATGGAAAACAAAGCACTTTGAAAAATTAGGTCAAAACCTATATAAGGGCCAAAAGGGTTATTTCAATTCATTATTCACATTTGACTTTAGAAACTTCCATAGAGCCCTCTGAGTGAAAAATGGAAGAGATGAAGGTTCTAGTCTCTTCACACCATTTTGAGCATAGCTGGAGACATCAGCGACCTCCATAGTATGAACATCTGGTAAGTGGACTTCTGTGCTTCTTTGTAAATTCAAAATTTTGCATATTTCAAGCTTTATAGATCATTTTTTGTACGTTAGGAATTTTTGAATTTCGTTAGCATAGAAACTCATACGACAGTCCCCTGGGACTCGTATGACTTTTGAATGTCATGTAAAGTGTCATCCTATAACCCCTATAAACTTGTATGAGAGGGACCCAAGAGTTGTATGACATTTCATTGGGTCCCTCAGTTGTCGTACAGGAACATATACATTGTCGTATAACCATGGTTTGTCGTATGGGACCTTGCTGAAACTCGTACAAGTTTTGATACCAGATTGTTAGTCGTATGGAAAACAGTGAGCTAAAATCACCCTTTTAGGTCAAATATTTGAATTTTTTGATTTCATAGGCCAATTTTGTAGCATTTAATGTACCTTCTGAAGTGTTCAACCTTCGTATTTATGTACTTTTAGCCTATTTTTCAGCCAAGTGACTAATAGGATTCCCTGTTTCTGTGCTTTGTAGGTCATCTATCCTGACGTACATGTCCGCATTTCACATCCAGCCACTCAGAGACTTTGCATGTCACTGCCAGACCCTATGAGAGTGCATTTGGATTCCTGTGGTTTTGAGTACTTGATCCATTTACCAAAGATTTGGGTAAACCATGGGTTACTGATTGCGTTGATTGAGCACTTCCATTCTGAGACTCAAACTTTCCACCTTCCCACTGGAGAGTTAACAGTTACACTGGAGGACGTCTATCGGATACTCAGCATTCCATTTCACGGTCCTCGTCTAGACTATGTGAGTTTGGAGAACTCAGGTTTACATGCTTTAAGGAGACTCTTCAGAGATGATACCCATCTGACCCGGTCTATATCATGGGAGTCCTTAGTCCAATGATATGGGCAGACCCATAGATTAGAGTGTATACTAGCTGGTATGATAGGAGGTATCATTATGTCTAACCATCAGTAGAATGGTCTCTTGATGGCTTGGGCCCCTATGGTTGCATGTTTGATGGCCACTCCTACTGAGTTGGGTTGGGGTCAGTGTATGTTGGCTCATATGTTCTCTGAGATGCATTAGATTGTGTATCAAGAGAGCAAGTCATTTGCCTCAAGTGCATTAGTACTTCTAATTTGGGCTAAGGAGCACCTCCCAATATGCAGACTAGTATGTCAGCCTCAGGGCCAGCCACAGGAGCCAATAATTTACATTTATTTAGGATATGTCACACAGGTGTGCATTGGCCATAATGAGTATTGGAGGCGTGTCCTCAATGATATGACTTTTATGCTCAGGCATCCTTACTTACAGATAGAGGCTTGGCCTACTACCTAGGATCAGTTTAGTTTTTTCTTTTAGAGTCATGTGTTGATTGGGTGATCTACCATAGTGATTGAGAGATTCATCATTACCAGAGTGTGGCGGCAATATGGTATCATTCAGGATGCCCCATAGGACTATGCCACATATGCATGGATAGTTCGAGAGATTGGCCTAGGATGGACATCACAATTGTCTTATGCTCTGTGTACACAAGAGTATAGTGGTATTGTTGGCCAAGACTGGGACTACCGTCCAGATGTGGTAGATGTTGGATTCATAGATGGATACATAGCTTGGCTCGCAGAGCATCCTATTTATATATTTTTAGATCCTACTGAGATGATTCCCAGTATGGAGGAGGCTATGGGTATTACAGGGGCACTGATGGGTCAAGGCCAGAGATGGCATGATGTGCAGATTCCTATGCCCCAGCCTACACCTTTGAGGCCAAGAGAAGTAGTGCCACCATAGAGACCATCTGGTCATATGAGACCACCTCATCCTACTAGTTCTACAGTAGGAAAGCCTGTAGTTTTACAATGGAGATCCACTAGAGGAGAGGGTGGCACTTTGAGCAGTATTGATAGCATAGATGAGTTACTTGATGCACAACAAGATGTAGGTGCTGGCCCTGATCCGACATAAGGTGATACTAATTTTGATCTAGGTGCCGAGGTGAGATGCCATAAGGAACAGAGAGCAGAGGCTGTTGATCAGCTAGATGTGGATACTAATATGCTCACTATAAGGGGAGATTTTGGTGTAGCACAGACTCCTCAAGAGTTGATTAGGAGACTCGAGTTATAGGTTAGGAACTTGAAGTTATAGAGTGTTGTAATACCCCAAAATTGGCACCTTATAATTTCAATCAATTTTGGTGCATTTCTTCAATTTTACATCATTAAAGTCCTATTTTACTAGGCAATTTTCTCTCTCCTACCTGACTTTATTTGACTTGGTGTTAATTGCAAAAACCCCAAATTGCATTAATCTCACACTATAATTAATTCCTAAGTATTCGACTTTATTAGCTAAAATAATCCCTATGATAAATTAATTTAATTCCTAAGTCCTAGTGCTTTTAATTAAATTAATTCCACCCCCTTTAGCTAATACCCATCAAAGGAATTAAATAATATTTGGTTATTTGAATGGACATCTTTATTTAGATTTAATTATTCAAAATAACTCGAAAAGCCACCTAAATAATCCTTCAATATTTGTCTCAATTGGAAATGAAGAGTTGACCATTTCATTTCAAGAAACTCTTCATCCTCTTCTTGGGATTTTCTATATTATGAACCTCCTCCTTCATTCGAAAGGAGGCAATTTTTAGAGTATCAAAACTATAGCCAATTTTAGTCTCAATTCTCTCATGCTTTTAAAGTTTTCATTTCATAATTAGTATAATTCTTATTCTAGTATAATATTGCATTCTCATTTAATATAGTTTTCTTATTGGTTAATAGCTTAATTCTCATGTTTATTTCAAGTCCTTTATATTAGAATCTGCATTCCATTCTTAGATTAATTGCATCTTTATTCTAGATTAATCACAATTTTGTTCATCTTTCAAGCTTTCAAAAATCCTTCGTCTTAGTTTGGTCTTTTAGCTGTTAGCTCTCATTCAAAGATTAATTCAAACACCCCGGCTAATTAGGAGGCAATAGGTCGAATCGATAGAATCTTGCGAATTGAGTAATTCATACTCATCTTCATGGTTTGGTGATTGAGCAATGACTATGTTGTGTATATGGCTAGATTAGGGGTCCATGTTCAGCTATAAATGAACTGGCACCCACCGTGGGGCAAAAAAATCATTTATAACCTCACTCTCAAAATGTTTCTGATAAAGAACTTGAACTCTATCATGCGTCTGTACTTCACTATGTATGGAATTTCATGTGAACTTTCAGAGCGTACCGCATGAATTTTTTCTCGCAGTACCATTTTATTGCATGAAGAAACACTTTCTCATGCAGGCCTCTATATTTCCTCGTGCGCATTGCTATACTTTCTCACGCAAAGTTTTGTTGTCAGTCATTTAAATTTTCTAGATTCTGCAATTTACTGTTATTTTTTCCTGACATTTTCTTTCTGTTGTTGATTTCATATTTCATATTTCTACTATAGCATAACAATGGTCTGCAGGTCACTTGTCAAAGATCATCAAAACTTTCTAACAGTTTTCTTGCAAGATGGTTGTCGAAGATCATTTAAAAATGTTGTGCTTGTTTACTGTTTTTCATTCACATAGTATAACTAGGGCTTTGTTAAAATTTCTTAAGGGTCTTGATAGAAAAGTAGGGGAATAGGCTCTTCATTACATGGAAGTGATGCCCATGGATGAAACTGAGACCCAAATGTTGCTATAATGATGGATACCTAGGGAAGCAAAGCAAGGTAGTGAATCTTTAGCACATCTACTTGTTAGGGGATTATGCTCTTCTCTCTTTGAGAGAACTAGAAACCCAAAAGCTTGTGGATTTGGTGGAGTGAAACTAGCTCGGTGATGAATATGCTTCATGTGTCTGGGTAAGGTGAAGAGGTAGAGAAGTATGCTCTTCTCTCTTTGAGAGAATCAAAAAATCTGACCCTCAAATCCAAGCCAGGTTGTGTCACCTGTAGAGGGCCTACCAGAAGTTGAACCTCCGGGAATGACCCAAGTGAGTACACACCTATTGTTGGTGATTCCACCTCACTATAATAAAGAATTTTTTGTTGATTCTAAAGACTCCAAAACCATGTTAACTTCCTTCTCTTGATTTCAACTATCATCTTAAGAAGGCTTCATCTATTGTACTGAGCGGCACCACTCCTAGCCTTGCTTGCGAGGGTGTATGACTTTCAGGTGTTGGTGTGGCTGCAAGGCCCTAGCCCTGTATCAAGGGCACCAAAGGTTAGCATGAATGGAAGCCCACTAAAAACTTTCCTAGTTAGTTTCCTACCTGGATCACCTCTGAAAGGAGACATAATCTTTGCACAGGGAAGGGGAAGAATCTCTCCCATAGATTCTCACCATAGGCATGCACTTGGACATTTGAAGGTGGTATATGACACTGGCCCTTGCTTCAAGGGTAACCTTTGAACATATACTATTGAGTCCTTGGAAATACCAAAAACATGGGCACCCTCTAGGGGGTGACATGATTGTGTGAGGTGAACGCATGCGCATAAGTTGTGAGGCACGGATTTTGTCTTCTCACCATTTTTTTTGTAGGGATAACTATATGTTTGTTATCAAGTCTTAAACTTGTCCATCATGATTAAACAAAGACTCCCATAATTATGCCATGTTGCTTTGTCCTTGGTTGAAATGTTTGCGACTACTTCTTGCATCACTACTGCTTGATCAAAATTTTGTCCTTGTAAACGAATGCTTGAAACCTTCAAAACTGAGATTGTTGATTAAACTATCCAAAAACTAGAAATTATGTTAGAGAAAAGTTCAGGCTGTGTCTCAGAACTTGAATTTTTACCTCAAAAATTGTGTCAAACTGTCAAACTTTGCTTCTTTCCCGTGCAAAATTTCACCTTTGCAGAGCATTACTCGCACGAGATTTCATTCTCTTGCACAAAGTTTGGCATTCTCTAGTGCGGCCCAGTACTTTCTCATGTGAACCTGTACCCAGATCTAAAAAATAGTGAGCTTATTCCCGTTGACTGGTCAACTTTTTACCTGATCTAATTTTTGTCTGAGGTCTGTTTGCTTATTTTCTTGTCATTCACTGTCTGAAACTGAGTGTCTCAAGCTGTGAACCGAATGATTTTTCTTGAACTCATGATTGTCTCCTTACTATTTGTCTCATCTTTTGTTATTTTGTACCTTACATCACGATGATGAACTACAACTAATTTAGAACACTGAATGAAGAATATGTGATTGAAAGCTCACTAAGGAATTATTGATTAGATAATGCAAGATGATTAAATTAGTATTATGTTGTCATTGATGTCAACTAGCTTGAAAATATGTATCTTGTAAGTTACTATACCGACACATCTGAAGAAAGGAGAAAGAGATGAAGAACAAAATTATCTACATGAGGAAGATGTATATATCATATGAGGATAAGGAATACACTGAGTAACTTGTTGATGAGTCTATGACTTGATGAAATTGACTTTATTATGTTTGCATTCATCTATGATGAAGAATAGAAAAGAAAGATACAAAGAAATGTTGTCGATAAATAAAGCATTCTAGTATACACCGACGGAATGTAGTGTATACCGAGTGTAGTGTTAATTGAGCTTGTGTTCACCGATGCATTTCTTTGTTAACCGAGCAGAACAGAAAGGAATTGAATGATCAGTTTAGCCGATAAAGTGATGAGTTGTAAAGTGTATGAAATCAAGGTAACAGATAAGGTTTGTTATGAAGATCAACAGCTAACATAATTCAAGGAAGATCTAATGGAGCATATTGAAACATGTTACTGACACATCAGCCGAAGAAGGTTAAAGCAGAAAAATCAATGAATAAGATTAAGTGGCAAAACTTGATGGAGGAAAAGAAAATGATTTACTCATCTATATAAGAGACATTGATTTCATTGTTGAAGAGAGCTGAAAGAAGAAGATACTACAGAATTATCACATGAACAAGGTTTCATGCATTCTAATCATACTGGTTAAAGAGAACTGAGCTGCAGAACAATTACCGAGCCACAAAGAGTAATTACTGATGGATAGTAAGTTGATATAGTATTGAATCTGAAGTGGTATATTGATTAGAAAGATTTGAATGAGCTGAACATTGATCTGTAAACTACAATTGAAGTTGTTTCAAGGCAGATCATCTACTGTTACATATATAACCATTGTACACAATCAAATCTCTTAATCAAGTGGACTAAGAAAGTCTTTTGATGTTTCATTCATAGAGTGAACATTGTTATCCTGCCAACCCCAGAGTGACTACTGGTTGGATGATAACTTCTAGTCTAAAATCCTCTAACAAGGTCACACCTAACAATGTGTTTGTAACCTTTAACAGGGTTGGGTCTTCACCGACCTCACTTCAGAAGAGTGAACAATTTTTGGGTTGCTGGTCCCAAGTGGTTTTTCCCTTCATAGGGTTTCCAGGTTAAATCTCTTGTGTTATGTGTTGATTGTGATAGTTGTGTGTTATCATACTTTTCATATTACATGTTAGATTTAATTAGTAACTGCTATAATTTTTAGACTGACAATCAGTAAAAATGTAGACAATGAAAATATTTTATGTTTACCGAGTAGGAGAAGTTGAAGAATTTGTTTTGGATTATACATTTTGTTTTGGGACACTGGATAACTGATTCACCTCCCTTTCAGTTATTCTAACAATTGGTATCAGAGCTATGGTTGCTTAGAATAGAGTTTTAAGGACTCCAATAGAAAGGTCACAAGATGTATAAGAGGGAAGTGCCAAAGTTGAATAAAGAGAACTTGGCAGTATGGCAAAGCCAGATGAAGTTGCACATATCTAGAATTGGGAATTCTACACTAGAACTGATGGAGAATGGCTACATTGAACCAACACCAGGTCCCTTGACAATTGATCAACTAAAGGATAGGCATGAACATAATATTACTATTATGGAACTTGTTGCTGCATGTATTGATGTTGAATTTGAAGACATTAAGGGATGCACAATTGCCAAAGCCATGTGGGACAAACTGAATCTAATATACAGTGGAGATGTGAATGTTAAGAGAGCCAACTCGGAAAGCCTAAGAGGTTGATTTGATGATATGAAGATGAAATAAGGTGAGAACATTGTGTAGTACACAAATAGACTAAAAGAGGTAGTACATGATATTAGAGCATCCAATGGAGTTATTGATGATAAAATAGTGATAAGAAAGATTCTCAGAACTTTGCTGCTAGTTTATGCAATCAGGATCTCTACAATTCATGAAACAAGAGCTACATCCATCCTTACTCTTGACACACTAATCGGTAAGCTTACAACCTTTGAATTGAATAACTTTGACAATAGTTTTGTACCTTCTGTTGAATCCTCTTTCATGTCCTCTTTGAAGATTGGTAAGTCTAGTAGTAGGAATGATAAGAATAATGATAGTGATAGTAATATCAATGATGAACTTGATGAGCTTGAAGTTCTTACGGCCAGAAGATTGCCCAAAGGTAAGGGAAGGTATAGAGGCAAGCTACCCTTAGCATGCTTTAATTGTAAATAATTTGGCCACATCGATGCTAGATGTCCAAATAAGAAAGATGATGATAGATCCAAAGATTGATCTAAAGGAAGCTATGGGAGAAGAGTCAACAGGGGCTACCGACACAACAACAGAGATACCCGAGATAGCTATGACAAAGGGAAAAAGATATGTTACATAGAAGAAGAATTTGAATCTGAATTTGACATTGATGATGATGTAGAAGTAGTATTTGTTGCTATGAAAGATGATTCAAAGGAAGAAGAGAAACATGAAGAAACAACACTAATCTCTAAAATAAGCAAAAATAATACATGGATCATAAATAGTGGTTGTACACATCATATGACTGGTGATATATAGAAATTTGATCTACTTGATGAATATGATGGAGGATCTATAAGGATGGGAAATGATGCACCATGTATGGTAAGAGGTAAAGGCTCACTAATGATTAATGAAAGAATAAAATGTGAAAATGCATACTGGGTAGATGGACTGAACTATAATTTGTTAAGTGTGGCATAGCTGAATAACTTAGGCCACCGACTTGCTTTTGAGAGCATAAAGGTAAGAATCTATGATGATGGAGGAAGACTTGTCAGAACCGGTACACAATCCAAAGGTAATCTATTTTATCTTGATATTGATCAATCTTCTTGTTTATTAATGAAGGATGAAGATGCATGGTTGTGGCATAAGAGGTTATGTCATGTGAACTTTGATAATATGATCAAGATTAGTAAGAGGAAAAGAGTTAGAGAGTTTCCTAACCTATCAAAACCGGATCATGCTATGTGTCATGAATGTCAGAAAGGTAAGATGACTAAGTCTAGTTTTAAGAGAAAAGACTACTCAACAAACAAGATACTTGAGTTGGTTCATACTGACCTATGTGGTCCTATGAGAATTCAGAGCTATTATGGTGATAGATATTTTATTCTTTTTGTTGATGATTATACTAGACTAATGACTGTTATGTTCTTGAAAGAGAAATCTGAAGCATTTAAGATGTTTAAGTGGTATAAGGCAAAGGTAGAAAAAGAGAATGGTAAAGAAATTAAGTTCTTAAGATTTGATAGCAGAGGTGAATTTATCTCTGATGAATTTACTAATTTCTGTAATGAGCATGGTATTAAGAGATAGGTCTCTACACCGAGAACACCTCAACAGAATGGGATTGCTGAAAGAAGGAACAGGTAAATAATTTATTGTGCTAGAACACTGATGATACAATAGAATGTTGCTCAAAATATTGGAGAGAAGCTATCATTATAGTTGTATATGTGCTTAACCAAGTACAACTAAAGAAGGACACCAATCGGACACCTTATGAGCTATGGTTTGGACATAAACTTATTGTAAGTTATTTTGGGATTTTTGGAAGCAAATGTTGTTAGAATTTAATCTTTCCTTGGTATATTTGTATTTATAGGATAAACCAAGGTATCCTAATGTATTCATCCTCTAGTCCAAGTGGGAGGACATGTAATATTTGTAATTCCTTTATTAAGGAAAATATATATTCCTCCTTATGAGGAATCCTACACTTGTCTCACACACTAGCGAAATGTGGCATACACAAAAATGGGAGTTATAATGTAACTCCTTTCTCACATCTCTATTAAGAGATGACTCTCATTCTCTCATCTTATGAGATTTCTTCTTCCTCTCAAATATTGTATGAGCTAAACTCTCTCTCTCTCTCTCTCTCTCTCTCTCTCTCTCATTCTTAGGCATTTGTTGCCAATTTTATTAATATCGCAGAGGTTTTTTTATGCTTTTCCTCCTTCAAAATCTTGTCTCCTTGTTGCTTTGTTTTTGGTGAATGCTCCTAGTATTTGCATTAATTCATCGTAAATTTTCCTCTTCCTAAGCTCATTGATTAAACAATTTCCTATTTGTCTCCATATTTTGTTATTATTTTAACATGGTATTAGAGCAGGTTAGTTTAATCGTGTATTGAGTGTACAGGTGAAGGAGCTACCATATCTTGGAGCACTCCAATATCAGAGGCTCTTGAGAGAGTTCATTGCTAGTTTTTTACTAATCTAATTAAGAGAGAAAAATTGAATTTTTTTTTTAGTTTTGGTTGGTTTACCGCCAAAACCCATTTAACTATCATTCTCAATTTTGTTTTAATTTGTACAGGTTTGGCTTGCATTTCCTTGATTAGATTAATAACCAACTCAAAAAAAAATTGATTATTAAATCTATCAAAATCTTTGTTTTATCATATTATTAAATTTTGTTTTAATATTATAATATTTTTTAATACTAATAGAATTCAAAGTATTTAAAGCTTCTTCTTTTTTCTTGTTCTAATATCAGTTCCTGGTTATATAGAATTTCTTAATATTATAATATTGAAATCTTTTAAAGAGTTAAAAGTTTCTAAATTCGGGTTCTTGCATGAATAGAATTTTTTTTCAAATTACAATTATTAGTTTCTAAATTTAGTTCTATTCCTTGCAGGCATTTTGAAAATATTTTCATTACATGCGTTTCTTTCTTCATTGCATTTATTGTGTGCGTTGTTATTATATCTCCTTACATGTGCTACCTTTCTCCATAATAATACTAACTTTAGGTTTTAGTTTTTTTTGCATGCTATCTCGGTTCTTTTTTATAGTTTCTCTCATTGAAGCACAACCTTTTAATAATAAGGGAGACCTCTTTCAACACATTCTCTATAAGATTTCGAGGAGTTCATATTGATTTCAATTTCTTTCATCTCATATCCGCATTCTTATTCTCACTTTTTAGTGGTTCTATTTTTTATATATCTAGTTCTGGTTATTAATTTCACATTAGCATCTAGAGTTTTTGTTAAAGATCTTTTTGCTAGTTTCAACATTTGTAAATTCTTCATATTTGTTCTTGCCTTGTTTCTCTGGGTTGATCTTTTTTCCCTCCAACTGTGTGAGATTTCATATAAACCATCTAAGAAGCGGGTTCTATTTTTTCTTCATCAGTGGTGCCTTTGTATGAATAATTAGGAAGCTGTGCAACTTCCGCCATTAATGATCTGAAGGTTTAGTGTTGTATTACTTGTTCAAGTTTTCTATTGTATTTGGTTGATTGAAACAAACTTCATCGAACTCGGTTGAATTTGGTTTTCTATTTTCTGCTGATTTGGATCCTTTGCAAAGCACAGTGGTTTAGAAATCATGGGCATCGACTCATTATTATTTCCTTGCCTTGTGGTTCATTCCTTCATTCAGTATTTGCAATCTATTTTTTGATTGCATGTTGTTTGAATTTGTTGGTATCATTGGCAATCTGGTGGAGGAAATAGAGAGCTTTAGGTCTAGGTTTTGCGCCTTCCTTTATCTCATATTGTTGATCATGTTTTCTATGGTTTGGATTAAGACAAGCTTCCACCATTCCGTTGGATCTAAAATATCTCGTATTGTTGATCGACTAGAAGAATCATTTCGGGTGGATATTCCATTGTTGATGGCACAACATACAGAAAGTTAAAAGAGCGTTCTTTATTTCTCTATTTTTAATGCCTTGTTGAATGTTTCAGTTCATTGTGAGATTGTTTTCACCTATTTTTAATCGATAAGGGTATTGGTAAGGTTTCTTGTTGGTTGAATTTAATTGATCTGAATTTTAATACATTGTTGTATAATTTGCCTTACATGCTTTTCTATCTTCTTTTCATCTCTATTTTCTTGGCCCTAGTTTGCATGCGTTAGATCTCTCTTTGTGCATTTTTTTCTTTTGCAGGGTTGTCTTTTATATATCTCTTATGTAGGTTGTTCCTTCATTTAGAATTTTCATAGCTTCCTTCAGAAACTCCTCCTCCACCTACGTATCAGGTTCTGCCACTGAGTCTTCACTGTCGAGAATCAGGCTCGTCCGCTGTCATTCTATGCAGTACCCTTACACTTTCATTTGCAGATCCCACTACTTTCATGCTTCCTTCCTTCACCTCACCCCTCTACATCCACCTCATCCATCACTTCCCCTCCGTCCACCTCCACAAGCTCTACTTTCACTTCATCATCCACCATCACAAGACTCTGGTTCATTTTTCCTTTTTTCTATTTTGAACCCCACATTTCTTTGTGGCATTAATAGTTGGTCAAATCACTATTTCTTGTTATTATTTTGTGGACATATTCTTATCTAGATCTCGGTGGCAAACACCAACAGTGGTGCACAAGGGCTATGCAATCTCTTGCCTACGCCAGTTTTACATTCGCAAGGTAAATTTCACTCAAATCTATTTAATTTGGCTTTGGTAAACCCAACTTTAATTTATATCTTTTCTACAATATCTTTACTTTTTTTTACATTTATATTCTCTGTCTCTTTCCTCGATGACAGAGTACGGGTGAAACTTGTTTGTAAAGAATATTGCTCAATGAATCTTTTTGTTAACTTCTTGTCATTTGTATATCTTTTTTCAGAAATTAGACTCTTCTTTTGTATGTATGTGTCTGTCGCCTCCTCTAATTTATCTGTATCATCTTCTCCTTTTTTTGGCCGTGTGAATTTTTATGGATTTTTTTAAAGCTGCTACTTAGTTTGTTAGAATATAATTAAATCTTCACTTCATATCTTCCTTTTCTCTCATTATTTAGTCTTCATTTCTTTTGACTAATTTGTAACCTTCTATTTAATAAAGGTTCAAAGCTTTTAAAAAAATTTAAATAAAGTTTTGTTCTGTCTTTCCTTAAGCCATGTAAGTTCCTTCTTATCTTTTTTTTAAGTTTGTCTAGTTTCTTTAGTGTCTTTCAAAAGCAAGTCATTTCAATTTACTTTTATATTAAAGTATTGTTAATGTAAATTTTTTTTAATGAAAAGTAATTTAACATTTAAACTTGTGAGTTTTTTAACAAAATAATTTTAATTTATTTTTCCAAAAATATTCATAACTCTAATTTATATTTTATTAAATTTGAAATATAAAGTGTTTACATTAACATTCTTTTTTAATCAAAATTAAATTTTTTAATTAAAATTTCTAAAATAAACAGCCATTCTAATTTATTAAATTTATTTCAAACTCTTTTTTATTAGGGGGCATTTTTTTTTTGGTCACTTTATTTTGTTTCATCATTAATGATCATTTAAATTCAAAATTTAATTTTTGGGGATATTTGTTTTCTTTGTGGTATCTTAAATTATTGTAATTTTGCTTCATTATGTCTATGTCAATGCCGCAATTTAAGCTTACTAGTTCCAATTATACTGTTTGGAAGCCACACATGTTTGATTTTTTAAAATCTCAACACCTTTTGGATATCGTGTCTTCACCAAATTTGAAACTGACATCCACCACTCCTTAGGCTGACCAGGATTCCTGGCAGTTGAAAGATGAGGAAGCGTTTGGTCTAATTGGATTCTCATTAAATCCTGACTTATATCACTTATCTTAGATTATACTACGGCTCATCAAGTCTGGCATGTCTTAGAGAACACTTTTCAAACTTATGAGAAACTTGTTCTCCTTATTAATCAAGAAAATCAAAACTCTACTCTACACTGTGACATTATAGATAACATGTTATAGGTTGATGATGTTTCTTATACCTATTCTGCTTTAGAACAAGAAGATGCAATTATTGATACTCCTAATGATTTTATTCCTTCTAGTAGTAGCAATGACGATGATGATGATGATGGTAATAATTTGTTTACTCCTCCTTGCTCTCATGTTGATGATATGTTTGACCAAGAAGAGGAAATTATATCTACCTTTCTTAATGATACTTTGCAAGATATGTTTATCACTCAAGATGAAATTCATGATGATAGTACTAATCCTATGATTGTTGTGGTTAATGATAATGATGCTTATATTAACTCTCATATTAATGCTTCATATTATGATGAATACACTATAGATTTATCTTATGTAACTAAAGATTACATTTATGATTCTATGAGTCATGATTCTCAATATGATTTTTTCCAAAGTGTTATTGATTCAGCACTAGGTGATCCCAATGATGGGCACTCTACTAGTGTTTCTTGCCTTAGTGTAGGATCAAGTATTGATTATGCTCCACCTCTATTTTTAAATGGAAATGAATATACAAAATGCATAAATGCATCTAAAGAATCTCAATGGTCTCTTAAAGATTTGGGCTCTCCTCAACATGCTACTCACTTTGCCAAAAGTCCTATGTACCATTCAAGCTCCAAAGTTCAAGTTGAAGACATGTAAGATGATCGAGCCAAAGACATCCTAGTGAAGACTCTTTCAAAAGAAACATCTCAAATTCATTGTAAACATTTGGGTTTGATACCTATTGATGTAATTACCCCAAGTAAAGATTAAAGGGGGGTGTTAGAATTTAATATTTCCTCGGTATATTTGTATTTATAGGATAAACCAAGGTATCCTAATGTATTCATCCTCTAGTCCAAGTGGGAGGACATGTAATATTTGTAATTCCTTTATTAAGGAAAATAGATATTCCTCCTTATGAGGAATCCTACACTTGTCTCACACACTAGTGAAATGTGGCATACACAGAAATGGGAGTTACAATGTAACTCCTTTCTCACATCTCTTTTAAGAGATGGCTCTCCTTCTCTCATCTTATGAGATTTCTTCTTCCTCTTGAATATTGTATGAGCTAAGCTCACTCTCTCTCTCTCTCTCATTCTTAGGCATTTGTTGCCACTTTCATTAATATCACGGGAGTTTTTTTATGCTTTTCCCCCTTCAAAATCTTGTCTTCTTGTTGCTTTATTTTTGGTGAATGCTCTTAGTATTTGCATTAATTCATGGTAAATTTTCCTCTTCCTAAGCTCATTGATTAAACAATTTCCTATTTGTCTCCATATTTTGTTATTATTTTAACAAATTTTTTATTTTGAAAGATGAGAGAAATGGGAAATTTGATTCTAAAGGTGATGAAGGAATATTCTTAGGATATTCTACTAAGAGTAAAGTGTACAAATGTCTAAATAAGGTTACAAATAAGATGATTGAAAGTACTAATGTCCGTGTTGATGAGTTTGATGACAAGAACATAGAAGAAAGAAAGGAACCAGAAGACTATGGTAGATTCACTTACATTGAACTTCCTGATTATCTACCGAAGTTGCAACCTGTGATAATTGGTCAATAGGAAAATAACCCCGAGGAACAAGAAAGGGAAACTAACGAACAAGATGGTGCTACTGAGCAAGCACATGAACTTGATCAGGATGAACAAGAAATGAGAAACTGAGTACTGGCTAGTTTTTTCAGAAGACATCATCCCAAGACAAAAATTATTGGAGATAGACAAGCTGGAATGTAGACTAGAAGCAAAACAAGACAAGGTACATGTATAGTTTGTGAATTTGAACCGAAGAATGTAAAATTTGCATTAGAAAATGAAGAATGGGTTAAAGCAATGAAGGAGGAAATAGAACAAATAGAGAAAAACAAAACTTGGTCCTTAGTACCCCAACCTAAAGATAAGAATGTTATCGATACTAAATAGATATTCAGAAACAAACTAAATGAAAATGGCGAAGTGACAAGAAATAAAGCGAGAATAGTATGAAAGGGATATGCACAGGAAGAAGGCATTGACTATGGTGAGACATTTGCACCTATTGCTAGATTGGAAGGAGTTATAATGCTACTTGCATATGCTACACACAAGAAATTTAAGGTTTATCAAATGGATGTGAAGTCAGCATTTCTGAATGGTGTACTTGAAGAAGAGGTCTACATAGAACAACCTGAAGGATTCATTGATCCAGATAACAGAAACATGGTATGTAGATTACACAAAGCTTTATATGGTTTGAAGCAAGCACTAAGAGCATGGTATGAAAGGTTGCATAGTTACTTGTTAAGTATTGGATTTGTAAGAACCAGTGAAAACAATAATTTGTACATGAAAGGTGATACTAATGACACTATTCTTATTGCTGAAATTTTTGTTGATGATATTATTTTTGGAGGTCAAGATCACGTATGTAAATATTTTTTTGATGACATAAGGAATGAGTTTGAAATGTCTATGTTCAGAGAGATTAAATTCTATCTCAGATTACAAGTGATTCAATAGAGTGATGGGATATTCATCACACAATCCAAGTACATAAAAGAAGTCTTGAAGACATTTGGCATGGAAGATGCTAAACCTGTGGGAACACCAATGGCTACTAGATGTAAACTGACTAAGGAAGATGAAACTACAATGGTAAACTAGACACTTTACCAATCCATGATTGGTAAGTTAATGTATGTAGTTCACAGTAGACCAAATATAGCACATCCTCTGGGAATTGTTGCTAGATTTTTTGCTAACCCTAGAGAATCACACATGATTGCTACTAAAAGGATCTTAAGATACTTGAAAAAAATAGAGGATTATGGTATCCTAAGGAAGGTAAGTTTGAGTTGAAGGTTTATGCCGATGCTGATTGGGCTGGAAATATGGATGACAAAAAAAGCACCACTGGAGGAGCATTCTTCTTTGGTGAAAGACTTGTAACCTAGACAAGTAAAAAGCAAGCTTTTATTTCTCAGTCTACAGCTGAAGTAGAGTATGTTGCTGTTACTACTAATTGCTCAAACATTGCATATATCAAGCAAGTGTTGGAAGGAATGAATGAGGTAATCACATACCCGGTGATTATATACTATGACAACACAAGTGCTATCAATATTTCAAAGAATCCAGTGATGCACTCTAAGAAAAAGCATATATTAATTAAGTATCACTAATTAAGAGAACAAGTGCAAGAGAAGAAAGTGAAGTTAGAATTTGTTACATCTAAAGAACAATTTATAGATATCTTTACAAAGCCTCTACCAAAGGACAGATTTGAATACTTGAGGATTAGACTTGGGGTCCATCCCCTATCTATCAGTCACTAATGTGATCTAGATGTTGCATCAACTTACACTTACTAGATGATCACACATGTTGATGTAGCATAATTCACACTTTGGATATTGTTCAAGGTTGTGATTAAGTTTGACGAACTGAAATAGATTGGAATATCAGTATACAAAGATACAAAGATTGTATAGGAAAACAAAGAGTTACTTAGCTACTACAAGAGCTGATTATTTATTTGTTTCTTTGGCATTTTTGTCAAAGGGAGAGATAAATAATATGAAAATGAAAAGGAGAGATATGCACCGATGAGAATTATCTAAGGGGGAGAATGACAAAGCTGTATTTTTTTTAATGTTGTTTAGTAACGTAGTGATTAAACATAGTAAGCTAGGGAGAGCTTACATTACATAGAATTTGATCATAGAGTTGTAGAATACATGTTTGGTATGTGTATGGTACATTTAATATTACTTGAGTTGCCATCAATTCAAAAGGGAGAGATTGATGAACTACAACTGATTTAGAACACTAAATGAAGAATCTGTAATTGAAAGATCACTAAGGAGTTACTGATTAGGTAATGCAAGATGATCAAATCAATATTATGTTGTCATTGATGTCAACTAGCTTGAAAATACTTATCTTGTAAGTTACTATATTGACACATCTGAAGAAAGGAGAAAGAGATGAAGAACAAAAATATCTACGTGAGGAAGATGTATATATCAGATGAGGATAAGGAATACACTGAGTAACTTGTTGATGAGTCTATGATTTGATGAAATTGACTTTATTATGTTTACATTCATCTATGATGAAGAATAGAGCTGAAAGACACAAAGCAGTGTTGTCAATAAATAAAGCATTCCATTATACACCAACGGAATATAGTGTATACCAAGCATAGTGTTAATTGAGCTTGTGTTCACCAATGTATTTCTTTGTTAACCAAGTAGAACAGAAAGGAATTGAATGATCAGTTTAGCTAATAAAGTGATGAGCTATAAAGTGTATGAAATCGAGGTAATAGATAAGGTTTGTTATGAAGATTGATAGCTAACATAATTCAAGGAAGATCTGATGGATCAGATTGAAACATGTTACTGACACATCAGCCGGAGAAGGTTAAAGTGGAAAAATCAATGAATAAGATTAAGCAGGAAAATCTGATGGAGGAAAAGAAAATGATTTACTCATCTATATAAGAGACATTGATTTCATTGTTGAAGAGAGCCAGAAGAAGAAGATACTATAGAATTATCGCGTGAACAAGTTTTCATGCATTCTGATCATACTAGTTAATGAGAACTGAGCTGTAGAACAATTATTGAGGTACAAAGAGTAATTACCGATAGACAGTAAGTTGATATAGTATTGAATCTGCAGTGGTATATTGATTAGAAAGATTTGAATGAGCTGAACATTGATCTATAAACTGCAATTGAAGTTATTTCAAGGAAGATCATCTACTGTTACATAATTAACCACTGTACACAATCAAATCTCTTAATCGAGTGGACTAAGAATGTCTTTTGATGTTTCATTCATAGAGTGAACATTGTTATCCTGTCAACCCCAAAGTGACTGCTGGTTGGATGATAACTTCTGGTCTAAAATCCTCTAACAAGGTCACATCTAATAGTGTGTTTGTAACCTTTAATAGGGTTGGGTATTCACCGACCTCACTTCAGAAGAGTGAACAATTTTTGGGTTGCCGGTCCTAGGTGTTTTTTCCCTTCATAGGGTTTCCACGTTAAATCTCTTGTGTTATGTGTTGATTGTGATAGTTGTGTGTTATCATACTTTGCATATTACATGTTAGATTTAATCCGTAACTGCTATAAGTTTTAGACTGACAATTGGTAAAAACACAGACAGTGAAAATGTTTTATGTTTACCGAGTAGCAGAAGTTGAAGAATTTGTTTTGGATTATACATTTTGTTTTGGGACACTGGATAACTAATTCACCCCCCTCTCAGTTATTCTAACACGTAATAGTCTTATCTCAGTTGTTCTAGCCATTCTCTTGACAATTCATGTCGGGTGCATCTCACATCTTGGCTGTTCTAGCCTTTATATCATTTTTGTTATTCCTAGAGATAGAGTTTTAGCATTATCCCAAGTCCTCTCTTGATACTTAAATCTTTGTCTATGACTGTTATGACTAGAAGTGGCAACACTTACCCCATTTTTGGTACTGAACAAGGTAGAGGTAGATCTCGTAATCAGGAAACAAGTTGTCCCAAACATGTTGTGCAATCTAAACATTGTGAGGGATCCTCAAGTTCTTCATTGAGTACTTTGAAAGATAGCCTATCTCAATCATCACCTCCAGTGTTCCAAGAGTGTTTTAATCTATTGTTTCAAGCGTAACCTAGTTTCTCATTTCAAGGACATGACAACTCATTCTTCCAAAATAACTCATTGTTTCATAACTTTGGAAGACCACTTGCTCGGACCAGTCCTATTATTGAATCTATCGATCCCACTAAAAATATCAACTCATTTGAACCTGTTGATCCTCTTGATCCTGTTCACTCACCAAAAGTTACCTTAGTTGTGCCCTTTCGGCATTGTTCATATCATTTTATTGCATCTTCATTTGTTGCACAGTCCTATGTTGACAAGATGGAAGATCCATTTGACTTCCAACAAGGAAAATACAGCCAAACTCATGACCAATCTCAAAACAATCAGCATCATGGTCAATATTCCAATGACCAATGTCAGGCTCAACCTCAAAATGACCAATGTTATGATCAATCCCAAAATTATTAGAATCAGCACCAAGCTCAAAACAAAGCTCAAGGTAGTCAACCAACATATCACTATCACCCTCCTCCTTATGGTTAGAGTCAAGATCAAGTCCCACGCATTTATGAGATTCTTGGCAATGATGGTGATGACACAATAACTCAAAATGGCATAGAAACTATGAAAGAAAACAAGGGTCTTATCAAGAGAGATTGAAAATAGACTTAGCAAGCTTCGGTGTCACATTGTCAACCACTCCATAATTCACAACATCTCTATTCTTGTTGACAAACTTCCCTTTATCTTTGTTTTAGGAGGAAGATCCTTGAGCCAATAAATTTGGGTATAGAGGCTGCTCCATAAATTATTCATCTAGCACAGTCATTATCCGCAAAAGAAAAGGAAGAGTTCACTAGCTAGAAAAGCTTCTTAAGGATGGTTTCATAAGGACTATTGACTATGTAGAGTGGATTTCAAATATTGTTCCAATCACCAAACATGATAAATCCATTCGTGTGTGCACAAACTTCAGGGATCTAAATAAGGCATGTCCAAAAGATGACTTCCCACTACCCAATATTGACATGATAATGGACATGACAGCTGGTTACCAAATGTATTCCTTGATGGATGGCTTCTCTAGCTATAATCAAATAAAAATTGTGCCAGAAGATCAAGAAAAGACCACTTTCATGTGTGCCTAGGGAACCTTCTTCTAGAATGTCATGCCTTTTGGGCTTAAGAATGTTGGAGCAACATATCAGAGTGTTGTCACTACCATTTTCCATGATATGATGCATAAAATAATGGAAGATTATGTGGATGACACTTTGGCCAAAAGCATGCAATGGAAAACTCATCTTATAGATTTGGGTCCCATACTTGACCGCATGGAACAATTTAGTCTCAGACTTAATCCCAAAAAATGTGCATTCGGTGTCACTTCTAGGAAACTCTTGGATTACATCATTTCAGCTAAAGGCATAGAAGTTTATCCTAAAAAATTTCAAGCTATTATGGACATGCCTCCACCTAAGAACATTA
Organism: Chamaecyparis obtusa; assembly: GCA_027943335.1. Classification (NCBI taxonomy): domain Eukaryota; kingdom Viridiplantae; phylum Streptophyta; class Pinopsida; order Cupressales; family Cupressaceae; genus Chamaecyparis; species Chamaecyparis obtusa. The sequence goes on along the minus strand of BSBK01006452.1, from coordinate 319,425 downwards.
GTTAGATGAGAGGACTTCAGGGAAGGCTACAATCTATTCGATGCTTTATTTCACAATTGGCTGACAAGTCACAACCGTTCACTAAAACTTTGCATAAGGGAGTGACTTATGAATGGAATGAAGAATGTGATAGGGGACTCACTCAAATTAAATAGTATCTTGCTAATCCACCCATATTGATGCCCCCTATTCATGGGAAGCCACTCATACTATACATCTCAACCACAAACACATCTTTGGGTGCTCTCCTAGCTCAAGATGATCAAAACAACAAAGAGAGAGCCATTTATTATATCAGCAGAACATTGGTTTCTTATGAAATGAATTATTCTATCATTGAAAAGGCTTGTCTAGTAGTAGTTTTTGCTTCACAAAAATTGTGGCATTATATTCCCGCTCACACTACAAGGCTCATTGCAAAAATTGATCCACTAAAGTACTTACTGAGCAAGGCTGCCCTCACGAGTAGACTAGCAAAATGGGTTATGATACTCAATGAATTTGACATTGAGTATGTGGAAAGAAAAGCTATTAAAGGATAAGAAATTATTGATCAGTTGGCGGAAGCTCCTCTGAAAGATCAACAACCTTTAAGAATTGAATTCCTAGATGAATCCATCATGCTTCTCACATTAGGCTTGGAGCATGTTCTTTGATGGATCATTCACTCAGGAAGGATCAGGTGCAGGCATTCTATTCATAACACCTCAAAGATATTCACTACCCAAAGCTTATAAAATGTTGTTTCTCTGCACAAACAACATCATTGAATATGAAGCTCTCATCAATGGTATGAAGATAGCCATTGAATGGTGTGTGGATGATCTCAAGGTCTTTGGAGATTCTCAGTTAGTCATCAACCAAGTTAATGATATCTATCAAACAAAAGATGACAAGCTAGTGCCTTACAAATGAATGGTGGATGATCTCAAATAGTATTTTGCACACATTTCTTTCTAGCAAATTCCAAGGGTAGACAATAAAGCAACCGATGCTATGGAAACTCTTGCCTCAATGTTACAGATGCCAGAAAATGACTTTAGACATGAATTCCTGGTGGAGGCATTACACTACCCAACCTATGACATTCTTGAATCTAGGATGATCTATTCAGTCATTGGACATGATTCATCCTGCTACCACCATATCTATTCCTACCTCCATGACCAAATCATTCTAGACACCGATACCTAGAATAAAAAGTGTCACCTTATTCGTAATGCTTCACAGTATGTCATCATAGAAAATGACTTGTATAGACGAGGTCTAGATGGTACCCTCCTTAGGTTTCTAGAACCTGATGAGTCCAAATGTGCGTTAGCTAAGGTACATGAAGGTATCTATGGGTCTCATTCGAGTGGTCTGATGTTAGCTCATAAACTTATTAGAGCTGGTTACTACTAGCTAGATATGGAGAGAGAAGTTGTTCAATATTCCAAGGCTTGTAAACAATGCCAATTTCACAAAAATCTTATCCATGCTCCTACTAAAGAGCTTATTCCTTTCATCAATTTCTGGCCATTCCAACAATGGGCCTTTGATTTGGTGGGTCAAATACATCCTTCTTCTTCAAGAGGACATAAGTTTATCATCATAGCTACAGACTATTTTACTAAGTGGGTTGAGGCAGTGCCTCTGGCTATAGCTGATGGCAAGTATGTGGCTATGTTTATACTAAACTATATCATTTGTAGATATGGTGTACCCTCATCCATTATCACTAATAATGGGGGACAATTCATGAATAAGGACCTGAAAGAGTTATGCACCAAATTTAGGATCATTCAGCATTGGTCGTCTACCTATTATCTTGAGGTTAATGGACAAGAAGAAGATTCTAATAAGACAATTCTCAAAATCTTGCACAAAAAAGTTCATAAATCTGCTAGAGATTGGCACCTCCAGATTAATCCAGCTTTATGGGCCTATAGAAAAAGCATTCAAACACAAAAAAGGGCTACACCCTTTTCCTTAGTCTATGGAGTAGATGTCATATTACCTATTGAGGTTGAGATTCCTACATTGTGAGTCTCTCTAAGGGGACTCATCAGTGATAAAGAAAATAGAATATTCGGGCTACAAGAGCTAGAGTTACTAGATGAATGTCGGAAGGTGGCATTCAGTCATCTTCGAGCATATCAGAAAAGAATTTCTAAAGCCTACAATAAGAAAGTCAGACAAAGGGAATTCCAAGTGGGTAATCTCGTCCTGAGAGAAAACCCCAAAAATCAGCAGCAGCAGGTCCAGAAAGGGAAATTTGAACCAAACTAGCTTGGTCCATATGTTGTCACTGTAGCATTCGGGTCTGGTGCTTATCAACTCTCCACCACTAAAGTAGAATAGCTCAAAGAGCCTATCAACGCTCTTCACTTGAAAAGATTCTATATTTGAGACATTTCTTGTGTGCTCATGTACATACTTATTGATTCTGAAAAAAATCCAAAAAATGGTATATTGTCAAAAAATCCTAAAAATTGCAAAATGTCCTAAAAAAAAAGATCATCTTAGTGAAAATCTAGTAAATAGGTGCTTTGATGTATCTATAATCCTGGTGAAAACCTAGTAAATAGGTGCCTTGATAATACTCAAAAAAAATACAAAAATACAAAAAAATCAAAAGATCAAAAAAATAAAAAAATGAAATATTCAAAAAAAAGTACAAAAAAATCAAAAAAAGAGAAAAGAACAAAAAAAATTGAAAAGAAAAAAAATGTGCCATTGATGAAAACCTGGAAAATAGGCGTCATGGTAGCAAAAATAGAATCTCTACCAATATGGTGAAAACCTGGTAAATAAGTGCCTCTTGTTTCCCAATGCTATACTTATTGCAGCACTGCTTGGTTCGCTTTCTTGCTTTAGTTTTCTTTCTCTCTTTCCTGCTTTAGTTTGTTTCCTACTTTATTTTTCTAGCTCATGCACTTGCTTTCAGTTTTCTTTGAGATTATGCTTGACTCTTCATGGATTGGAACTGGTCACACTTGGGGGCACCTTCTTGGTCTAGTGGGCACACCTTCTTGGTCTAGGGGGCACACCTTCTTGGTCTAGGGGGCATTGTCCTATCACATTCAGAATTTTTGTTCGTGCATCAGTCACTAGTGGTTCTCATTGCATCTCCCTGTTGAGGCCTAGCTTTTTTTTAGATCTCTCTCCTTGAGGATCTCTTGTGTATTGGTTGCCAGTGGTTCCCACTATGCTTGCCTACTAATACCTAGCTCTCCTTTGAACCCCTCTCTTTCAATATCTCTTCCTTACATTAGTCACCAATGGTTCTCACTATGTCTACCTACTGATATTTCATTTTTTTTGGTTCTCTCTTTTGAGAATCCTCCTTGTATCGGTCACTAGTGGTTCTCATTGCATCCACCTGCTGATACTTGGTTAGCGCTCTGATATCTCCTTGAGACTTCATTTCTCATGATGGTCACCAATGGTTCTCACTGTGTCTTCCTGCTATCGCTATCCCATTAAGACTTTGAATGTTGTACATTTTCAATTTGACATCAACCCACTTGAACACAAACTTAAATTGAAATTGAAAACTAACTTTGTAAGCTCTTTAAAGCATGTTGAGATTTTCTTTTGTGTGTTTGTCTTTCTCTTTATCATTCCCCCTCGAGCAACTCTAAGATGTCTTCTTGACCGAGAGAAGCAAAGACTGGGGGCATGATCTTTCCTTTTCTTTCTATTTGTTGGTTTAGTTTCAATGATCCAAAGAATTGACATAAGAGGGGTGTCCATCTGTAAGAGCCTTCATCATGTATTGGATGGCCATGTGTACCTTGACTCCTTTTATATGGAAACTTTGGTGAGGTTGGTCCTTCTCCTTGTTTGTTTGAGTGACTTCTTTTTGCTACAAGTGAAACTGCAAATGCTCATCCTGTGAAGTGAACGTAAGGGTCACTGCAAGAATTCTTTGGCAAAATAAGGAACTCTCATATGTCTAGCATGTTTGTATGCAAGCAACATTCAAGTCATTCTAGAAGCTATGCTTTGATGCTTATGTTAACTTGCTAAATTAAAAGGAATAGGTGTTCAAGTCATTTTGGCTTCTTGTGGCTTAATAATTACACCTTATTCTGACAAATCTAAGCCCAATGTCATATTCATATTCTCACGATTGCAATGTTAGTGAGGATTGTATGGCATCTTATGATCATCCCGTACCTAAAAAATCTATGATGATAATACGACAAGTCCAACAACCAAGTCCTAGGGATTGCATGTTCACTCTAGGCTTGCATCTAGCTTAAGCTTGCATTTTTCATTCTAGACTTGCATTGAGACAATGTTTTGGTACTCTCTTGATCATCTTCTTCTGGATCTTTTCATCAAAGGTTCTCATCTTTTATCCTAGATTTGTCTTGGATGCACAAGTGTCTGGTCTTCGTTCTTGATCTTCAAACATTATTTTGATTAGTACCTGTCATATATTGCTACATCCTACATGAGATGATTAGTATCACATACATTGCATTTTCATTTGCATCCATAAAATCCATATGCAAACATTTTACATGTACATATTCATTTGCATGTGCATCCATTATAAGCATAAATAAAATCATAGATTACATTCATTTATCTACCATCTATCATTGCATTTCACATTGCATATTCATATACCATCATAAGATAAAACATGTGCATATTCATATCATAAAAGAAAGCATGTGCATCTCATACATATATAATCCATACATCTAAATCATATAGGAAACATCTCATAAAACATGAACATCAACATTAAAGCAATATATAAACAAGTACAATGATATCAAAGAGGTGATCTCATATATATATATATATATATATATATATATATATGTATATATATATATATATGTATATATATATATATATATGTATATATATATATATATGTATATATATATATATATGTATATATATATATATGTATATATATATATATATATATGTATATATATATATATATATGTATATATATATATATATATATATATGTATATATATATATATGTATATATGTATATATATATATATGTATATATATATATATGTATATATATATATATATCTGTGTGTGTGTGTGTGTATATATACATATATATATATATATAATCATAAAAGAAAGCATGTGCATCTCATACATATCTAATCCATACATCTAAATCATATAGGAAACATCTCATAAAACATGAACATCAACATTAAAGCAATGATATCAAAGAGGTGATCTCATATATATATATATATATATTGCGGTCAATCAATGTCATGTACAAAAAGAATGGTGCTACTTGAGAACAGTATCAAAATATGGGCTACAATATGAATGTCAAAATGAGCTAACTCTGCCCATTGCCACCTAGAGGACGTGGTGGCAGTGGTCCTTGTGGCAGATGCATCGGTGCCTCTGGAAGTGGAGGTCCCTATGGTGCTCTGACGTACTCAGAAAATGGAGGCACCTACTCTAATAGATCTGGAACAATGCAAACATATGTCGCATAATAATAAGCTGCCTGAGTAGACTCATATCTAGTCTCTAACCGTGACCTCGCCATCTCCTCTTGGAGCTCTCTAATCTCCCACTCCTTGTCTGCCACTCACATCTCCTAGATGATGACCTAAGTGTGGTAGTCATCCCTCTCCCACTATACCTATCAAATTCTCTCTCAGCTCTTCCTAAGAGCCTCATGTACCTGTGCTAGCTATGGTGGTCCATATGTGGCCTGATCAGACATATCATTATCCTCAACCTGTGCCTCCTTATCAAGAGGTTTCTATCATGATGGGTCCCACATCCTCTATCTAGTGACTCTCTATTGAGTCCCACTACTGCCAACACCTACATCAGACCCCATAGTCCTAGGAGGGATGCCCATCTACCCTGTCTTAGGCCTCAGTACCCTCTATCTCTACTGTTATTGTTGTGGCCCCTGCTATGCAACCTGCTGTTGTCTAGGCTACTGTAGTGGTATCTGGTGCTGGGCAAGTACCTATTGCTACTACTATGTAGGCTACTATTGTGCCCCCTAGCCCATGCTGATAGGATCTATGAACCTTAGGAAGGGGTGCACCAAGAGGTGATCTCGATATGCAGGCATCATCCTTGCATTGGTGACATCCACCATGTAGTCCCAATGAGCTAGAGGCACTCATGCCTCAATCATGCATCTGCCTTGATCTAACTTGGGCTACCAGCCCTTCTTCATCTCATCGACAAAGTGAGCATATGTAGCATACTCTTGGGAGATGTCCTGCTACCTCCCAAACTATCTCATAACACGTGTGAGCAAGAAATGCTCAATGATAGAAATAGTACATCCAATCAGTGGACGCGAGATGAACATATGGGAGAGCTCCTACTGAGCATTATCCCATGGCTCTATGGCTACCCAAGGTCTCCACACAACTGCTGCTATATCATCTAACTACCCACACCATTGCTTGGTCTTACCTAGCACTGGCTGAGTCATGGGGCCTACATATCTGTAAATCTAGGGCTCAAGGGCCTACCATGTATCATGAAATATCAGCCTACAAATAGGGACATGCTCCTAGGCCCAAATCCGCAATACAAGAACTCTAGTGGCCATCGTCTTGGCACTCCAATACACAATCTTGTGCATCTCATGGTACATCTATGCAAGCATGCACTCACCCCATCTGAATCTAATAGCTAGCCTATCTAGCATCGATTGCAACATGCAACCCCAGCCACACTCTAACCTATGTTATCCCCAATCAGGAACCAACTAACAACTTAGGAAAATGGCTAAAATGACTGCTAATCAGTGAGCATCGCCATACCTGTTGACTAGCTTGTCCCAAGAGATTGTCCAACCCATCAATAAATCATCTCTAAATATGGCTCTTAGTGTCGGTGTACCTTCCCTTGACTGTATATCATACTCAACATGGACATCATGGAAGGGTATCCTCAGCATCTAGTAGACATCCTTGAGAGTGACTATCATCTCCCCATTGACAAATGAAATGTGTTCATCTCTAAATGGAAATGCTTGACAAGTGCACCTAGAAGACTGTGATTTACTTGAATGTCAGGTATATCATGCAAGTAAGACAATCCTAGCCCCTCAACATGGGCACTCTCAGCATCGGTCAACCTCTGTACTAATGTGGTCATGACTGGATGGTGTGACCAGAATGCAACATCTAGAAAGTCAACCTGCAAAGCAAGCGATGACATTGGATCAGTACTTGAACATGATGGTTTCAAGGAAACAATAGCAAATGAGGCTAAACATCTATCCTAAACACAACTCTAGAATGTTTTGATTAGCTGATTTTATGCAAAATTGGATCACACTTCTAAACACTACAATAGCTTCCCATGCGAGGAAACTGTTTCTTCATGCGAGATAGGCTGGACTCTCGTGCGGCATTGCCAAGCATCTCACGCAACCTCACAGAGATACCTCGGGCAAGGAAGCCCTAACCCATGTGAGAGAACCATTCTCTCACATGAGGGGCATCTAAGGCCAGAGTGAAGAAACTATTTCCTCGTGTGAAAGTTGAAGAACAAGCCCTAGAACATGTTAAATCTAACCTAAATCACCTAATAAAGCATTAAAACTTGAAATGCAAGATGGATTATCGACTACTCACAAGTGGGTCATACTATGGTGGTTGGTTGTGGCATCAAGAATGCTTGAATTGATGTGTATGCACTGGAACACCCTCCATTCTCTCTCAAAGATCTCAAACTACTAGAAGACAAAGTGAATAATGATTTGAAAATGACCCCTTCGGGCCTTATATAGCTTTGGACCTAATTTTCAAAAGTGCTTCATTTTGCATGAAAACTTCACCCTTGGCTAAATTGACCGCTTTGAATCCATTTTCAGGATTGAAATTGAAGTCTAATACTCCTAGATAGCTCAAAATCATGTTTTAAAATTCTAGGATCCTTCGAGATCAAACGCTTATGCAGTCGACCTTCTGGCATCATTTTCTTGCTAGAATCTCATCTCATCATCATTTTCTCGAGATCTTCAATATTTTCATCAAAGTCAACTCTAGTCAAATTTGGTCAACCATGGTCAAACTTGGTCAACAACACCTCCCAATTGCTCCAAATTGCTTCTGCAGCTTCTTGAATCTAGTCTAATTGTCTCTATTTGCAACCTATTGCTATCAATCATCTTTATGAAGTGTCATCTTTTGATTTCGCTCCTGAGGGGGTAGGATGATTACATCATTGAATCTTGTTGAATCAATTCTTGAATCAGTCAGATCTGAATCAAAAGTCCTCACCACTTGGGGCATCTTAGGCCTTGCATATTGTCATCTATCTTTTAGGTATCTAAGAAAAATAAATCAGATCCTCGAGGATCAAGCTTCGTTCTGGAGATGGTTTTCAAAATATCATTAGGTTTTGGGGCAATCTAACCCTAATTCCTAAAATTCAAGCTTTGTTCTGGAGATGGCTCTCAAAATCTCTTTTGGACCGTTATCTAGCAATCTAACCCAGCTCTTGAAGGGCTAAGCTTCATATTGGGGCAATCTAACCCTGATTCGAAAGATTAGTCCTAAATCTACATATGTCATCATTTGATCAATGGGCATTGGGGAAATCTAACCCCAATTTTGATCTCCTCTCAAGTTGTCATTAGACTATTGTCTTCGCAATCTAACTTAGACTTCGGAGAATCATGCCTCATTCTGGAGGTGGTTCTACAATTCAATCTATTTCGGTGTCTTGGCATCCTAACCTTGACTTCCGAAGGTTAAGCTCCATTCTAGGGATAATCCTAAAACCTCAATCTGTCACATCAGACTATTCTTTGAATCAATGCATTGCTCGTACATCAATTCAAAGAGGGGAAAATGTAATACCCCAAAAATTGGCACCTTATAATTTCAATCAATTTTGGTGCATTTCTTCGATTTTACATCATTAAAGTCCTATTTTACTAGGCAATTTTCTCTCTCCTACCTGACTTTATCTGACTTGGTGTCAATTACAAAAACCCCAAATTGCATTAATCTCACACTATAATTAATTCCTAAGTATTTGACTTTATTAGCTAAAATAATCCCTATGATAAATTAATTTAATTCTAAAGTCCTAGTGCTTTTAATTAAACTAATTCCACCCCCTTTAGCTAATACACATCAAAGGAATTAAATAATATTTGGTTATTTGAATGGACATCTTTATTTGGATTTAATTATTCAAAATAACTTGAAAAGCCACCTATGTAGCAATAATGCATTCTTTTAATTAAATAATCCTTCAATATTTGTCTCAATTGGAAATGAAGAGTCGACCGTTTCATTTCAAGAAACTCTTCATCCTCTTCCTAGGATTTTCTATATTATGAACCTTCTTCTTCATTCAAAAGGAGGCAATTTTTAGAGTATCAAAACTATAGCCAATTTTAGTCTCAATTCTCTCATACATTTAAAGTTTTCATTGCATAATTAGTATAGTTCTCATTCTAGTATAATATTGCATTCTCATTTAATATAGTTTGTTTATTGGTTAATAGCTTAATTCTCATGTTTATTTCAAGTCCTTTAGATTAGAATCTGCATTCCATTCTTAGATTAATTGCATCTTCATTCATTAATCACAATTTTGTTCATCTTTCAAGCTTTCAAAAATCCTCCATCTTAGTTTGGTCTTTTGGTTGTTGGCTCTCATTCTGAGAGTAATTCAAACACCCCAGCTAATTAGGAGGCAACAGGTCGAATCGATAGAATCTTGCGAATTGAGTAATTCATACTCATCTTCATGGTTCAGTGATTGAGCAATGACTATGTTTGTTAAAATAATTAAGAGGGGGGTGAATCAGTTATCCATAGTCCCAAATCAAAATGTATAATCCAAAATAATCTACTTAAACTTCTGCAGCTTATTAACATAAAATACTATACTATCTGTGCTTTTACCGATTACTAGTCAATAACATATAATGATTACCGATCAAATCCAACATGTAATATGTAAAGTATGATAACAAACAATCACCACAATGAAAACATAACACAAAAGATTTAACATGGAAACCCTGTGAAGGGAAAAACCACCTGGGACTAGCAACCCAAAAATTGTTCACTCTTCTGAAGTGAGGTCAGTGAAGACCCAACCCTGTTAAAGGTTACAAACACACTATGAGGTGTGACCTTGTTAGAGGATTTTAGACCAACTGTTATCATCCAACCAGCATTCACTATGGGGTTGATAGGATAACAATGTTCATTCTATGAATGATACATATAAGACTTTCCTAGTCCACTCTGTTAAGAGATTTGTCTGTATACAATGGTTAAACTGTAACAATAGGTGATTTGATTACAATACAACTTCAATTGCAGATGTTTAGATCTATATTATGCTCATTTAAATCCTCTGGTCAATATATCAATTCTGTATCAACAATAATCAATGACTTGCTGTCGCTCGGTAATAGCTTTCTAACACTCGGTAAACTCTACAGTTGGGTTCTCCTTAACCAATTTGATCAAGCATATATGAACCTTGTTCATGTGATAATTTTTCAGTCTCCTTCCAGCATAAATTTCATAACGAAACCCTAGTCTCTTAAATAAATAAGTAAACCATTTTCTTCTCCTCCATTAGATTTTGCCACTTGATCTCCTTCATCCATTTTCTCACTTAAACCTTTCTCAGCTGATGTGTCAGTAACACATTTTGATTCCATCCTTTAGATCTTCCTTGAATTTTGTTAGTCGTCGATCTTTGTAACAAACTTTATCAACATCTCCTATCACAAGGTACTTTACAGCTCATCAATCTTATCGGCTAATATAATCATTTAGTTCCTTTCTCTTGCTCAGTTAATAAAGAAATGTATCGGTGAACACAAGCTTAGTTTATACTATGCTCGGTATACACTACACTGCTCGGTGTATACTGCAATGCTTCATCAACCGATCACACTTCCTTGTGTCTTTCAGCTCTTTTCCTCATCATAGATGAATGAAACATAATTAAGTCAATAACATAAAGTCATAGACTCATCAACAAGTTACCCAATGTATTCCTTATCCTCATCTATCATATGCATCTTCCTCATGTAGATATTTATGTTCTTCATCTCTCCTAATCCTTTTCTACAGATGTTTGGGTATGTAACTTACAAGATAAGTGATGTCAAACTAGTTGACATGAATGACAATATATTACTAATTTAATCATATTACATATCTAATCAGCAACTCAGTGATCTCTAATCAGAGATCTTCATTTAGGTTCTAAATCAGCTGTAGTTCATCAACCTCTCCCTTTGGCATTGATGGCAACTCAAGTAATATGAAATATACCATACACATACCAAACATGTATTCTACAACTTTGTGAAGAAATGTTGTACAAGCTCTCGCTAGCTTAATATGTTTAATCACTACGTTACTCAATAGCATTACCAATGCATCTTTGACATTCTGTAGATATGATCTTTTCAACTCTTAGATTCCTTCTTCTATTCTCAATATTTGATCTTCAGTGCTCTCCCTTTCTTTCAATTTGTCTCTCCCTTAGATAGATTTTTCAGTGTTCTCATCAGTGCATATTGTTTCATATTGTTTATCTCTCTCTTTGACAACAATGCCAAAGAAACAAATAAACATATAGTTCTGTTGTAGCCATGTAACTCTCTATTGTCCGGTGCATAATTTGTATCTCTATTTACTGATATACCAATCTGTTCCAATTCTCTAAACTTTTCACAACCTTAGACATGATCCAAAGTGTGAACTATGTTGCATCAACATGAATGATCTTTTGATAAGATTAGGCTAATGCAACATCCATATCACATTAGTGACTGGTAGATAGGGGACGGAACCCAAGTCTAGTCCTCAAGTATTCAAATGTATCCTTTGATAGAGGGTTTGTAAATATGTTTGCAAGTTGTTCTGTAGATGCAAAAAATTCTAGCTTCACTTTCTTCTCCTGTACTTGTTCTCTTAAGTAGTGATACTTAATAGATATATGCTTTGTTTTAGAATGCATCACTAGATTCTTTGAAATGTTTATTGCACTGGTGTTGCCTCAATATATAATCATTGGCTTAGTGATTACCTCATTCATACCTTCCAACACTTGCTTAATATATGCAATATTTGAATAGTTTGTAGCAACATCAACATACTCTACTTCAGCTATAGACTGAGAAATGCAACCCTACTTCTTACTTGTCCATGTAACAAGTCTTTCACCAAAAAATGCTCCTTCGGCAGTACTTTTTCTGTCATCCACATTTCCAGCCCAATCAGCGTCGGTATAGACTTTGAGTTCAAATTTTCCTTCCTTAAGATACCATAATCCATAATCTTCTATCTTCTTCAGGTATCTTAAGATTCTCTTTGTAGCAACCATGTGTGACTCTCTAGGATTTGCAAAAAATCTTGCAACAATTCCCACAACATGTGTTATGTATGGTCTACTATGCACTACATACATTAACTTACCAATCATAGATTGGTACAGTGTCTGGTTCACCTCTATAGTTTCATCTTCCTTAGTCAATTTACATCCAGTAGCCATCGGTGTTCCCGCAGGTTTAGCATCTTCCATGCCAAATGTCTTCAATACTTCCTTGATATATTTGGATTGTGTGATGAATATACCATCACTCTATTGAATCACTTTTAGTCCTAGAAAGAATTTAATCTCTCCAAACATAGACCTTTCAAATTCACTTCCCATTTCATCAGCAAATGCCTTACAGATTTGATCTTTTCCTCCAAATATAATGTCATCCACAAATATTTCAGCAATAAGAATAGTATCATCAGTATCTCCTTTCATATAAAAATTATTGTTCTCACTTGTTCTAACAAATCCAATACTTAACAAATAAGTATGCAGCCTCTCATACCAGGCTCTCGATGCTTGCTTCAAACCATATAAAGCTTTATGTAATCTACATACCATATCTTTCTTGTCTGGATCAATGAACCCTTCTAGTTGTTCTATGTAGACTTCTTCTTCAAGTATTCCATTCAAAAATGCTGACTTAACATCCATTTGATAAACTTTGAAATTTTTGTGTGCAACATATGCAAGTAACATTCTGACTCCTTCTAATCTAGCAACAGGTACAAATGTTTCACCATAATCAATTTCTTTCTCCTATGCATATCCCTTGCATACCAATCTAGCTTTATTTCTTGTTACCTCTCCATTTTCATTTTGCTTGTTTCTGAATATCCACTTAGTACCGATAACATTCTTATCTTTAGGTCTGGGTACTAAGGTCTAGGTTTTTTTCTTCTCTATCTTTTTTATTTTCTCTTTCATTGCATTAACCCATTCATCATTTTCTAATGCAACTTTTACATTCTTCAGTTCATATTCACAAACTAGACAGGTACCTTGTCTCGTCTTACTCCTTGTTTGCATGCCATCTTGTCTATCTCTAATGATTTGTGTCTCAAGATGATGTCTTCTAACAAAACTTGCTAGTATCTGATTTCTTCTTTCTTGTCCATCCTATGCAGGTTTATTTTCTTGCTCGGTAGGTCCTTCCTGCTTCTTGATTTCTTTTTCTTGTTCCTCGGTATTGTTTTCCTGCTAACTGGTTGTCAGTGTCTGTTGCATTGGTAGGTACTCAAGTTGTTCAATTTAAGTGAATCTACCATAGTCTTCCAGTTCCTTCTTCTTTCCTCTTCATTCTTATCATCAAACTCATCAACTCAAACATTAGTACTTTCAATCATTTTATTAGTAACTCTATTCAAACACTTGTATGCTTTACTTTTACTAGAATATCCTAGAAATATCCCATCATCACCTTTTGAGTCAAACTTTCCATTTCTTTCATCTTTTAGAATAAAACATTTGCTTCCAAAAATCTTGAAAAAACTTACAATGGGTTTGTGTCCAAACCATAACTCATAGGGTGTCTTATTAGTGCCCTTCTTCAGTTGCACTTAGTTCAGAACATAAATAGCTGTGCTGACAACTTCTCTCTAGTGTGTCTATGTAACATTTTTTTCTATCATTAATGTCCTTGCACAGCCAACAATTGACCTATTCCTCCTTTCAGAAATGTCATTCTATTGTGGTGTCCTTGGTGCAGAGACCTATCTTTTAATACCATGCTCATTACAAAAATTAGTAAATTCATCAGAGAAAAATTCACCTCCTCTATCAGATCTTAAGAATTTTAATTCTTTACCAATCTCTTTTTCTACTTTTTCTTTATACCACTTGAACATATTGAATGCCTCTAATTTTTCTTTTAAAAACATGACAGTCATCAACCTAGTATAATCATCAACAAAAAGAATAAAATATATGTCTCCATAATAACTCTGATTTCTCATAGGACCACATAGGTCGGTATGAACCAACTCAAGTATCTTCTTTGTTGAATAATCTTTTCTTTTGAAACTAGATTTAGTCATTTTACCTTTCGAACATTCATGACACATAACATGATCAGGCTTTGACAAGTTAGGTAGATGTCTAACTATTTTCTTTTTGCTGATCTTAATCATGCTATCAAAATTCACATGGCATAACCTCTTATGCCACAACCATGCATCTTCATCTTTCATCATTAAACAAGAAGACTGACCATTGTCAAGATAAAAAAAATTACCTCTAGATTGTGTACCAGTTCCAACAAGTCTTCCTCCATCATCAATTATCTTCACCTTTTTTCTCTCAAAAGAAACTCGATGGCCTAAATTGTTTAGCTGTGCCACACTTAGAAAATTATAGTTTAATCATTTTACCTAATAAGCATTTTCACATTTTAATCTATCATTTATCATTAGGGATCCTTTACCTATTGCCATACAGGGTGCATCATTACCCATTCTTACAGATCCTCCATTTTATTCTTCAAGATAATCAAATTTTTCTTCATCACCAGTCATGTGATGTGTACAGCCACTATCTATGATCCATGTATCATTTTTATTAATCTTAGAGATAAGTGTTGTCTCTAAATACCTTTCATCTTCTTCTAAATCATCCTTCTTTGCCACAAATACTATGTCCACATCATCATCAGTGTCAGTATTGGTGATATCTTCTTCCTCAGCAATGTAGCATATCTTCTTGCCTTTATCATTATTGTCTTGGTTGTCTTTGTTGTAGTGTCAGTAGCCTCTATTGTATCTTCTCCCATAGCTTCCTTCAGATCGGTCTTTGGTTCTATCATCATCTTTCTTGTGTGGACATCTAGCAGCAATGTGACCAACTTCTTTACAGTTAAAGCATGCTAAAGGTAACTTACCTCTATATCTTCCTTTTCCTTTAGGCAACCTCCTAGCCATAAGAGCTTCAAGTTCATCAAGCTCATCATTAGTATTTCTATCACTATCATCCTTTTTATTTCTGCTACTAGACTTACCAATCTTCAGAGAAGTCATGAAAGTGGATTCAACATTTGGTACAACATGATTATCATAATTATTCATTTCAAATGTTGTAAGATTTCCAATCAGATTATCAAGAGTGAGTGTGTTGTTAGGTGTTGACCTATTTTCATGAATTGTAGATATTCTAATGGCATAGATAGGCAATAAGGTCCTTAGAATTTTTCTTACCACAATGTCTTCATCAATAACTCCATCTGATTCTCTAATAGCATGAACTACCTCTTTTATTTTGTTTGTGTACTGCACAATTTTTTCACCTTCTTTCATCTTCATGTCATTGAATCTTCCTCTTAAGCTTTGTTCTCTTTATCTCTTGACATTCGCATCACCACTATAAATTTGAGCAAGTTTATCCCACATCTGCTTAGTAGTAGTACAGTCATTGATGTCTTCAAATTCGGCATCTGAACAGGTAGCAGCAATCTCCATCATAGTAACATTATGTTCATGCCTATCTCTTAGTTGATCAAGGCTCAAGGGACTAGTGTGTGGTGCAAGGTATCCATTCTCTATCAGATCTAGGGCATAATTCCCAATCCCAAATATATGTAGCTTCATTCAACTTTGACATATTGTGAAGTTGTTTTTGTTTAGCTTTGGCAGTTCCCTCTTAAACATTTTGAGACCTTTGTGCTGAAGTCCTTAAAAATCTATTCCAAGCAACCATAGCTCTGATACCAATTGTTAGAATAATTGAGAGGGGGGTGAATCAGTTATCCACAGTCCCAAATCAAAATGTATAATCCAAAACAATTTACTTAAACTTCTGCAACTCGGTAACTTAAAATACTATACTGTCTGTGCTTTTACTGATTACCAGTCAATAACATATAATGATTAACAATCAAATCCAACATGTAATATGTAAAGTATGATAACAAACAATTACCACAATGAACACATAACACAAAATATTTAACATGGAAACCGTGTGTAGGGAAAAACCACCTGGGACCGGCAACCAAAAAATTGTTCACTCTTCTAAAGTGAGGTCAGTGAAGACCCAACCCTATTAAAGGTTACAAACACACTGTGAGGTGTGACCTTGCTAGAGGATTTTAGACCAACTATTATTGTCCAACTAGCATTCACTATGGGGTTGACAGGATAACAATGTTCATTCTATGAATGATACATATAAGACTTTCCTAGTCCACTCTGTTAAGAGATTTTTCTATATACAATGGTTAAACTATAACAGTAGGTGATCTGATTAAAATATAGCTTCAATTGTAGATGTTTAGATCTATATTATGCTCATTTAAATCCTCTGAGCAATATATCAATTCTGTATCAACAATAATCAATGACTTACTGTCACTCGATAATAGCTCTCTGATGCTCGATAAACTCTGCAATTTGGTTCTCCTTAACTAGTTTGATCAGGCATACGTGAAGCTTGTTCATGCGATAATTATGTAGTCTCCTTCTTTTGGCATAAGTTTCATAACAAAACCCTAGTCTCTTAAATAAACAAGTAAATTGTTTTCCTTCTCCTCCATTAGATTTTTCCATTTGATCTCCTTCATCCATTTTGCTGCTTAAACCTTTCTCAGCTGATGTGTCAATAACATGTTTTGATTCCATCCTTTAGATCTTCCTTGAATTTTGTTAGTCGTCGATCTTTGTAACAAACTTTATCAACATCTCCTATCATGAGGTACTTTATAGCTTATCAATCTTATCGGCTAAACTAATCATTTAGTTCCTTTCTCTTGCTTGATTAATAAAGAAATGTGTTGGTGAACACAAGCTTAGTTTATACTATGCTTGTTGTATACTATGATGCTTCATCAACTCACCACACTGCCTTGTGTCTTTTAGCTCTTTTCCTCATCATAGATGAATGAAACATAATGAAGTCAATAACATAAAGTCATAGACTCATCAAAAATTTACCCAATGTATTGCTTATCCTCATCTTTCATATGCATCTTCCTCATGTAGATATTTATGTTCTTCATCTCTCCTACTCCTTTTCTACAGATGTTTGGGTATGTAACTTACAAGATAAGTGTTGTCAAACTAGTTGACATCAATGACAACATATTACTAATTTAATCATATTACATATCTAATCAGAAACTCAGTGATCTCTAATCACAGATCTTCAATTAGGTTCTGAATCAATTGTAGTTCATCATATGTTGTGTATATGGCTAGATTAGAGGTCCACATTCAGCTATAAACAAGTGCTAGCCGCAATATACAGCGGAAGGAGCTAAAGAGGCATATTTTGTTGAGGGAGGCAGATGTCAGGAGATTATAGGTAGAGGTGACACACCAAATAGCCCAGGCCTCATATTATTCTGTTGTTCTAGCGGCTTTGAGAGTTCCTACATATTCATAGTATATGATAGCTTCAAAGGGAGCTAGGGAACCACGAGTTGAGGTAGTGCCAAATGCACCACCACCACCTCCACCAGATGTAGAGGATCAAGCCGACAGCTGATTTGTCTTGATATTCAATTTTTTTTATTTTGTTCATATATACTGATCTAACTATTGATAGCTCACATGAGCTCATTCTTTTGTATCTTGTGCTAGTAGTGCACCCTTGACTAGTTCGAGTTATATGATATATATGATATCGAGATTTTGGTTATGACTTGATTTGTACTTGTCATGTTTTGATTTATGATGATATCATGTGATGTAAATTCTAGGAGTAGTGTAGAATGTATGTATGGATTTATGCAATGCAATGATTTCTTTCAAATGTATGGATTTATGCAAATGTAGTTGATTATGGAAAATGTATGATTTTGATTATGCTATGCAATGTAAAATGCACATGGGTGTAATGCAATAGATTGAATGATCCTGAAATGCAATGTAAATGCAATGATACACATGATATGTTTTGCAGGGATTGATGAAGACAAGTACTCAGTATTATGTCAAAAAGGATGTTTAACCCAGGATGGTGACTACTTGCGGTTCTGTGAGGAAACCTTTGTGTGAGATTCAACTCTTTATGTCAAGTTTAAGTTTAGTTTTGAAGAATCGTGTAAGCATTTTAAGTGTAATCAACAACTTGTGAGATCATGCAATCATGCAAAGTGCAAAATGACATGTAGAATGAAATGAAAACCTAAGACCTAGGACCTAGTCACTGATCATGTGTCGATTTGTTTTCATCATTGAACTTTTATTAGGTAACCAGATAAATCAATACAATGCCCACTAGTTAGGAAACTATAGACATAAAAATATTGATTTGTATGCACAAGAATCAATACAACACCCACTGGTTAGACAACCATGGACATATGAATATTGATTTTGTTTTCGGCATGTCGGATTAGATATAAGCACCAAGGCACAAACACTAGGATGACCTGAATATCATGTCCATTTTGATATAGCAATTTGTATAAGCATCAAAATGTAAAGGTCGTGATGACCTAAATATGCCTTGTGGTACAAACACATCAAACGGTCAAGAGATCATTCTAAATCTAGTGTGAATTACTCGTAGTGTCCCTTTATCATTCACATCCTTAGGTAAGATCGTGTTTCATAGTAGGAGTAAGAACTCACTCAAAAGACAATAGTTAGATCAAACTTCCTTGAATTTTTTGGGTATCAATGGTGGAGGTACTCATGGCCATCTAATACGAGATGAAGGCTCTTATAGACGGACACCATTTCAATCCAAAATTTCCAAAGTTTTTAGATTTTCATTCAAATTAGAAAACAAAGAAAAGATTATGCCCCTAGTCCTCACTCTCTGAATCATGTAAAGGACATCATTGAAGAGTTAAAAAGGACACAATATGAAAAAATCTCAATGTGAATCAGTAAGCATACAAGGAGATAAAAGCATGTAAAGCATAGATTGTTTTCAATTTGTATTGATGTTTGTTTGTGTTGTTGTAGATGCAAAATCCTTTATGGAGAGGAGACAGACTAACTGACTTGAATGTAGCTTCAAAGGACTCTGACTAGATATGACACATCTGAGATACACTGGAGACCATAGGATATGACATTGATTGCCTCCAAGTTTGAAACATTGATAGGATATAGACACTTTAGCTGATTGGTGTACAGACCGACTTTATTGAAAATAGGAATGCAAAAACAAACCAGGAGATATGTACAAACTAAAGCAAGACTAAAAGTTGGGAAAGACCAAGATTGCACTGATAGATGGAGCATTTTCGAACAAGCGGCACTCATTTGCCAAGTTTTCACCATCTTGGCAGAGATTCTATTTTTTCTACCAAGGTGCCTATTTCCAGGTTTTCACCTAGGCACTTTTTATTTTTCTCATTTTTTTTGTATTTTTCATTTTTTCAATTTTTTTGTATTTTTATTTTTATTTTTTTGTGATACATCAAGGTGCCTATTTTCTAGGTTTTCACCAAGATGATAATTTTTTCAGGACTTTTTCTGATTTTTATAATTTTTTCAGGACATTTTTGAATATTGAATGCTTTAGGCATAGAATTTCTTCAAATGGAGAATGTTGATTGGTTCTCAGAGCTATTCTCCTTCAGTCATTGAGATTTGATAGGCACCAGAGCCAAAAGTGTTAGCTTGTGGTGACGGATCAAGAAACTACTATCCAGGAAAGTATTGTACACTTTTAAATTTTGGGGGTTAACTCGTCAAGTGTTTTTGAGTTGACACATCAAACATTTCCCTAGGTTGACTCGTCAAGCCTTTTCTTAGGTTGACTCGTCAAGTATTTTAGGGTTAACTTGTTAATCAACATAAGCCTTGTTATATTGGCTTAGGGTTAGGGATTTCATTATGATGTATGATTTTAGTACTTGCAGTGGAATTGAGTTGTAAGGGATTACAGATTGTAATCAGGTTGTAATCACTGGATAATAAAATATTAGACTCATTGTTGGTGGATGTAGCCCAGGGATTGGGTGAACCACATTAAATCTTTATGTCTTGTGTTCTCTTCTATGTGGTTTATTATTTTCTTATATTGGTTATTTTTGCTTGTAATTTTTATTTCTGCCTTTTTAATCCTAACAAGTGGTATTAGAGCTAGGTTATTTCATTCATTCTTTCATCTATTCTCTGAAGTAGGTCTCACGAGTCACTAGGAGAGTCTCTCAGTTAAGTGGTAGAAATGGCAGATGAGGGTAGGCTGAAGGTTGATAAATTTAATGGGAAGAACTTCCAGTTATGGAAGATGCAAATGGATGACTATCTCTATCAGAAGAATCTATGGTGACCATTAGAGGGAATAGCCAAGAAAGAGACAATAATGTCTCAGGAAGAATGGGATATTTTGGATAGGAAGGTGATGGGGAGTATTCATCTATGCCTGGCACAATCGGTGGCATTCAATATTACTCGAGCAACAACAGCTCAAACTCTGATGGAAACCCTAGAGAAGTTGTATGAAAAGCCTTCAACATCAAACAAGGTATTTCTTATGAAGCATTTATTTAATATGAAAATGGTAGAAGGTGGATCAGTTGCTGATCATTTGAATGAGTTTAATATAGTTACAAGTCAGTTAGCCTTAGTTAAGATTACTTTTGATGAAGAGGTTAGGGCTCTCTTGATTTTTTGTTCTTTGCCAGAAAGTTGGAATGGCTTGGTAATGGCTGTTAGTAATTCTATTTCTGGTTCTAATACCCTAAAGTTTGATGATGTTATTGGTGTTATATTGAGTGATGAAATTTGTAGGAAAAGCTCAGGGGCATCCACATAGGGTAGTGTATTGAAAGTAGAAAGTAGAGGTAGAACAAGAGATAGAGGAAACAACTCTGGAAATCATGGGAAATCAAGAGAAAAATCAAAAGGAAAGAGGTCTGAATCCAAAGGGCCAAACGATTGCTGGAACTATGGAAAACTAGGTCATATGAAGAAAGATTGTTGGTCTTGAAAGAAAGATCAAGGAGACAAACATGATGGAAACAAGGAGGCAAATGTGGTAAGTAACAAATCTAAAGAGGATGCTTTGATCTTGTCTTTATAAAATGTTGATGATTCATGGGTGTTAGATTTGGGAGCTTCATTTCATGCTACACCCCGTAGAGGTTATTTTGTTGATTATGTCCAAGGGGATTTTGGGCTAGTTTATTTGGGAGTTAATGAACCCTGTCAAATTATTGGAAAAGGGAAAATCAAGATTAAGTTTCACCATGGGAATCATTGGCTACTACAAGAGGTACGACATGTTCCAAGGCTGAGTAGAAATTTAATTTTAGCAGGGTAACTCATTGATGAGGGTTGCATAGTTACTTTTTATGATAAAAATTAGAAAGTTTCAAAAGGTTCCTTAGTAGTAGAAAAAGGTGTGAAAGTAGGAACCTTATATCTTTGTAAAAGTCATATTTTTCCTTCTACTTTAATTGTTTTAGAAGATAATGAATGTTCAGGAACAGTGACTGCAGTTGAGCACGAAGAACATCAAACCATTGTTGTAGATTCTGACACAGCACTATGGCACAATAGACTTGGGCACATGAGTGAAAAAGGTATGAAATTACTTCATTCAAAGAAAGTTTTACTTGGTCTGAAATGTGTCAATATGGATTTTTGTGAAAGTTGTGTTTATGGAAAATAAAAGAGAGTTATTTTTGTGAAGAGTGTTAAGGAAAAGAAAAATGAGAGATTAGAGCTTGTGCATATAGATGTATGGGGACCAGCTCAGGTATCTTCCCTTGGTGGCTATTTGTATTATGTTACATTTATAGATGATGCAACAAAAAAAGTATGGATTTATTTCCTTAGACAGAAATCTGATGTATTTCAAACTTTTAAGAAATGGAAATGCTTAGTTGAGAATGAGACTGGTAAAAGATTAAAATGTTTCAGATCTGATAATGGCGGTGAGTATTGTAAAAAATAATTTGAAGATTATTGTACCTCTACTAGTATTTGTAGATAGAAAATAGTTCCAAGGACTCCACAGGAAAATTGAGTGGCTGAACGTATGAACAGGACAATAATGGAGCATGAGGTTGCATTTTGGGATTCCCCTAAACATGTGGGTAGAGGCTATAAATACTATTATATATTTGATAAATAGAGGCCCATCTACTCCCTTGGGTTGTGGTATTCTAGAGGAAGCATGGACAGGAAAAAAGGTGAGTTATTCTTTTCTCAGAACCTTCGCTTGTGAAGCATTTGCACATATGGATTTTAAAAATAGAACCAAGCTCGAAGATAAATCTAAGAAATGTATATTTGTTGGATATGGCATTGATAAATTTGGTTATAGGCTTTGGGATTTTGAAAATCATAAAATTGTAAGAAGCAGGGATGTCATATTCAATGAGAAAGTATTGTACAAAGATCTGTTGCAGCAACATGAGAAGAAAGAAAATGACTATGTAGTACTGGATGATACTCCAAAATTTGATGTTCTAGTAGTTCCTTATTCTCTGCAACAATATCAAAAACAAATACCACACACCCCAGTGAATGTTAGATGGTCAACAAGGCTAAGTAGACCTCCAGATAGATTTCCTTCTTCTTTGTATTCTATCTTATTAACTGATGCTAGTGAACCTGAATGTTATAATGAAGCTATGTAGGTGGATGCAAAGCTTCAATGGGAGTCTACAATGACAGATGAAATGGACTCCTTGCTAAAAAATTAGACTTGGGATTTATGTAAGTTACCTATAGGTAAATGAGCTTTGCAGAATAAATGGGTTTACAGGTTGAAACAAGAAGATGGAGGTAAGAAAAGATTTAAAGCCAGATTAGTCGTAAAAGGATTTGCACAAAAACATGGTATTGATTTTGATGAGATTTTTTCTCCAGTTGTTAAAATGACTTCTATTCATACTATTTTAAGTATTGTGGCTACTGAAGATTTGCATTTAGATAAGCTTGATGTTAAAATAGCCTTTCTTCATGGTGATTTGAATGAAGAAATATATATGGTACAGCCACAGGGATTTGAGGTCAAGGGTAAGGAGAGTTTAGTGTGCAAATTGCAGAAAAGTTTATATGGCTTGAAGCAAGCACCTCAGCAATGGTATATTAAATTTGACACTTTTATGAATGAGCATGGATATAGTTGATGTCATTTTGACCATTGTGTTTATTTTAAGAGGTTAGATGATGACAACTACATTATTTTATGTTTATATGTTGATAATATGCTTGTAGCTGGGTCTAACATAGATCACATTAAGGGGTTGAAACAATAGTTAGCACATTCATTTTCTATGAAGGATTTGGGGGTAACAAAACAAATCCTTGGTATGAAAATTTGCAAAGATAGGAAAAATAGGAAATTTTCTCTATCTCAAGCTAATTATATTGAGAAGGTGTTGCAATGTTTCTCTATGGAGAATGCCAAAGTTGTCAGCACACCTTTTCCTGGTCATTTCAAATTGACTAAGGAAATGTGTCCCAAGACACCAGAAGAAGAGACTAAAATGTCTAAGGTACTTTATGCTTCAGGTGTAGGGAGCTTAATGTATACTATGGTATGTACTAGGCCAGATATTGCACATGTAGTGGGGGTCGTTAGCCAATATATGAGTAACCCTAGTATTAAGCATTGGAATGCAGTCAAATGGATTCTAAGATATTTGAGAGGTACATCCAGTAAGTGTTTACACTTTGGGGGTTTTACTACTACTGTAAAAGGCTATGTTGAATCAAATTTGGTAGGAGATATAGATAGAAGGATGAGTACTGTAGGTTATGTATTTACTATTGGTGCGATAGCAGTGAGTTGGATTTCTCGACTACAAAAGGTGGTTGCTTTATCCACTATAGAGGCAGAGTATGTTACTGCTACAGAGGCATCCAAGGAGATGAAATGGCTTCAATTCTTCATGGAAGAATTGGGACATCCTTAGATGGGTAATTTTCTGCATACAAATAGCCAAAGTGCCATTCATCTTGTGAAGAATTATGCTTTGCACTCAAAGAAAAAACACATACAATTGTGGTACCATTTCATTTAGTTAGTTTTGGATGATGGGCAGTTAAAGCTGGAAAAGATACATACAGATGATAATCCAGTAGATATGTTTACAAAGGTAGTAACAAGGGAGAAGTTGAACTCCTATTCAACTTCGGTTGGTCTACTAGACTGAATAGAATAAAAAGACAATTGAGTTTAGGGTGGTTGGATCCAATGGGAGCCTCACAGGGTAGCAGTTTAGCTACATGATTAGTCTCCAAGTGGGAGATTTTTGTTTGGTGTGGAGTCTAATCAATCCCCAAGTGGGAGATTGTTAGCTTGTGGTGACTAATCAAGAAAGTACTGTACACTTTTCATTCATTGTGGGGTTAACTAGTTAAGCATTTTTTAGTTGACATGTCAAACATTTCCCTAGGTTGACTCATCAAGCCTTTTCTTAGGTTGACTCATCAAGTATTTTAGGGTTAACTTGTTAACTGACATAAGCCTTTTTATATTGGCTTAGGGTTAGGGATTTCATTATGATGTATGATTTGAGCACTTGCAGTGGAACTGAGTTGTAAGGGATTACAAATTGTAATCAAGTTGTAATCACTGGATAATTAAATATTGGACTCACTGTTGGTGGACGTAGCCCAATGATTGGGTGAACCACATTAAATCTTCGTGTCTTGTGTTCTCTTCTATGTGGTTTATTATTTTCTGATATTGGTTATATTTGAATATAATTGTTATTTATGCCTTGTTAATCCTAACAAAAATTAGTACTGATAACAAAGGGACCCAACCAATTGGGTTCAAACTTCCCCTTGCATTCTCTATGTGATTGATTTTTAGGATTCTCTCTCAAGACTAGATTGCCAACTAAAATTCTCTATGTTTGACTTTCTTGTTGTAACCTCTAGACATTATCTTCTGATATACTCTGAGATGATTATACGCTACTTGTCTGTACTCATCTAGTAGTTCAAGTTCTTGCAACCTAGACACTTTGTAGTCGTCATCAGTTACTAGCCATGCATTCTGATTCTTAGTGATGGGATTTCAACCTCAATAGGCAATACTGCTTCAAACCCATAAACTAAAGTGAATAGTGTAGCCCCAATGGGTGTTTTGATACTTTTTCTATAGGCCCAGAGAGCTAAATTGATCATGAGATGCTAGTCTCTTCTTGTTTTATTAACTATATGATGCAAGATTTTTAATAGATTCTTGTTTGAAACCTCTACTTGTCCATTACCTTGAGGATAGTAGATTGATGACCAATGTTGTGTAATCTTGAATTTGGCACATAGATCATCTAAGTATTTGTTCTTGAATTGACCACCATTATCTATGACTATTGAATATGGGATTCCATACTGACATATGATGTAGTTCAAGATGAACATTGATATTTGTTTGTCGGTTGCTTGAGTCAAAGGGACTACTTCTACCCATTTTGTGAAATAGTTTGTAGCTGTAATAATATGGGTATGCCCATTAGAAGAATGAGGATGTATGGTTCCTATAAGATCAAATGCCCATTGGTGAAAAGACCATTGTGTAGTAAAGGGAATTAGATCTCTCCCTGGTGCATGAATTAAGTTGCCATGTACTTGGCACTTTTGACAGTTCTTAGCAAACTTGATAGCCTTTTTTTCTATTTTAGGCCAATAGTACCTAGCCCTAATAATTTTTCAAGCTAGCGTTAAACCGTTGGAATGTGATCCACATATACCTTCATAGACTTCCTCTAATGCATGTTGAGACTTTTCTCATTCTAAACATCTAAGGAGTGTACCATCTAGACCTCATTTGTACAAATCGTTACCAATGATGACATACCAGGATGCATTACGGATAAGGTATCATTTCTCATGGCGATTGAAGGTATCGGGAATTATTTGATCTTGGAGATAGGAGAAAAGGTTTTTGTATCTAGAAGAATCATGACCAATGATAGTGCATATCATGTGGGTTTCGGTGGAATCATATGCAAGATAAGATAGTACATCCACTAGGAACTTGTAGCATAGCTCATGTTCGGGATGTTGTAATAAAGTAGATAGTGTTGCCATAGGATCAACAGCTTTATTCTCTATTCTAGGAATTTTTTCAAAGGTGATAGATATGAAATATTTCTTTAGATCATCTACCATTCTCTTGTATGGGATTAGCTTTCCATATTTTGTTTGATACACATCATTGACTTGGTGTATTACAAGTTGTGAGTCTCCATGAATGTGTAGTTCTATTACCCTCCATTCAATTGCTATCTTCATGCCATTAAGAAGGGCTTCATATTCAAAAATATTATTTGTGCAAGGAAACTTAATTCTAAATGCTTTGGGGATTGAGTATCCTTGAGGAGTGATGAAAAATATGCCTTCTTCAGATCCATTATGTGTATAGGAGCCGTCAAAGAATAGCTTCCATGCTCTAGAAGAAAGATTCGTGATAGAAGAAACTAGGAATTCCATTTGCATTGGTGTATCATCAAACAAAGGTGTATCAGCCAGTTGATCAGCAATAACTTGGCCTTTGATAGCTTTTCTTTCAACATATTCAATGTCAAATTCACATAATAGCATCACCCATTTAGCTAATCTACCTATGAGGGCAGCTTTACTTAGTAGGTACTTTAGTGGATAAATCTTAGCTACCAAATGTATGCTATGAGCTAACATGTAATGTCTCCATTTCTATGATGCAAAGATCATAGCTAGACACACTTTCTCAATCATTGAATAGTTCTTCTCCCATGCTACCAATGTTCTATTGATATAGTATATAGCTCGTTCTTTCTTGTTCTCATCATGTTGTGCTAGTAATGCCCCCAATGATGTATCTGTGATAGAGACATATAAGATCAATGACTTTCCTTGTATAGGAGGCATCAAAATAGGAGGATTTGATAGATATTTCTTGATATGATTAAATTTTTTTTCACATTCCTCATTCCATGCAAAAGTCACACCTTTATGTAATGTTTTTGTGAAAGGTTGTGATATGTCTACTAGCTAAGATATGAAGTGTCTAATAGATTGTACTCTCCCTTGTAATGTTCTCATTTGACTGATATTCTTGGGAGGTTGCATCTCCATGATAGCCTTAACTTTAGCTAGGTCTACTTCAATTCCTTTCTTTGAAACAATGTAGCCTAAGAGCTTTCCAGAAGTGACACCAAAAGCACACTTCTTAGGGTTCAGTCTAAGACTAAGCTTCTCCATTCGATCTAGTATTTTTCTCAAATCATTTAGATGTTTAGATCTTATCATAGATTTCACCAAAGTATCATCAACATAATCCTCCATAGTTTGATGCATCATATCATGAAAGATAGATGTCATAGCTCTTTGATATGTAGCACCAACATTCTTAAGCCCAAATGGCATGACATTCCAACAGAAGGTGCCCCACGCACATGTGAAAGTAGTTTTCTCTTGATCCTCTAGAGCAATTTTTATTTGGTTGTATCCAGAAAAATAATCCATTAAAGAATACATCTCAAATCTCACAGTCATGTCCACTATCATATCAATATTTGGTAATGGAACATCATCCTTAGGGCATGCTTTGTTTACATCTCTAAAATTTGTGCATACTCTTATAGATTTTTCTAGTTTTGATACTAGAACTATGTTAGAGATCTATTCAACATAGTCAATAACACAGATGAATTTAACTTTTAGTAGTTTCTCTAATTTACCTTTGACCAAGAGTGCAACATGTGGATGCATCTTTCTCAATTTTTTCTTAGCAAGTTTGACACCTGGAGCTATAGATAAATGGTGCATTATAAGATCAGGATCCAACCCTGGCATATTTGAATATTTCTATGCAAAGTTGATTCTCTTATATGTTAGGAATGTGGTAAATTTTTTATTTTCTTCTTCTGATAAGGATTGTGCTACATGAATACTCTATGGTTCTTCTTTTGTTCCCAAGTTAATAGATTGAGTGGGCTCAATTAGTACTGGAGATCTGTCCTATAAATGACTTAGAAGGACATCAAATATCTCATCCTTAGGTGACTCAGAGAGGTTTTCACCTTCAAATGCATCTTTTATTTTTACTTTTGTAGGTTATGAGATTGCCACAAAGTGGTTTTCACCCTCATAACTCCTTTTCTTTTTATTTTTATTCTTATTATTTTGACTAAGATACTTGATGTTCGACTCCGTCATGCTAACACTTGATTCACTAATGGAAGTCATCATAGGCTCAACTGCATTGAGGTAGCAAGCAAGGGTATATTCATTTGGAAAGGTATAGATACATTGGCTCAGATTCATGGAGGTTTGGTCAAGAAGTTTGGGATATTGGATAGTCAAAGTGGTGAAAGATTTGGAAATAGTGTTTACGGATATGGATCTACCATCATTGGTCCCAACCCAACTCTCAAGTTTGAAGGTGATATTACAACTCAAAACATTCAATTTTTGAATAGGCTCAATGTCATTGTTGGATTCCGCTTCATCCATCGGTGGATTAGACTCATTAAGTTCACTATTTCTCTCTAGACTTACGTTGGGTTTAGGTGCATATTGGTGAATAACATCAACATGTTTATCTTTGATAATCTCATCTTCCTCTGGAATGACTCCCCATTCATAGTCATTTGATTCCTCATCTATGCCTCTAGGAAATCTAAGAACATGTGTAAAGTTAGGATGAATACCCCAAGAATGGTTACCCTCAAATTCTGATTTGAATTCATACTCATGAGAATTTGTCTCAGAATAGCTGCCACCTTCATCCTTGTCTATTTGGTTTTTCTCAAGATCAGCTGGTTCTTGTGGTGTGACTATCTTTTGTTCCATAGTAGGTTCTTGTGTATCTACTACATTGATTCTTTTTATTGGATCATCTTCAGCTTCAAGGAGGTCTTTTATTTCTTTAGGCAAATGCTCATAAGGAATGAGCTCATCAGTGGTGTCTAAATCATC
Organism: Chamaecyparis obtusa; assembly: GCA_027943335.1. Lineage (NCBI taxonomy): Eukaryota > Viridiplantae > Streptophyta > Pinopsida > Cupressales > Cupressaceae > Chamaecyparis > Chamaecyparis obtusa. Next base: position 290,256 of record BSBK01006452.1, on the reverse strand, counting down.
ACTGTCAGATTCTTGGGGTGTTTCCTCCATTGGTTCAATCTATTCTAAGATATGTGGGGAGTTCTTGCTAAGATAGAAAGGCTTCTTCTTATATCCTAGACCTATTGTATTCTTGTTTGTTTGGCCATGATGGTCAAGAGGTGATAGAAGACCTTTACCTTGTAGTCCTAGAGGTCCTTTTCTAGTGTATCCCATTTTTGTAATCAATTTGTCTCCTGGTCCATATGACTTCTGAGGAAGTTTTCTTGAAGTGGAGTCACATTTCTGGACTAATTGGGGTTGAGACTCATCCTTGTATAACCATGCAAGAATAGTTTCTTCCTCTTCAAACTCTTGTTTATATACTTTTTCTGTGACAAAGCTTCCATTAAATATGACTTGGGATTCTTTAGCTATGGGTTTCACTTTGTCAAAAGGTTGTCCATAATATTTAAGGGACAAAGGGAGAGATGTGAGAGATAAAATAGGTTCCATTTTGTATTCTCCCATTCCATTGTCTTTGATTTTGACCTCTTTTGCAATGTCTTCCATTTTGGAGGTTGAAGTAATGTCTAGCTATTTAGTGGAAGATTCTCTATTATTAGGAACAAGTTTATCAAAACTTTCTTTCAATGCATTTCAAGTTGTATATAGGTCAGCTGGAATCGTCACCTCTACTCCTTCATAAGGGAATTTCACATAGTGATGGTATGTGGAAGGAATAGCTCACATTTCATGTATCTAGGGTCTCCCTAGGAGGATGTTGTAATCCAAAGGTAGATCAAGAACTTGACATGTGATATCTCTGATAACTGGCCCTATTCTAATAGGTAAGATAATAGTTCCTTTGGAAGATCTTTCTTTCTCATCATATGCTTTGATAGTTATCTTCTTCTTAGGATCAATGGAAGTTTTAGATAATCCCAACTGTGTGATCAAGTTGTAAGAACAAATGTTGATACTAGCACCTCCATCTATCAACACATGTTTGACATGATGGTTTTGGATCAAGACTTCAATATGCAAGGGCTAGTTATGCGAGTGACTCAAGGAGTTATCATCTTCCTCTGAAAAGGAGATATACTATGGATATGTCAGATGAATAACCATAGTCTAGAATCTATCTAAATCAAGGTTGTCAAGAACATTGGATCCAAGCAGAGCTTTGTCTAGAATGGCTCTATGAGCTGGAGATATCCGAAGCAACTCAAACATGGAGATTTTTGCATGTGTATGATGGAGCTATTGTACAATATTGTATGGTGTTGGCCTCATGTCTTTAGGATTTGATTTAGAGGTAGCCTTCTATTTAGAAGCAGATGAAAGATTGAAAGGCATCTTAAGGACATTTGAGGAATCTGGGATTTGTCCTTGCAAATGCGCCTGAGCTTGTGATCAAGTAACTCCATTTGCTAATTGTTTATCTCTATCCTTTTTTACAATTGTGATGACATTACAATGCTCAAATAAGCATGGTTCAACCATATTTATGACAGCATTGCTTCCAGAGTAAGCATAATTGACTTTAGCACCCACATTAGGCTGAGAAGATGAATCTCCTTGACCATGTTTCAGAAATGGTTTCATGAATGTTGTATGATCAGTATTGCTTTTGTGATTGTCAATTACAATTTCTCCATTATCAATTTTGTCATGTATGATGTGTTTCAAGCAGATGCAGTTATTAGTTTTATGACCCTTATTGCGATGGAAGTCACAAAAATCATTCTCTCTCCACAATTTTGGTTTAGGTTCAGGATCAAAGAATTTTATCTCAGGCAAGGTGATGATGTTGTTGGCCAATATAATTTTCATAGTAGATTCCAAGGACTCTCCAAGAGAAGTAAATTTGCATTTAGCATCTATAGCCCAAGGTTTATAGTTAGATGACTTCTTATTTGATTTTGTTACTTTTGCCTCTTAGGCTTTGATATCTTGGGTGCCAATAGTGAGATTAAAAGCAGGTGCCTTAGATGGGGCATAGATAGTATCAACAACACCATCTGTGACAACACCTTTATTCTTATTCCAGTTTTTGCCTTTGTCTTTAGAATTAGATCCAAATTCATACTTGTCTTTTTGAAGTGATATGTCTCCTTTTTGTACAAGTACTTTCTCAATTTTGATTGCATTTTCTACCATCTTATCAAAGGATGTATGATTTTGCATTTGCAAATGGTAGTTGATTTCTGGAACAAGATTGTTGATGAAAATTTCTAGCTTCTCAGTTTCAGGAATAGCTCTAGCATATGGAGAAAATTTAGTCCTCCATCTTTTGAGAAAAGTCTGGAATGGTTCTCCTGAGTTTTGTTTCAGATTGCAAATGTTGATCATGGTGACTGGGTGCTAGATGTTGTAGGAGTATTGTTGATAGAATAGTTTGATTAACTCCTCAAAAGTTTTGATAGTAGGAGGAATTTTTTAGAACCAATGAATAGCTGACCCTCCCAGAGATCGAGGGAAAAGATGCATTAGATAGGTTGGTTCATGCATGAACTCCATATATTGAGTACAGAATTCTCTGACATGATCTTGAGGATCAGATTTTCCATCGTATTTGTCATATTTAGGGATCTCCACTCTTTTAGGGAATGGCAGCATGTACAAGTCTTTATCAAATGGAAAAGGGCATAGAGCCTCCATGGAGAACTCCTTAGGTTCCTTTTCTTTTTCGAGTTTGTTGAGTTTGACTTGCACAGAATGCATTTGTTTCATCATAGCGGTGATTGGAGTTTCTTCCTCATGCGTAATGATATCTTCAATATTAAATTTGGGAGGAAGTTTAGCCCCTTGATGAGCCAACTCTAGGAAGTATGTATCTCTATCTTATTTCAAGAAATGCCTCATCATTCTCTTGAAGTCATCATCATTTTGATATCAAGCAATTTTAGAAGGTGTGGGTTTGTGATCCGCACCATGTTGAGATTAATGTCCTTGGGACCCTCGATTCGTCCCTCCTTGAGACATAGTGTTGTTAGAGGAATTAGCAAGAATTTATTGATGAGGAGTTTCATGATGACCTACGTGGATTGATGTAGGGGGAGTTACTTGATGACCTACGTGGGTTAATGCAAGAGGGGTTACGTAACCACCTATCAAGTAAATATTTCCAAGAGCATCTTCTACAAATTTAGTTGTGTCGAAAGGTTGATAAAATGTCTTAACAATCATGGAAGATGTAGCTGAAGAGAATCTTAGTTTTTCTCCTTGTTTTCACTGTGATGAAGCTCTAGTTTCCACCATTAACCTTGGGTGAAGCAAAAGAGCAAGATGAAGACAACTAAAGAATGACTTGATTCAAGAAGATCGAATTACACAACCTTGTCAAGATTGGATTGATTGAAGATTAGATTGGATGTAAATGAAGGATATTGTGCCCTAGTAGTATGAGTAGATGCCCAAAAGATGGCAGACATGACCTCGCAGCACTTAGCCATTTTTGTTGTAGATTGAATTGAAGATAATTTTGACAAGGTTTTGAAACAAGATGAAAAAGACTCAAATCAATAGATCAGAAGGCTAGATTAGACTCAAGAGACCACTTTAGGAAAATGATTGAATTCTTTCTAGTTTCTACTCTATTCCTAAAATAGTGAATATTTTGACAGAATCTAGAAGTAGGCTGTAAAAACTGGATTCCTGACAATTTTGGCAAGTTTTTAACAATTTTTCAAAATTCTCATGCGACTTTCTATAGGATCATACGACAGTGGGTAAGCCTATGCATGATAATTGACAAGACTCATATGACAATTACAAGGCTCGCACGACAGCTGATAGTAGATTTTGACTTTTTGCTTATGATTTTTGACAAAAATCACACGATAATATACAAGCTCTCATAAAAAAATTTGGGGCTTCTGATACAACAAAGGGTCAAAACTCGTATGACTTTTTGATTCTGTGGGATGAATTTTGACTCCAGAAAGGACTTTTGTGTCAAATTTTGCAATTTTTCATTTTTCAGAATCAGTATGTTTTGCAAGGTTTTTTGTCCAGATTTGAAGTTCATTTCAGGATTGCTCATTTTCAATAACCAAGTAAGTAAACAAGCATGCAGAATATAAAGCAAGTGATTTCAAGTACCTCTGAAAATAATGAACAGGGGACAAAGTAACCCTATGCATGAACAATCAAGTGACTTAATGTGCTAATCCCTAGGAATGCTAGTTGTGTATGTTCCAAAAAGTTTTTCAATAATGCACATCGTCCTAGAAAATGAAAAATTTGGCCTCACTAGGGTTTGTAGTAATGGTCTAACCCTGCAACTTTTATGATCTCAAGATGGCAAACTCTAATCTAGGCACTCCATGGTTTTGAAACAATCTAAGAATTTAATCAATTAGGAGCTACTAGGGAGATCTGATAGCCCAACAAGAGACCACACCTGTGAAGATTTCCTCCACAAGGACATTTATATAGCAGTTGTTGCTACCACAGTGAAAATGGCTATTACCGCTTGATGTTTTGTCCACGTGATTGACCCAATAAAGGGAATGTCCACTACGGTTAACCCTCTCTAAAGGTGATTCACAAAAGATACCACATGGGGACTTGGTCCAAATCCAATGATTTGAGTTTCTGATACTACCCAAAAAGGGAGTAGAGCATAATCCTCTAGCCTTATCACTTTTACCCAAACATAGCAGATAGATTAATCCAACACACTAAGACTGAAATTATCTCACCAAGATTTGTGATGTCAATAACTATGCTCTACCGATCTCTCTAGAGAGAGAATGTATTGATCAAAAGCTGAGGACCAAACCAAGTAGAACGCAAGATAATCTCAGTATCCTCCCTACCTACAAGGGGATCCTTCATCAAGAAGAGCTTCGCATGCATGAACAAGAGAATGAAGCCCACTCTCTCAATATCATCCACAACTAGTGTTCATAGGGCCTATTTACTATGTGTAACAAATATGAAAAAAGAAAATCTATGTTCAATTTTATAGCCCAAAACTGAAGTGTGAATTATGAAAGCTAGAAAGGCACACAAGCTTGACATGTGAGAGTTCATTTTTAATCCAAATCAAAATGTTATCAGACCATAGCAGAATACCTGAATTCCTCACAACGCACTTAGTAGATTTTACCTATTTTAGCAATTTTTCTTTCGCTTTTTCAATTAGAAACAGAAGATCTCAATTGTTAGAGTTAGCTATTAATCCAAATCCAAAAATCAAATCTAGAAAACTACCTGAAAACCTGAAATGACAATTGAATTCTAATGGCAAAACTTGTACAACAGTTAGTTACCTCCCATATGACAATCTATAAACTTGTATGATAGCGGGTGTATTCCTACACAACAGAGCAACTCCCAAATGAAAATGTGTAAGTTCTTATACGAGCCTGAAAAATCTCAACTATCGTACAATAGTTAGGGGGTTCTGGTATGACTTTCTGACAAAATTCCTACAAAAATGTACAGACAAAATCTAAAAATTGCAAAAATGGTAGAAAATGACAGAAAAGTGAACAAAATTGTTAGAATATAAAATAGAAACCCATTTTAGGGCCCCACAGTGGGCGCTAGAAATGTGTGTCTAAAAATTGTACCTAGCTACAAACACAATACTTTAGTAAAATATTAGAGGTTAGCAAAATCAAAATTTGCAAATAAATGAAACTAAGCTAACCAGGTGATTTACTGCCTTCTAGTAGGTGCAAGTATGATGTTCTCGGATTGAAATCGAGATCAGTGACAATGAAACACCTAAATGAAGGAAAAGAATGAAAATTTGTATGAATGCAAAAGAATGAAAAACTGTATGAATGCAAATAAATCTATTTTTTTGGATTTTGTATGCAATTTGATGAAAAACTATGTGAATCTAATCTAGAATGGATTGAAATGATATGCAAATTAATCTAAGAATGATATGCTATGAGGTGCTATAAAAAAAACTATGAATGCTTATGACCAACAATGAAAAATATCATAAATCGCCTGTCACAAGTGCTCGATCCTTCAGCTACAAATTCACCAGAGTAATTGTGCAAATTCGAGAGTGGTAAATTGTGAAGATCTGAGCCTTGATTTTATGGAAATCCAAGGCTTGAGGATGCATTGAGAATAGCCATAAATCACTCTTGATGAACTCAAGTTCATTTTCGAGTTAGCAAGAAATTAGAAACATGTCAACTCACAAAATCATGCAAAAATAGCTTTTTGACTCAAATCATAAGTTTAGATCAATTTTCAACTCAAAATAGATGTTGAGTTTGCAAAAGATAACAACTTGAATTGATTTAAAAATAAAGTGAATTATTCTCAACTTAACTGATTTTTAAATTTAAAACAACTGATTTATGGGTTAATTAATTATCAAATCAAACTTTAATTCAAAAACTATATTATTAAATATTGACAACTGACATTAATTAATTAAATAAGAATTTAATCAATCAGTCATGAGATTTATGATTTATTGTCAAAATTAAATAATACAATTTAGGAATAAATAGAATTAAATCTAATTAAATAATTAAGTGGCATAATTAAATCTGATTAATTAAATATTTAGAATATTCAATTAATCAAACTTTAGGATAAATAGGATTTATCACCAAATAATTATTAAATCAAAGATAATTAGAATAAATAAGGAATATCCCTCAATGCAGAATTAAGATAATCAATTAGGGTTTTGATGTTTTGATGTGCAGATGTGCCTTAGGTTAAGACTTTGCTGTCGATTTCGATTGAATTGTTGATGTAAGAGGTTAATGAACCTATAGCCCATTTTTGGGGAATTACACTACTTGGATTAATTCCAAGAGGGATGACTTGGAATTAATTAATTAATTATTTCAAGGTGGAAGTCGGCCAGCCTTGAGGAAGGGTTGTGACTCTTGAAGAGTCGCCATTGTGGGTATAAATGAAGAATGTAGATCTACTCAAGGAACTCACTAAAAACATAATGTGATAAGTACTTGAGCAGATTTATAAGTTCACTCTTTCATACCATTATTATTCTTCTTGAGCAATTTATTTTAGACCTTCTAGGAAACAAATTGAAGAATCTAATTAAGGCTTGAAATAGAAAATCCAAAGGTTCAAATTATAGAAGAAAAGAGAAGATAAATAAAGCGAATTAGGGCATACATTGAGGAGAGAATTAATGCATTTAGAAGTAGACCTTAATGACAAATTAAAGTACAGATCATTGACCACTAGAGATAAAGAATTGGAGAATACTTTTGGCAACTTGGCCCAAATCAAAAGCGTGCATGTTTGGTTATACTTTGGGTAGATCTAGAAAGTGAAATCTGCTGGCAAGAAATTCAAGATGAGTTTGCAAGACCTTAAGATCAATGTCAAGGGAAGATCCAAGAATGAATTCATTTGTCTTAAGGAGCAACACTTGTATATACATTCATAGGATTGTTTTGAATAGCCTGATTGGTGGACTACTACAACACAGATCAGAAGTCAAATTAAGGTCAAATTGAATCAGATCTAGGATGACTTGAAATAAATTAAAAAGAATCCCTATGTGGGCTAACTCAGGTCACATCTAGAGGGAGTTTAAGGCTCAATTCTTTGAAGTCTCCTAAGTCTAATTTCAAAGATTCTATCTGGGTACTATCTCTCCTTCTTTGTGATTACTTATTTATATCATGTGCTTAGTCTTGAAAGATCTCTATAGATTGTACATTCCTTGCTATAATCTAAAAACATTAAAATGGTATTAGAGCCTAGGTAGAGTAAAAGATCTAATTTCAAATTTAGGAAGTTAGTCTAACTCTTTCAAAACTAAGAAATCTATGGCAACTAGGGATTGGTTTGAAAATAGTAATTTAATCTTACATCTTATGAGGGTTTTGATTTGCATCAAGATCTAAGATTTTGATTATGAAAATTCATTGGTCTTTTAGCCTTCTATGCCTAATATTAGGTTCTATGTTGTGAAACCATCTCATAATTGGCTTAAAAGATATGGGTAAAATTGTGTCATTACATTCTTGCATGTTTTCAAATTATACGATTGACCTTCTTAGGGTAAATTTCAAAATATCTAGAAACATACAATTGAGAGGGAGTCTAACCTTGTGGACATTATAAGGTAAAGCTAAGCTTTAGAGGGAGAAGATAGGATCTATATAAACCTCTCACCATATTGTTCCAGAGGGAGTGGATCATCTTGAGTGGCACAGGCCCCAAAGATCATAACCTGGTATGACTTTAAACATTCATGAATAATATGAATCATGGGAATATTAAAAATTTATCCCTGTGTGATTCTATAGAAGGAAACCCACCTTAGTGCTTGACTTAAGAGGGATTTTAATCATGGGCTCACTTAAACCTAGTTTTGTGGTATAAACTCCTTTCTTACTTTTTCATAAATGTGCTAGATCATTCCTATTGACATGGTTGTTTGACATAGCTAGTTAATTTTTATTAGCTGATTATGAATGTATAGGAACCACATTTTTCTTTGGTATATTTTGATATACTTTAGATTTTTGTTGCAGCATTATGAATGTGTAGGACTGCATACTTTACTTTGGTATATATGTATGGGAACATTAACTATTTTATTGGATACATACATTATGATACCTTAACATGCATATATCAGGAGCATACATTATGCATGGATGCATACTTTCTTGGACATATGTATGGGAACATTCACAGTTGATTAGCATAGCTATTTGTTTTCATATCTAACTAATTATTTGTTATGGGCATAACTAATTGGCATAGATGATTATTTATTGGTTGATTACTTGCTATTAGCATAACTGGTTAAATATCATTAATATTCTATTGGCATAATTTACATATGCGGGAACATAAATATGTTCGCATTGGCATGTGGGAACTTATATATGCTGGCATATGATTACATCAACAATGTCCTCATGTATTTTTGGATATTCTTATGAGGATAAGATTTAATTTTTGATATTCTTATGTGGATAAGATTTAATTATGGTTATTCTTATGCTTATGTGGATTCATGAGATAAAAAATTTCTTATATGATACATTCAATTATTTGATTACACTTATATTCATGGCTAAGTTGTTCTTATGAATTGGAGATTTAGAGAATGTCATGGGTTTGATATTCTTCCCATGGATCAGGGATCCATTGCTGAGTAGTTGGTGGACATCATGGACTTGATGTCTGGAGACCATTTCTTTGAGAATTTGGTGAATATAATGGACTTGACATTCGTTAGACCAATGCTCATGATATCATGGACTTGATATCTCATGGATCAGGGATTCACATCTGAGTAGTTGGTGGAAATCATGGACTTGATGTCAATAAACCATTACTCTGAGCACTTGGTGAATATCATGGACTTGATATTCGTTAGACCAATTCTCTAAACATCATGAACTTGATGTTATTTTGGACACTTAAGTCAATTTTACTTGTAGTTGGTAAACATCATGGACCTAATGTTACTTTGACTATCCTAGACTTGATATTCTATCTCTTAAGTCATGAAGACTCGTGGATCTAGGAAATCCACATTTCATTGGTAAGTATCATATGACTTGATGTTACCATGGATAGATGATTCTCATATGGATATGAGATGAATGGTTGGGGAATGATGAAGAATATATGTTTTCTCATCATATCTAGTAGATAGAGACCTACCTTCATAGATGTGAGATATATGGTGCTATTGGATAAGGCATCCATTGTGGTTATGTTTTTGAGTCCTACTATAGATGGGAGATCTATAGGTTTATCTTTCCCTCAAGTCCAAGAGGGAGTTTTATTGTCATGGGCCTTATTATTCTCAAGATCAAGAGGGAGTGTTAATTTTTTGATCTTGAAATAATAATAATAAAGGGGATGATTTGGATTAATTCTAAGAGGGATGACTTGGAATTAATTAATTAATTATTTCAAGGTGCAAGTTGGCTAGCCTTGAGGAAGGGTTGTGACTCTGAAAGAGTCACCATTATGGGTATAAATGAAGAATGTAGATCTTCTCAAGGAACTCACCAAAATCATAATGTGATAAGTACTTGAGCAGATTTACAAGTTTATTCTTTCACACTATTCTTATTCTTCTTGACCAATTTATTTCAGATCTTATAGGAAACAAATTGAAGGATTGAATTAAAGCTTGAAATAGAAAATCCAAAGGTTTGAATTAGAGAAGAAAAGAGAAGATAAATAAAGAGAATTAGGGAAGACATTTAGGAGTGAATTAATGCATTTAGAAGAAAACCTTAATGATTATTTAAAGTACAGATCGGTGACCACTAGAGATGGAGAATTGGAGCATACTTGTGGTGGCTTGGACCAAATCAAAAGGGTGCATGTTTGGTTATACTTTGGGTAGATCTAGAAAGAAAAATCTGGTTGTATCGAATTCAAGATGAATTCGCTAGACCTTAATATCAATCTCAAGGGAAGATCCAATAATGAATTCATTTGTCTTAAGGAGAAACACTTATATACATTCATAGGACTATTTCAAATAGCCTAATTGGCAGACTACTACAACATAGATCAGAAGTCAAATTAAGGTCAAATTAAATTATATCTAGGATGACTTGAAAGCAAGTCAAAAGAAGCCCTAGGTGGGCTAACTCGGGTCACATCTAGAGGGAGTTGAAGGCTCAGTTTTTTTAAGTCTCCTAAGTTTGATTTCAAAGATACTATTAAGGTACTATCTCTCCTTCTATTTGATTACTTATTTATATCATGTTCTTAGTCTTGAAATATCTCTATAGATTATACATTCCTTTCTATAATCTGAAAACATTAACAACTTCATTTTAATAAATCTCATAAGAAGAAAGAAAGTATCTAGAATAGATTTCACCAAGAAAGGATGTAGAATATTAACATATTATCATAATATGATTCAATATCTTGATATGATATTATTATATAAGCCCTCAAGGTAGGATTTAAGGATGCACAAGACATTTTATCAACTCTTTGCATGCTACTAGAGAATCCTACACAATCTTCTTGGTGGGTTAAAAGATGGATAAAGGACCAAAATTATCCAACATTGGAAGTCGTGGATGAAGTAGTTGATGCCTCTCACCCAAATCATTCCAACTCTATATTCCAATCTATGTATTCAATGGCACACAATCATGGTGAATCGAAAATAATGGAAAGTGAGTTGAGCCATGAGTTGGATGAAATTTTAGATTCCATTGATAAAAGTATAGATAAAATTGTAAAACCAGTGGTAGAACTTAATAGTAAGAATATGTTCAAAGCTTGTTTGGTTAGTTAGTTGAACAAAAATCTGATATTATCCAAAGATAGGTTAAATAAAGTGAGGAATGGGGTCTACTTTAGGCGAGATAAGAGGTCCCCACAAAAGGGTGTTTCAAATAGATTTTGTATTGGATCAGATTGTGGGGTGTTTTTTTAGATAAATTCAATACCTCCCATGGAACATACTACAAGAAAAGGTGTTTGTCAAAGTACAACACAAGGTGTTTGATTAGCATAAATATATTGACCTTTTGGATAGGCTAGAAGGAATCAAGCTTCAATTATGTTGGTACAATAGAATAAAGGGGCATCACGTGTACAAGTATGATTTTACAAATCATGCTTTTGTGGAACTTGAGTCTATTATTAAAACAACCAAATTATCTTACAATGCTAGTAATGATACATACAAATTAGAAAAAAGACATCACAAAAAAATTCAAATTTTGTTAAAAACTTGAACAAGGTGTATTTTCAAATAATTCTACTTTCATCTTCCATATGTATTACCATATGTTACATTGTTTAAATTTTTTTATTAAATCTAATATTGGTTTTATACTTTTTGATGTCAAGTGCAATGAATAGTCTAGATAGTGAATATTCAAGATAACTCAACCAATTTTTTTCTACCTACTTATTTGTGTAAGTTTATTTCACCGGTCATCATATTTTCTAGTGAAATGAAATTAGAGAAAAGATAAAATATGTTCTAAATAAAATTTCAATACAAATTTGGGTCTCACATTACTATCCAAATGTGTAGGTATCTGGGTTGAGGAAAGGTCACATGAGACCATTCATGATGTCAGTGGTGCTTCCAAATCAAATATAAAGGTACTAGAAGGTCATGTAGCAAATAGCTTGGCACTATGGAAGATGGGTAGCTTACCCACAACTATTGATGATGTTGTGCCAATGTCAATGGTGCATACCACATAGCATTTTTAATCTATATATTTTCATGTATTTAAAATCATGGAAATGCCCTCTATGAACTTGAATGAGACAAATTAGATTGTTCCATTACAAGTTGATCATTTGTGTTAATTGTTTTAGGTAGAATACAATTTTTGTATCCATTGTGGATCCCTCTATTAGACCATTAATTTGTATCCTATTTCAACTTTGCATGATAATAAAAAGCTTGAAAAATCACACAATCTTCCTTACGGATATATTTAATTATAAAAGAAATACAAAGATGGATACATATGAAAATAAATCTATTAAAATAATCAATACAAATCCATAAATAATAGGATTTTGAGTTTGAACATGCTTTGTATATTGATTTTAGATGAACAATTTTAGTATATCTTAGAGAAAATATAATGAAAACATAAAACACCTTGATCCTGAATTGATAACATATGTATATTGTATCTAAAAACTTACACAATTTCAAAATATTTTATCTAAGAAGAACTCCTACAACTTAGTACTATCCAACTATACTTTCATTAGATAATAATTTTTTCAATAAAGTTAATAAATTTTTGGAATCATCTATGTATGATAGAGAAAGAAAGCAAGCTTCGGACCTCATACAAAGAAAACAAATCAAATCTCAACAACAAATCAGTATAAAGTTGGAATCATTGGGGTGTGTCATCCTCAAACTGCATGAAGAACCCAAAAAAAAGTAGTTGGGATATCTAATGAAGGCATTGGTCACATCCTATCATCTTAAAACTACATAAAAATTTTATTCCTAACTACATAGAACACCCATGGCATAATTGGTTTGGGCAAGGTGTCTAATGAAAGATAACTATTTAGTAAATTGAAGCATTTTGATGGCCATATCATTGCAAGTGAAACCAAGTGGGAAATTTTCAAATTTTCAAAATTGCAAGCCCCAAAAATGGTCATAACTAATTCCTATCCTTGCATCTTCAAATGCATGTAGTTTTGTCTAACTGGCATAATTCAAAAATTTAAAATTGTTGTCTTTCCAAAACTCTAATAGTAATAATACTTTTCACTACAATAATTCTTCGTACATTCAGTAATTTGGTCATCTGAAGGCCATTCAAAACCTTCTACTTGTTCAACATGGGCTAGATTCTCCTTACATTTAACTTCCAAATTACTTATGGAATCATTGATGACCTTATTGTACCCCATATCAACAGCATACAATTGTTCTAAAATACTATGATAAATATGCATCTGTAAATGGTGTCCATTGTCCACCTTCTATAGAATCACATCTATTTTCCCATTAAACTCCACCTTCAAAACCTCTAATGATTTCATTTGTCCATATTCATCCAAAATGCAAGGAATCAACCAGTAGTCAAAAGTGTGAAAAAAATCAATCCTCCCCCTTATTCTTTGTTCCTTCCCTTCAATATAGGGCACATCATCATCAATTAATTTTATTAGTCTATTTGTTGATTATATTTGCGGTGGAGGGTCCTGAAGAACCTAAGTTACTAAGACCATAGTTCTAAAAGAACTAACCCTAGGCTTCCAAATATCATACAAATACTTTAGGATAGGAAACACCTCTTAACGTACCATTAGGCAACATATCTGGTGTACAAATTATCAATATTTATCATGAACTTATTCATCATATACCTTAGCATGCTCTTAATAACATCAACAATTTTCCCCTTCCCCGTCTCTCTTGCCTTATTGAGTGCATCTTTAAATTCATATACCTTAGCCTTCAATTCTATCGCCTCCTCTAATGAAGAAGTTTCACCAACTATCACTAAGGCCTATGAAGAAGTAGGGGGTGGTTTCTTGACACCAAATTGAAAATTTAGCCTTTCACACTCCATATACTTTTGATTGTAATATTTTTTCTAAGTTACTAAATATGCAACAAGTTTTTCATATTTATTGTGTGGTGTCTTTCTAGAAGAAACAACAAACATAGAAAAATGAAAATTATCCTTGGAAGTTTCTACAATAGTAGTATCTTTCAATGTCCTTATCAAAACACTTCCCTAATTTTCTTCAACTCCCTACAACACTTTTATCTTATTTATTATTAGGTAAATTTCTCACTGTGTTAATGTCTTCAATCTTGGATGGTATCATATTCCTCTAAATCCAAACTCACTGTCAAACTCTAAGAGTAGTTGAGGATCATACTATTTTCTAATTTTATCTAGTAAAAGTATCTCCTCAAGGTCCCAACTTGGCACCAACAACATATCACTTTCCATTACCATTTTTTGTGCCTCATCCCTGGGTAATATTAATAGTGTCCAATTATATATCACCTAAAGGTACATTGTCTCTGGTTGCTTCCATTGGTTTCCTTTTTATCCAAAATACTTTGAATTCTTGGGATTTTATGAACTTATCATCTACAATAAATTGCCTCGCATCAATTACCCTCTCATCATCAACCAGTATCAATGGATTAGGTACACCTGATTCCTATCTCTCCTCTATCATTTCCTTTTAAAAAATATGGGACAGAGGAAGCATTATAATTTTATACTAAATAATTTTGTGCTTCTCTATTCATTAAAATGTAGGTTACATATTTATAGTATTTCAATATCCTATTTTATAGGAGACCTCCTATAACAACACTCCTAAATATAATGAGTTATTTTAACAACTCATCTCCTTATAAATACTCTACATGAATCATATTAACAACTCACATTTCATTATCACATACAACTACACACATTATAATATTTGTTACACATAATTAGATATGTGAACACTAATTCCCAACACCCCCACTTAGTGTGAACATAGAGATAAGATCATCACACAACTTGGAAATAAAATTGTATGTCTATGCATGCTTTTAGGTTAGCATACTACTATCTGGATCTTGCTACACATGATCGCCTATATACAAGAACTTATCCTTCTTTCACTTCCAATGAACTTATCACTGACCAACCATAATTCCAAGAAGTTTGATAGTTAGAGGATCTTTGTAGCCAGCTAACTCTTATAAAACTATTTACAATATTGGTGATGCTCATATTCTCCACCTTAACACTTTCATCTTTAATAAACCAACTCTTGTAGCCCATGATCTTGATTTAAACAAAAGTCTCTCTCCTTCCATGGTTTTAAATAGGCTTACCACAAACCTTGACATGAACAAGAACCCATCAAATTTCCACATCATGTGGTTTTCTAGATCCTCACACAAACCCCTTCAAGATCCATGAAACTAACTTACTCTAGTGCTTTTTTTCACCACTATGCTTCTACATTAGGTAAGTTATATAGAAATCAACATACATATCACAAACTTGGAATGGAACACTATACATTATTGATGAAGGGTGCTCCCCTTAATGCCACAAACACATAACAGAAATAGAGAAACAACAACAATATGCAAGAACAGAAAATGGGCTTCTTATTATCTCCACAAATGTGGAATTACAAATTTTTAGAATTACAATATGCAAAGCCACATGGGCATTCCCCTTACAATATTTTGTAGGAAAAAGTCTCAAATCAATACCCAGATCTACTACCCAAAACTATCCCGAACTACCTAAGACAACACTACAGCCTTCCTTATATAGGCAATTTTGCACTACCTGGGAAGGTTACAAAATTTTAGCCAACAAGGCTGACCAAACTTAGAATTATTTTATTTTACAATTTATTACATCAAAGTCAGCTCAAAATAACTTTTGAAACCCAAACATAAATTTTGAAGGAAAATCATTTTCCACCATTTCAGGTGACCCAACTTTCAAAGACCATAAGTCATCGCCAGTTGACCCAATTGACTATTATGACCCCATTCCGAAAAGGCCACAAAGGGCTCTATAGGCCTAACTGGTGAAAGCACCTGTCACCAAAATTTTTGACCTCATCTGGGGCCTCTAAAGTCTTCAAAACTAAGTTCAAAGTTTATGTACCCTATTGCCAATATCAAACATCTTCAATATCTACAAAGCTAGACTTGATCTGTCAATGAAACTTTACTGGCAGGATGATATGACCAAAATGAACCTCCAAGGAAAAAATTAGAACATTCTAAGATCAGATGACCAACTTACTAAAAATAGAAAGTTTCCATAAATAATAACTCTGCACAAGATAGCCCTTATTGAAAAGAAACCAGAAATATTTTTGGGTGATGCAAGTTTTCTCTTACAACTAGGATGCTCCTACATCAGACACCTAGGGTAATTTTAGAAGTCACCCTATCATGACTCAGGTGTGTAGAGGAAAACCAAAATGGTTAACCTCCTCCTTTGTTAGCCATGATGAATCTTCAACAGGTCACCCTTTCCATTTGACCAAATACTCTTCATATGTCTTGTTCCTTATGCTTCTGCCAACACAACTATCCAGTATGTCTTCAATCTCCTTGATATCTAAACTGGTTGCTGGAATACTCCACTGTGCTACTGTAACCTCATCTTTAACACCTCCTTCATGATACTCTATCAGATCTGAAATATTAAATACTAGTGAAATATTTAGCTCAGTAGGAAACTTGACCTCATATGCATTTCCTGAATCATGCTTCTTCAGTATCTTACATGGCCCAAACTTCTTCATTTTCAACTTGTTATATGTACCAACCGAAAATATTTCCTTCTGCAAATGAACCATGACTTCATCTCCAACCTGAAATTCCTTATGCCTCCTTTGCTCATCTACCTTAGCCTTATACTGTGCATTCATCTTGTTAATATGCTTCCTCACCTCCTCATGGATGTTCTTCAAATGTTCTAAAAAATCCTCAGCTTCAGCACTACTTATTTCTCCTTTATCTATCTTTATCAACTCAAATGCATTTCTTGGACTACTCCCATATACAATCTGGAATGGTGATTTACCAGTGCTCCTATTGACAGAATTATTGTATGCAAACTTTGCCTATGGTAAAATCAAATCCCATCCTATTGGCTTATCTCCAACCAAACATCTTAGCAAATTTCCCAAACTCCTATTCACCACCTCTGTCTGTCCATCAGTCTATGGATGATGTAATGAACTAAACTTCAAATCTATTTTCAACTTCTTCCACAATGTACACTAGAAATATCCAATGAACTTAGTGTCCCTATTTGAAACTATACTCTTTGGAAAACCATGTAATCTCACTACTTCTCTAAAAAATAATTCTGCTACATGAACAACATCATTAGTCTTCTTACATGGAATAAAATGTGCCATCTTTGAAAATCTGTCAACTACCACAAAAATTGAATCATGTCCCCGTTGTTTCCTTGGTAAACCAAGAAAAAAGTCCATACTAATATCCTCCCAAGGCTTCTTTGGTACAAGTAATGGCTGATACAACCCAGTATTCTCCTTCACTCCTTTCACCATCTAACATACTCTGCAACTCTGTACAAACTTCTTGACATCTTGTTACAACTATGGCCAATAATAATTCTCACTAACCAAAGCAAGGGTTTTATCATGACCAAAATGTCTAGCCAATCCTCTGCTATGCTTCTCCTTGATGATATTCTCTCTCATAGAACTTCTTAGAATGCACAACTAACTCCCTCTGAATAGCATATCATCCTGAATGATGAAATCCAACCACTTCATCCTGTCTAGAGTAACAGATTCTATACAAGCTTTCCAAGCTTCACCAAAATCAAGATCCTTTGGATACAAATTCTTGAGTTCCTTAAACCCAACCATCTCAATATGCATCTCTATCAGCAACAGTTTTCTTCTGCTAAGCTCATCTGCAACCCTGTTAGACTTTCCACTTCTATGTTTCAAAACAAATGTATAACTCTGCAAAAACTCAACCCATTTCAAATGCCTTTGATTTAGCTTTCCTTGACTATTCAAATATTGCAAAGCTTGATGAGCAGTATACAAAACAAACTCCTTAGGAAGTAGATAGTGTCTCCACTTCTTCAATGCCTGAACTATAGTATAAAATTCTTGATCATAAACAAAATATTTTCTCTTGGCATCATTTAACTTCTCACTAAAATAAGCAATAGGTTTACCCTCTTGGCTCATAACAGCTCTTATTGTAGTACCACTAGCATCACAATCTACTTGAAACACCTTATTAAAATCTGGAAGTGCTAAAATAGGTTGTTCTATAACTTTTTGTTTCAACAATTTAAAACTCTTATCTACCCCATTAGTCCACTTGTACTCTTTTCTATCCCCTCTCATTGTTTCAGTCAAGGGTCCACAAATACTGCTAAAATTTCTAATAAACTTTCTATAAAAACTAGCCAAACCATGAAAAGATCTTACCTCAGTAGCACTCCTTGGAGTAGGACATTCATGGATAGCTTGTACTTTCTCTGGGTCCATTTTTAGACCTTCTGCTGAAACTAAAAATCCCAAATACACTAATTCCTTCTTCACAAAACTGCACTTCTTCAAATTAATCAATAATTTCTCATCTCTCAGCTTCTCAAACACCATACGAATATGCATCATATGTTCCTCCAATGTCTTGCTAAAGATCAAAATATCATCTAGGTAAACAATGACAAACTTACCCAAAAATTCTTTCAGAACCTCATTCATGAGCCACATGAAAGTGCTTTGTGCATTGGTTAGCCCAAAAGGCATGACTAATGACTCATACAGTCCTTCCTTTGTCTTGAAGGTAGTCTTCCATTCATCTCCTTCTCTAATCGAAATCTAGTGATATCCACTCTTTAGATCTATCTTTGAGAAATACACAGCCCCACTCAAACAGTCCATAATATCATCCATTTGTGGCAATGGAAACTGGTACTTGATTGTGATCTTGTTCATTGTTCTAGAATCTATACACATCCTCCATTCTCCATTATTCTTTGGTTCTAATACCACTGGTACAGCACAGGGACTCAGACTCTCTCGAATCAACCCCTTTTGCAATAACTCATGTACTTGTTGGTTCAACTCTTCACTTTTTGCTAGTGTCATTTTGTGTGCTGCCTTGTTTGGAAAACTAGGTCCTGGAATCAAATCCATCTGATGACTGATCTTTCTTATCAATGGTAATCCATCAGGTACATTATCAAATACAATATCCTAAAACTCATTCAACAAATCTTCAACCTCTACAGGTACATCCTCTACTTCCTCTTTACCATCTCTTGGAATTAAAGTAAAACATAGATGCTCATGCCTCATACCATCTAGAAATTTTCTTCCATCAACAAAAGTTATTCTTGCATTACCACATACCTTTTTTTCAGTCTCCTTCAATGGCTTTAGCTTATGTCGCACTCCATCCTTTGTTAGGGAATAGGTATTCACATGACCATCATGTACAACACATTTGTCAAACTGCCACGACCTACCCAACAACATTTGACATGCATCCATAGGTATGATCTCACATAGTACCTCATCACGGTACCCACCAATCTTAAACTTTACTAGGCACTGTTCACTGACCATGACCTTATGGTCTCCTGCACCCAGCCAATCCGATATGGATGTGGGTGTTTCTATCTCTTGAGCTTCAACTTTGTCACCATCTCTTCTAACACCAAATTGTCAATGCTTCCACTATCAATAATCACATCATAACATTTACCCTCACACTTACATCTAGTGAAAAATAGGCTCCTCCTTTATTCAGGTTCATTCTCACCACTCAGCAGGACTCTTCTATTAAACAATGTTTCTCCTCTTTTAGCATCTTCAAAATTTGAGGATCTAGTATCTTCATCTACATGTGCCACTCTGGCCTGGCCTTCATTCCTCTTATCTTTCCTTCCTTGGCATTGAGGACATTCAAATGCCCTATGACCTTCTTCTCCATAGTGAAAATATGTTCTGCAGAAGCCTCCTTTTCCTGAACCTTGTCCTCTTCCTCTTCCTCTCTGATCTCTATTGTTCTAATCTTGGAAATGATTAGAATTGTTTCTTCTTTGATTTTGACTGCTACTGGCCTCATCCTACTTTTTCAAATCTTCATTTCAGCCTCCATATGACCGTCGACCAGATCGTCCACCACGACCTCTTCCATTTTGTCTACTCTTGAAATTCTTGTTCAGCTTTTCCTCTACTTTTAGGGCAAATTGTTATGCCTCTTCAATACTATTCATTCAAACTAGATTCAGCTCCTCCCGAATGCTTGGCCTCAACCCATTAAGGTAACGGGAAACTTTCTCCTTATCAGCTTTTGCATGGCCTATTCTCATGAGGATTTGATAGAACTCCTCTATATACTCCTGAACAAATCTTCCCACTTGCTTCAAATTTTGCATTTTCTTCAATAGGTCAAGCTCATAATCAACAAGGATGAACTATCACTTCAATTTATCCACCATCTGATCCCATCTTGTGATTTTATCTTTCTCTCTTCTATTTCACTCCAATTGAATCTCTTGCCACTAGATCTTCGCATGAACTTTCAGTCTGGCCTTCGTGAATTTGACCCTATCAAGATCCTCAATATCTTCATACTCAAAATATTCTTCACATTCATTGATCCAGTTGATCAACTCCTCTAGGTTAACATTTCCTGAAAATGCAAGAACCTCAATCTTAGGTCTTTTCCCAATCTTGGAAATGGCTTGAAAAAGTCTTTCTTCCTCCTGGTTCACAATTTTGACTTCTCCTTCTTGATCTTCTTCTTCGGCTTCATCCTCTCTTTTATCTCTGACATTAAGATTCATTCCTCTGTGAATCTCTTCTTGCAATGCTTGCACTTATCTCTGGAGTGCTCTAACCTTAGGTTTTACAACACCAGCTCTTCCACCACATTCCCTTCATGGAGGCATTTTTACACTTCTTGCTGAAACCCTAACCATGGTCCTAGTGCAAACTACCTCACAATCGGTGATCTATTTACATAAAAACCCTAACCCATGGTCCTAGTGCAAACTGTCTCACAATTAGTGATCTATTTATACACCCAGGAACTCCTGCTCTAATACCACTTGATGAAGGGTGCTCCCCTTAATACCACAAACACATAGCAGAAAATAAAAAAACAACAACAATATGCAAGAACATAAAATGGGCTTCTTATTATCTCCACAAATGTGGAATTACAAATTTTTAGAATTACAATATGCAAAGCCACATGGGCATTCCCCTTACAATATTTTGTAGGACAAAGCCTTGAATCAATACCCAGAACTATCTCGAGCTGCCTAAGACAACACTACAACCTTCCTTATATAGGCAATTTTCCACCTAGGAAGGTTCCAGAATTTTAGCCAACAAGGCCGACCAAATTTAGAATTATTTTATTTTATAATTTATTACATCAAAGTCGGCTCAAAATAACTTTTGAAACCCAAATAGAAATTTTGAAGGAAAATCATGTTTCACAATTTCAAGTGACCCAACTTCCGAAGACCATAAGTCATCACTAGTTGACCCGATTGACTATTATGACCCCATTCTAGAAAGGCCATGAATAATTCTACAGGCCTTATTTGCGCAAGCACCTATCACCAAAAATTTTGACCTCATTCAGGGCCTCTAAAGCCTTCAAAACTGAGTTCAAAGTTTTTGTACCCTGTTGCCAATATCAAAAATCTTCAATCTCTACAAAGCTAGACTTGATTTGTCAATGAAACTTTATTGGTAAGCTAATATGACCAAAATGAACCTCCCAACAAGAAATCAAAACATTCCAACATTGGATGAACAACTTACTAAAAATAGCAAGTTTACATAAATAGCAGCTCTGCACGAGATAGCCCTTATTGTAAAGAAACCAGAAATATTTTTGGGTGATGAAATATTGCTCTTACACCTAGGATGCTCTTGCGTAAATTATTCCCCCCACAATGTGAAATTTTCACTTATTCACACAACCTATAACACTAAAAAAACAAATCATATCATGCTACATACTAGAAAATAAAATATCACCAAAGCTAATAAGAAGCTCCATCATTGGTGACTGATGAGAGGATGTTGAATGTTTTCCAACCTCTTGTGCCTCCAACTTCCAATTAGTTTTCTACTTAATTATAAAATTTATTTTGAGGCTCATTTCATCAAATTGTGAGAATATATCCTCCCCCTTTGATGTGAATTTTTTCAGAGTGTCGTGTACCATTGATCATGCACTCCAAAAATAATGTCAATTTAGATCACAATTTATTTTTATTTTCAAAAATTATAAACTCTACAATAAATAACACTATCCCTCCTCATTTTAATACATATTATTATAGATACCATGAATCAATGTAAAAAAAACATGGGCTGAGAGATTTAGGCACCACCAATAACACAGGCTCAAATGGTGAAAATAAAAAAAAACTCCAAAAAAATCTTAAATCTTTGACAGAGCAATGAAGCCACACCTTCCCATGTTAATGTGCCACTAGAATATTTACATCATTTAATCCATATTTTCACCCAATCAAGATTGTTTTCAATATACAAATGTAGTGCATCCCACTCTTGACCAATTGTACAAAAAATAAATAGACAACTTACAACTGATGTATATTAAAGATTAAGAATTAATTAACTATAATATATATAAAAACCAAATGTAAAATATATTCAAATTAATATCCATGAACATTTGATAATTACCTCTCACTTTCCTCAATCTATATTTCCCCATCAAGTACTCCCCTTCGAATTTGTTAATGGAGTTGGGATCCCAAATGTGATCTACATGGATCTTTTCTACAAACTTAAGAAGATATTAAGTAATGTATGCTATAGTCTGGTATACCATATATCCCTCCACCATAGAACCCTCAAGATGTTCTCTTTTTCAAACCAAAGCCCTAAAAAATTTCAAGTACCTCTCAACCATCCACATTGACCTTGTGTATACAGGTCCACACAATTCTATCTCCTCAACTTGTTGTATGAGGTAGCGTTCTTGTGCATTGAAAAAAGTTGAAGGTAGATACTTTTTCATTTCACACATTAGATGAGGAATTTTTCTATTCTAATATTTTATATCTTCTTTATGGATTTATTTAGATGACAACCACCTACAAGAGATTCAAGACGCAAATATATTAACAAGACTTTACAAAATAATATACAGTATATTACATAACAATTAAAACAAATCGCAAATATAATATCTATGCAAAAAATTGAACAAATATCACTACTTACCTCATGTATTTTCCAAGATCATATATAACTTTTTTGACATTATTTTTGAAGTGATCAAGGAGAGATAGAGGTAGAACGTACTACAACAATTATAAAATGATCTTTTCATTATTTTCTAACATAATACAATGAAAAATGCATGTAGTATACAAATATATAGTAAATACACAAGATCTTGAACTACCTTAATGAAGGTATGTCAATCATGTGTTTTCATCCCTAGCCCAAATTTACTTTTCTTTGATATGAGATTGTTTATGTTCATAACAAAGCATGTGGGAAATCAAATTTTTTGTATGACTTATTTTATAGCATTTCTTTGTTTCTTCATTAATAACCAAGGACACTTATATTAATCATGTATCCATTTCTATTTGATTGAATGAAATTTTCATTGTATCATTGGATTCTTGAATGTCACTACAAATTTTGACAATTTTTTCTTTGTCACGCATTCCATCCAATATTTTCCATAATGTCTCTATTATATTCTTTCTAATATGCATAGTATCAAAAAAATGCATAATTTGTAGTTTCTCATAGTAGGGAAACCTACTAAATTGTCTGGGATAAAATTTTAGTCCCTTTGGAAGGTGGTCATTAATGTTGTGAATACCTTCATGGTCATCAATTACATCATCAGTAAATAAAACACAATATAAAAATATAAATTTCAAACATAAACCATTAGATAGAATGATATTACCTTGATGATTAATTCTATTTTATTCCAACTTCCATAGGTGAGGTGTCATTCTTCATAACTTTGATGTAGTCTCTTATTTCCCATTGAAAAGATGGTTTTCAGCATTTTGATACCTATGATTTATGTGGAAGAAGTGCCTACACTCATCAAACACCTGCTTTCCTAAACTTTTTGAATGACAAGATTTCATCTTTGGACCACAAACTAGACATGCAAACTTTTTGTTTGTTTGAATACCTACAAGATCATGTATAATTGGATTAAATATGTTAATTTTTATAATTATAATTATCATGCACAACTTCAACACTATAACATACCACAAAAATGTGTTAGCCTTGGGGCATCATGAATTGTCCATATAAGCATTGCATGGAATTGAAATTATTTTTGTCCTATTGGTCTAGAGATGTCATACATAGTGAAACCATTTCATAACTCCAGCAATGCATCAATAAGAGGCTCAATATATATATTCATATCTTTAACTTGGTACTTACCTAATTGAATGAACAAAAATATTACATAGTTATTATGACCATTTTACTACAATATTTATAATTTAATGTGGATTACTATTAATTGAAAAAATACTTGGAACAATCATTTCCAACATTATGCATTCCCTCTTTATTGAGATCCATGGAGGAATGTTATTGTTAATAACAAAAATAGGTCACACCAAGTAAATAGATCTTAGCTCTCCAAATGGATTGACAAGGTCAACTACCTATGAAAGCTTGAGATTACAAGGTTCTTCTTTAAAGTGTGGTCACTTTTTTCTATGTCCATAAATGTAGAACCATCCATAGGAATTCAAGTAATGTCATCCCCAATTCTATTGTGTGCATGATAATCCATAAATTGTGACAAGATAGTGCACCTAAATAATCATTGCAAACATGGAATAATGGGAATATAACGAACAACCTTGAAAGGAACCTTTTTTGTTAGTTGATCTATTCAATATCTACTGATATGACATTTAGGGAATTCTATTGCAAATTCATGTTGTTTATGATATATAATATGATCATTAGGACATGCATCTATTGTTTAGTACTCCATTTCAATATCTTTCAAAATGACAGATAATTCTTGGTATGAAAGAGGTAGAATATTTGATGGTGGTAAAAAAACTCACCTATTAATCTACAACAAAAAATATAATTTATTAATATAAAGAATATTAATGGTACATGTTTCACCCTTTATTAACTATAATCAAATTACAACAAAAATAGATAAAAAATATGACATATATGACATACCTTAACATATGTGAGATTGTTATGTTGGATAAACCATTCATAACCTTCAAGTTCACCAAAATAAATAAATCAGAGAGAATATTTGTTTGGGAACCTTCGTAAAGGGGCTCGTATGCCTTCTCAAGTAGAGGTAAATCATGAACAACATCAAGGTCATCTTGATCATCATGATCAGTTACGCCAGTACTAAATGTCTCATGGATTAATGTATTTGTACCATCATCTTCAATTATTTTTCTATAGTGCATGATCATCTTCTTCCATAGGATCATAATCTTCAGCTTTGACATTCACTCCTTTGTGTTCCTCCACTTGAAAAACCACATTAGTTGGGTTGTGGTGCTCCATATCATGTTCCTTAGGGTGCTCCCCCTATATAAAAATGATCAATATAAATAAACCATGATCATGATCTCATCATCAAGTGATTTCTTATGTATATAAATTGTTAAAATGATATGATGAACAACTTACCAATGGACGATAATCATGCCCCCCTTCAATGTGACCATGTTGCCTACAATGTTTCTTAGTTGTTCTGATTAGAAGTCTTCTAGTCTTTAAGCCCTTACAATTTTTATAAGGACAATAACATTTTTCATCACGTTTTATTTTCAAGCTAGACCACAATCTAGAAATTGTCTCCTTATTTTGTTCTTCGCTAATATTATCTGACATGGTCTTCCTTCATAAGAAAAAAAATCAGGCTATGGAAACTTCGGTCTATAACCTTCACAAACTAAGAAAAATGATATCAAAAGTACGAAAGTCTTCTTAGAACTAGTTATATAGAACTTGAAATGTTAGTTATAAAATGATGTTTCATATAATATACCAAATCGAAATAATTAAACATAGAAAAATTGCAAAATGAACCAAAACCATTGAACATTCAACATAGTACAATAGTACTCAGGTACTCCAAGCACTTGGTGCAAGGACATCCTGCGGATGAGTACTTCGAGGTTTTGTGGAGATCAACATAACACCAATTTCAGGTTAATAAGTAAACTTAAAGCATAGGTATATATGTTCTCCTAGGCATGGATTCACACCCATTCCCTAGGAAAATGTGCCATTCTCATAGTATTTTGTAACAATGCCCACCAAGAGGGACACATGAACATGAACTCTTTAAAGATGTCCCTATCTATTTTAATTCTGTTATAAGATTATCAACTTGAATATGATTTTTTTTATAATTCCCAATTCACAAAGGTAAAAATTCCTTCTTGGTTAGCCATCAACATTTAATTAAACACAACACCATATCTCTAATTTGTGGCAAAGATGACTTGTGTACTCTTGTGACACTTGGTTCACTTAAGTAACCTTAGAGCCTTCAATTGATCATGAACTTTTCACAATGAAGATCATCATCTAGGAGCATACCAAAATATTAAGGGGTTAAGTGTTTTATTTTCACTCATGAGTATCAAGTGCTACAACACCATGTTTTTAGGAAAAACAAAACCAAAAAATTGGACCTGTAGTCATTAAAATGGTCATATCTTGCTTAATATTCCATAAAAATCAATTAAAATAGACTTTTTGGAAAGATAATTCATAGTCCTAAATGTTCCAATAGGTTTCCAATTGTAAAAAATATATACACAATTGGGCCAAGCTCTGCAACAATGATTTTTACATAAAAAAGTGCACAAACAGTTATATTTTTATTGTAAATTTTCACCAATATCATCTCCAACCCCATGCATCATCCCAAAGAGGAATTTTATACATTTCTTGAGCATTTCCAATGGTTCTAACTATGAGTTGAATTTGGTTAGCTATTGGAACCAACTTTTACATCTTTTTGACAATATTTGTCAAATGACTTCAAATCTACCAAAAAAATTCCAACGTGCTATAAATGATTTGAAGACACAAATTACATCATTTTCACCCATCATGGGCATATTTTACATCATTTGACCAAGGTTGACCTATGAGGACCTTGTAGGTGAATATGACACAATTTGCATCAAAGGGCTTACAAAGTGAGTAGAAATGATTGGAAATGATTCTAAATGGTCCTTAGGTACCTTATTACTGATAACCTACAACTGATTGATTATCTTGAAGGAAGGAATGGATAATGGAAAGACAGTGATTGATGATCATTGAGCTACTAAAGTATATGTAAGACAATTAAATTAATTAATGTATTGGCATTGATGTCAAATAGTTTTGACTGTACTTATCATGATAGTTACAAACATCTAAAGAAGGAAAATGGTAAAGGAATGAGATATCTACATGAAGATGAGATAGATATGAAATATATGGATATGGTATAATTTGAGTAACTTATTGATGAGTTTGTGGAATTATTTTGATGACCTTATTTTATTACATGATTTTATTAAGTATTGAAGATCAGAAATTAACAAGTTTATGTGGTCGGTAAATGAATATTTTTGTATACACCGAGCAAGTGTAGTGTATATCGAGTATAGTATTAACAGAGTAGGTAATCACCTAGGCATTCTGGTATTATGATGTAGGGCAGGTTGGATATTCCCAGAATGGATAGTCCAAGTCTATACCTGCAACAACCACAACGGATTACACAACAATATAGTGCTCAAATAGAGTTTCATTCAACATGCCAGGTTGTAAGGCCTTCTAGGTTAGGGCCAAATATAATCACTTACAATAGTATTCCTGCAACCTCTAGCTATTCTAGCTCTATAACACATCAGTAACTAGTGGAAACACTAAGATAGATCTAAACTTGAGCTCACAGGCCACCAAGAAATCTCCTTGTCTCCAAGCATGCAAACCACTAGCTCTGCTATTATAACTATCAAACAATCAATTTGATCTTCAAGATCTCACAAGATCCAATTATTATCCTATCAATCTTTTTCCATTAACTGACTCCCTAAACAACTACCCAAACACTCCTTAAATACATTTTTTCAACCACAAGTCAGCTAGAAGAGATAATTAACCCCTAAGCCAAGTCAACTTCTACTACAAACAAATATTAAATGCAACAACAGTCAACTCTCAAATAGCTTTACAAACAATTAATTCTCCATGTTAGCCTCTAGATCCACATGGGAGAATACAACACAAGCTACCAACATTAAATACACCATGTCAGCCAACCAAAACTCAAAGAACTCCAATCAGTAAACTAGAACTACCGAGCATGCTAGGCATCATCGAGCAAGTACATCGATTGAACACCATAAGCATTGTCAAGTACATGTTCCATCAAGTGCTAGAGGTTTTACTGAGTTCCTTTAGTGATCGAGCCCCTTCAATAACTGAGATCCTCGGTTAAAGCTACAACTGAGTAACACATAACCACTTCAACACACCACCATGCAGATTTTTTGAATACCCTAGAATGCCATTGCATCAAACACCCCAGGTTCAAAAATATTTTCTCATAGGTAGGAAGAAAATCTTCTGAGATTTATCACATAAACCTTGAACTGGTTCTTCACATACAGGTCCTTTGAGTCTTCACCTTGCATACTCTTCCACTTCTTCTTTCTCTACCTTTTCAAGTCTTTCCTTGAAAATACACAGGTTTGTTCTCCATACTGATCAATCCTTTCCAAATCCTTTAATTCATCTCGGCTACCAAAGCTCAGGTTTCTCCTACTAAGTGTTGTATCTAGCAAAGGCATCAAGGAAAACTTCATGTCATTCTTCTCAATAGTAAATGCATTCTTGACATAGTCATGCACAGCTCTACAATCATACTACCAAGGTCTACCGAGCAATATGTGATAACTATTCATCTCCACAATATCATACAACACTTGATCCTTATTCTAGCCAATCTGAATATCAACAATACATTGCTCCCTCACTTCCAGAGCATGAACATCTAGCAACTAGCCAATCCTATAAGGATAAGGATGTTTCACTCTCTTCAAACTAAGTTTCTAAACCATCTCCCCAACTACAAGGTTATCAATACTACCACTATCCACAATTACATCACAGTGTTTACCTCCTGACTTGCACCAAGTTCTGAACAAATTACTCCTCTGACAAAGTTCTACCTTAGTACCAAGCAATGTTCTTTGAACCAGTAATTTTTTTGATTCTACCTCAGGCTCATTCAGAATGTTCTCATTCACCATAGCATTGCTACTATTATTGAGCTTCTTATGTGAACATTCAAAATATCAATGTCATTCTTCACCACAATTATAACAAGTACCCTTAAAGATAACCCTACATGTCTTCTTTTTTAGCTCCATAGGTTTCGGTTCATCTTCAGTAGTCAGTTTATCCTTCACCAAGTGATCAAGCTTCTCCTTTCCTTAGGAATTACCATGTTGTATCCTTTTCAACTTATCTTCTTCCTTTAGAGCATACTGATAAGAATCCTCAACTGAATCAATCTTCAGCATACCAAGCTCATCCTGAATATTGAATCTCAAACCATTCACATAATGAGATACCTTTTCTTTGCCAAGTTCTCTGTGTCTAGTCTGAATAGTCAACTTATAGAACTCCTCAGTATAGTCTTCCACAGTCAAATATTTTTTCTTAAGATTCTATAGTTTCTTAAACAAGTCAAGTTCATAGTCGGCAAGTATGAACTTAGCTTTCAATTTAGTCACCATCAACCTCCAACGATTGATCTTCATTTCACCTTCATCTTCCATATCTCTTTGCAATTATTTCCACCAAATTACATGTCCTTTCAACTTAGTCTATGCCAATCTTACTCTAAGAGGATCTTCAATTTCTTCAAGCTCAAATAAATACTCTAACTCACCAATCCAATCAATCAAATCCTCAGGTTTCAAAGTACCAGAGAAAGTAGAAACTTCCATTTGGTAACTACTACTTAACCGAGCTCCAAATCTATGCAACCAACTAGTTATGTCTTCACTAGATCTATCCCTCTAGTCATCTCCACTAGATCCAGCAACTTCAAAGTCTTCATCAGCTTCCTCATAACCATCTTTTGTACCAAGATTCCTTGCCATACCAGCAATAGCCCTCATGATCTTAGTGATCATGTCATTCTTCATCAGTTTCATCTCAGATCTGAAATCTACTTTAACCTTCTCTATAATCTTTGATTCTATAGCATCACAGAGATCTGGAATTTCCCTAGGGTCCAATCTTCTCGGAGGCATCCTTCAATATATTTGAAAACCCAAGGAAACAAATCACCAACCCAAGGTCCTAGTGCAAACTACCTCAACTCGGTGATTGGTTTACACACTCAAGAACTTCAAGCTCTAATACCACCTGATTCAAGGTAGGTTGGATAATCCCATAATGGATAGTCCAAGTCTACACTTGCAATAACCACAACAACAACCACAATGGATTACACAACAATATAGTGCTCAAATAGAATTTTATTCAACATGCCCAATTGTAAGGCCTTTCAGGTTAGGGCCAAATACAATCACTTACAACAGTATTCATGTAACCTCTAGCTATTCTAGCTTTGTAGCACATCAGCAACTGGTGGAAACACTAAGGTAGTTTTAAACTTGATCTCGCAAGACACCAAGCAATCTCCTTGTCTCCAAGAATGAAAACCACTAGCTTTACTATTACAACTATTAGATAATCAATCTGATCTTCAGGATCTCGCAGGATCCAATTATTATCCTATTGATCTACTTCCACTAACTGAATCCCTAAACAACTACCCACACACTCCTTAAATATATTTCTTCAACCATAAGTCAACTGGAAGAAACAATTAACTCCTAAGACAAGTCAACTTCTACTACAAACAAATATTAAATGCAACAACAGTCAGCTCTCAAATAGCCTTACAAATAATTAATTCTCCATGTCAGCCTTTAGATCCACATAGGAGAATACAACACAAGATACCAACATTAAATACACCATGTCGGCCAACCAAAACTCCAAGAACTCCAGTCGGTAAACTAGAACTATCAAGCACCAGTAAAACAACTGAGCATGCTAGGCATCACTGAGCAAGTACATCGATCGAGCACCACAAGCATCACCAAGTACATGTTCCACTAAGTGCCAGAGGTTTTACCAAGTTCCTTTAGTGACTGAGCCCCTTCAATAACTAAGATCCTCTATTAAAGCTACAACTGAGTAACACAGAACCACTTCAACACGCCACCATGTAGATTTTTTGAATACCCTATAATGCCATTGCATCATATTGACTGAGTGAAAGAAATAAATGGAGTTTATAATAGCTGACTAAAATAATGAGTTGGACAATTGCTTATGATCCTGAGGTAGAAGATAATGCTTGTTATGATGATCAAATGCTTAACAAAATTCAATATTGATCAAATGAAGAAGAATGAAACGTGTTAATGACACAATTCCAGAGGAAGGTTAAAGTGGCAAAATGAATGGTGAAGATTAAGAGGAAAAATCTATGGATGAAAAGAAAATGGTTTATGATGTCTATATAAGGAGACATGAGTTTAATTATTGAGTCTAGGATTTTTGATGTTGCAGGAGAATTCGCGTGAAAAAGATTGTTTTCATGCAACATTGATCAAACTAGTTGAAGGCAGAATTGAGAAGAACTGCAAACAACATCGAGCATCAGAGAAAGCATATACCAATAAAAATAGAGTTGGAGGAAACATAGATGTTGAATTGATTATTGATTAGAGGTATTTTGAGCTTAGCATAGATCTGAAAATCTGCAAATCAAATTTGTAATTGAATCAAATCATTACTGTATCAGTTTAACCATTGTTACAGATAAATATCTTAACCGAGTGAGACTTAATAGTCTTTTATATTTCAATATGACATTCAATGAATGTTGATTGTTTTCTTATTGACCCCATAGTGAATGCATGGTCAAAGGAGAATTTTTAGTGATAAATCCTCTAACCAGGTCACACCTCACAGTGTGTTTTGTAATCTTTAACAGGGTTGGCTCCTAACCGAGCTCACTTCAGAAGAGTGAATTATTTTGGGTTACCAATCCCAGGTGGTTTTTCCCATAACAAGGTTTCCACATTAAAAATCTATGTGTTACATGTGTGTGATGTGTTGAATTATTATTTTACTTTACATAATTATATAACTGGATAGATCGGGGAACACGGTATTTAATTTACTAGTAATCGGTAGATGAAGAGAAAGGCACAGTTGATATCTTATCGAGTTGATTATTTGATTGAAACATTTTGATATATACATTTGGGAGATTTGGGACTGTAGGATAACTAGACTTAACTGATTCACCCCCCCTCTCAGTTATCTAACAATTGGTATCAGAGCATAGAGTGTTTGAAGAAAGAAAAGTTTGAAGGACTTAAGCTAAAGATCACAAGATGTATAAGAGAGAGGTGCCAAAGCTGAACAAAGATAACTTCTCAACATGGAAAAGAAGAATGATATTGCATCTATCTGGAATTGGAGAGTATTCCATATACTACTTGGATAATGAATTCATCCAGTCTACTGGACCTTTGACTTTTGATCAGATGAGAGATAGACATGAACACAATGTCTCAATGATAGAGATTTTTTATTCCTTATCAGATGTCGAATTTGAAGATGTCAAGACATGTACTTCTACTAAACAAACGTGGGACAAACTTGCACTAGTTCACAGAAGAGATGCAAATGTGCTAAGGGCTAAAGCTGAGAGTCTTAGAGGAAATTTTGATGACATGAAAATGAAAGGAGAAAATATTTGATAGTATAGCAACCGAATTAAGGAGATTATCAATGCTATCCGAGGAGCAAGAGGTATTATTGAAGAAGACATTGTTGTAAGTAAAATTCTTAGAACCTATTTGCCTACTTATGCTATTAGAGTCTCTGCAATTCATGAAATGAGATCAGCTCCAGGGAATCATCTTACACTTGATAGTCTAATCGGTAGACTAACTGCTTTTGAATTGAGTAACTTTGATAACAGTATTGTTCCTAATTTTGAGTCTGCATTTATGTCATCCTTGAAAATTGGTAAATCAAGCAGTAAACACATGATAAGAAATGAGAGTGATAGTGACAGTGATGAGGATGAGCTTTATGAGATGGAAGCATTAATGGCTAGAAGACTATAAAAAGGTAAAGGAAGATATAAAGGGAAACTACCTTTGGTTTGTTTTAATTGTAAAGAAATTGACCACATTGCAGCTAGATGTCCTAATAGGAAAGAAGATGAAAAAGACAATAAAATATCTGGTGAAAGAAAATTTGAAAGGAGAGATAATCAAGAACACAGAGGCAATCGACAGTATGAAAAAAGAAGCAATTGAGATTACAAATACAAAGGAAAGAAGGCATGTTACCTTGTTGAAGATGATGATGATGACACCAACACCAACACTGATGAAGACATTGAGGTGGTATTCATAGCTTTGAAAGAAGATTTAGAAGAAGAAGAAAGGTATGTTGAAACAACACTTATTTTTAAAGTTAGCAAGAATGATACTTGGATTATTGATAGTGGTTGTACACATCATATGACTGGTGATGAAGACAAATTTGAATACCTTGGACATTATAATGGTGGATCTATTAAAATGAGAAATGATACACCTTGTCTAGTAAAAGGAAAAGGATCTATATTGTTGAACAATAAGATCAGATGTGAGAATGCATATTGGGTGAAGGGACTTAACTATAATTTGTTGAGTATAGCACAACTAAATAACATGTCATCGAGTTGCATTTGAGAATAGAAAGGTGAAAATATATGATGAGACTAGAAAGTTGGTCAGTAATGGTGAACAATCTAAAGGTAATCTATTTTATCTTGATAATGTTGAAACTTCTTGTTTATTGGCTAGAACTAAAGATGTGTGGTTATGGAACAAAAGGCTATGTCATGTGAATTTTGACAACATGGTTAAAATCAATAAGAAAATGAGAGTTACAGGTTTACCGAGCTTATCTAAACCTAACCATGTCATGTGTAAACAATGTCAAATGGAAAAAATGTCAAAATCTAGTTTTAAGAGAAAAAAACTATTCATCTAATGCTATTTTGGAGTTGGCTCATACCGACTTATGTGGTCCTATGAGAACTCAGAGTTATTATGGAGATAGATATTTTATCTTGTTTGTTGATGACTACTCTAGAATGATGATTGTTGTGTTCCTGAAGGAAAAAATAGAATCTTTTAAGATGTTTAAATGGTTTAAAGCTAAAGTGGAAAGAGAAAGTGGTCAAGAGTTGAAATGCTTGAGATCAGATAGAGGTGGTGAGGTTATTTCTAATGAGTTCACTAACTTTTGTAATGAGCGTGGAATGAAAAGACAAGTTTCTATACCAAGGACACCTCAGCAATATGGGATTGTTGAAAGGAGGAATAGATCTATTTTTTATTATGCTAGAACACTAATGATTGAAAAGGATGTTGTACAAATATACTGGAGAGAATTTTTTAGTACTTTTGTATACACATTGAACTGAGTACAACTAAAGAAATATTCAAACAAGACACCTTATGAGTTATCGTATGATTACACACCGAATGTAAGTTATTTCAAAATATTTGGAAGTAGATGTTACATTCTGAAAGATGATAGAACTAGGAAATTTGATTCAAAAGGTGATGAAAGAATATTCTTAGGATATTCTACTAAAACAAAAGCTTAAAAATATTTGAATAAGGCTACTAACAAAATGATTGAAAGTGCAAATGTGAGGGTTGATGAGTTTGCTAAGAAAAATGATGAAGAAAGAAAAAAGGAACTAGAAGATTATGGTAGATTTACATACATTGAGCAACATGAAACTCTACCTGAGCTATAGCTTAGCATTATCAAGAAACATGATAATGATACTGAGCATCAACCTATACACACCAAAAATTAGGAAACAGTTACTAAGGAATATCATGATCCTACACTGAATCAAGAAAAAAATGAAGAATAAAAAATCGAGCATGTACTTGCCAAATTTGTGAGGAGACACCATCCACAAAATCAGATTAGAGACAAGAAAGCTGGCATGATGGCACGAAGTAAGTTGAGAAATAACACATGCCTAGTTTGTGAATTTGAGCCTAAAAATGTTAGAGATGCACTTGAAAATGATGAATGCATTAAAGCCATGAATGAAGAAATAGAGCAGATAATGAAAAACAAAACATGGACATTGGTACCAAGACCGAATGATAAGAATGTAATTGGAACCAAATGGATATTCAGAAACAAGTTGAATGAAAATGATGAAGTCACTAGAAATAAGAAAAGACTTGTATGCAAAGGATATGCACAAGAAGAAGGTATTGATTATGGTGAGACTTTTGCACCAGTTGCTAGACTTGAATTAGTTAGAATGTTGCTTGCAAATGCTACCTACAAAGGATTTAAAGTTTATCAAATAGATGTCAAATCTGCATTTTTTAATGGAATACTTGAGGAAGAGGTATACATTGAACAATCTGAAGGTTTTTTTGATCTAAATCGAAAAAATATGGGATGTAAGTTGTACAAAGCACTATATGGATTAAACAAGCACAGAGAGCATGGTATGAAAGATTGCATTCCTATCTTATTAGTATTGGATTTTCTAGAATAGGTGACAAAAACAATTTATACTTGAAAGGTGAAAATGATGATAAGATTCTTATTGCTGAAATTTTTGTTGATGATATCATATATGGAGGACATGATCATGTATGCAAATCATTTGCTGATGAAATGAGAAAAGAATTTGTAATGTCAATGTTTGGAGAGATTAAATTCTTTCTTGGTTTGCAAATTTTTCAACAAAGTGAAGGTATATTCATTACACAATCAAAGTACATAAAAGAAGTATTGAAGACCTTTGGTATGGAAGATTAAAAACTGATTGGTACACCTATGATCATAGGATTCAAATTAACAAAGGATGATCAATCAACTAAGGTAAATCAAACATTATACAGATCAATGATTGGTAAATTGATATATGTTGTGCATAATAGACTAGATATTGCAAATGCAGTTGGAATTGTAACAAGATTTTCTGCTAATCCTAAAGAATCGCATATGACTCTTGAAAAAAAAAATTTGAGATATTTGAAAAACTCTGAAAAACTATGGTTTATGGTACAAGAAAGAGGGCAATTTTGAACTAAAAGTTTACACAGATGCAGATTGGGCTGGAAACATTGATGACCAAAAGAGCACTACTGGTGGAGCATTCTTTTTGGGAGAAAGATTAGTTACTTGGATAAGTAAAAAACAAGGATGCATTTCTCAATCCACTACCGAAGTAGAGTATGTTGATGTTGCTGCTAATTGTTCAAACATTGCATGAAGAAAACAACTTTTGAAAGGTATGAATGAAGAGATCACTAACCCAATGATAAAATATTGTGATAACACAAGTGCTATAAATATTTCTAAGAATCTTGTGATGTATGCAAAGACAAAGCATATATCTATAAAGTATCACTACTTGAGGGAAAAAGTACAAGAAAAGCAAGTGAAATTGGAATTTATAAATTCAAAAGAACAACTTGCAAATATTTTTACTAAACCCTTACCTAAGGATACATTTGAGTACTTGAGGACTAGACTAGGGATCCATCCCCTATCTTTCGGTCACTAAGGTGATCAAGAGGTTGCATCAACCTATAATTTATCAAAATATCAAATGATGTTGATGCATATTCCTCACACTTTAGGTTTCCTAAGGTTGTGAAAGCTAGAAGATGGAGAACAAACTGACACTGCATATTGGTACATAAAAGGTACTTGATCTGAACCAAACACCAAAGATAATATTTTGGCTATTGAAGAGTTGTTTATTCTTTTTGGTATTTCTTTCAAAGGGAGAGAAGAATCAATGAAATGTTTATCAAAAGGAAGAGAAGAAAAACAAAGGGAGAGAAGACTATAAGTAGAGAAAAGATACACAAGAAAAAGATCAAATCCGTAGGGAGAGTCTACATGGAATGTTAATGTTGTGTAGTAATTAAACATATAAAATATAAAGGTTAGGGAGAGCTTACTGAGTTACAGCATTTTCTTACAGAGTTGTAGAGAAGATGTTTTGGTATTCTATGGCATATTTCATATTGTGTTGCCATCAATGCCAAAAAGAGAGATTGATAACCTACAACTGATAGATTATCTTGAAGGAAGGAATGGATAATGGAAAGACAGTGATTGATGATCACCGAGCTACTAAAGTATATGTAAGATAATTAAATTAGTTAATGTATTGTCATTGATGTCAACTAGTTTTGATCGTACTTATCATGATAGTTACAAAAATCTAAAGAAAGAAAATGGTAAAGGAATGAGATATCTACATGAAGATGAGATGGATATGAAAGATATAGATATGGTATACTTTGAGTATTCTATGGCATTATGTTGATGACCTTATTGTATTACATGATTCTATTATGTATTGAAGATCAGAACTGAACAAGTTTTTATGGTCGGTTTTAATGAAGATTTTTGTATACACCAAGCAAGTCTGGCATATACTGAGTATAGTATTAACTGAGAAGGTAATCATCGACACATTCTAGTATTGACTAAGTGAAAGAAATAAATGGATTTTATAATAGCCTACTGAAATGATGAGCTGGACAATTGCTTATGATTTTGAGGTAGAAGATAATATTTTTATGATGATAAAATAGTTGACAAAATTCAAGATTGATCGAATGAAGGAGAATGAAACATGTTAATGAAACAACTATCGACGAAGGTTAAATAGAAAAATGAACAATGAATATTAAGAGGTAAAATCTATGGATGAAAAGAAAATGATTTATGATGTCTATATAAGGAGACATGAGATTCATTATTGAGTCTGGGATTTTTTATGCTACAAGGGAATTCATGTGAAAATATTATTTTCATTCAACACTGATCAAACTAGTGGAAGACAAAACTGAGCAAAACTACAGACAACACCGAGCGTCAGAGAAAGCATATACCAAGCAAAATAGAGTTGGAGGAAACACAAATGTTGAATTGATTATTGATCAGAGGTATTTTGAGCTTAGCATAGATCTAAAAATCTGCAAATCAAAGTTGTATTTGAATTAGATCATTACTGTATCAGTTTAACCATTGTTATAGACAAATCTCTTAACTGAATGAGACTTAACAGTCTTTTGTATTTCAATATGACATTTAATGAATGTTGATTTTTTTCTTGTTAACTCCATAGTGAATGCATGGTCAAAGGAGAACTATTAGTGATAAATCCTCTAACCAGGTCACACCTCATAGTGTGTTTTGTAACCTTTAACAAGGTTGGCTCCTAACAAAGCTCACTTTAGAAGAGTGAATTATTTTGGGTTGCTAGTCCGAGGTGGTTTTTCCCCTAACAGGGTTTCCATGTTAAAATCTAAGTGTTACCTTTGTGTGATGTGTTGAATTGTTATTTTATGTACACAATTCTATAACTGGATAAATTGGTGAACACGATATTTAATTTACTAGTAATCGGTAGATGAAGAAAAAAGGCACAGTTGATATCTTACCGAGTTGATTATTTGATTGAAAAGTTTTGATATATACATCTGGGAGATTTGGGACTATAGGATAACTAGACTTAATTGATTCACCCCCCCTCTCAATTGTCTAACAATTACATCTTGACACAACAAAAAAAATAAGAAACCATGACAAAGTCCTTTATAAGGCATCAATGTAACCAAGGCACTCCTGCAGCAGAACATCTCAATCATCTTATGTAAGGGAGAATACTCATTTCTTTTAGGAAGATTTCCATTTACTATCATAGTGGATCCATGAACATAAAATAGTGATATGTAATTAATGGAAAACAATATAAGTGTAACATAGCAATCAAAGAAGATGAAAGAGTAGAGGAATCATGTCATTTTGATGAACATAGTTGATACTAAAGAGGGATAGCTATGGGATTTTTCTTTGGTTCTCATGGGAAGGTAAATATTACATGAAAATGTAGTCATAATAGGAATTTATGAAGCACAGTGAGACACATAGAAATCAAAATAGTCATTGTTACCTATTTTACCTCTTCATGGGAAAATTTGTTTAAAGTAAATCCTAGACATTTCTAGGTGGGTTTCGTGTGTTTAAAAATGGTTAAAAAAAGTTCACTTTAAAATTATTTAATCTATGATAGTCAAGTAAATTAAGGATGCTCCAATATTAAAAGGTTCATTTTATTTCACGATATTGGTTTGTGAGATTCAAAGTCTTAAAGATAAAAATAAGTTTTGCACTTCGTGTGAAATTCAAAAAGTGTGAATGTCAAATTTCATTTCAACAATTGGATGGAAGTATTTTATTGACTTAACCCCACAAGGGAAACCTGAGTTTCAACTTCCTCCTTGGTTTAGGTTAAGGTTTTTATGCTCTGTCAATGCCCGTAAGAAAGGAAAGAAATAAATCATTGTAAATAGTAAGTTTCCAAAAGAATAGAAAACTTTTAGATGAATTAGCAGAAACAAAGTCAAGAACCAACAAATTTCATTAAGGAAACAACACTCTCGATTGCCATGAATAGTAATTCATAAAGAAATAACATCTTCTCAATGAACAATGGTTTTCTAAAGAAGAATGCCAAAACCTCATGCATAGAGTAGCAAGAATTTATAAAATTAGCAATGTTCTTAAGAGGATGATGTGAACAACAATTCATTTGAGTTAAAAATAAGTAATATCTTAAGGAACACTCGAGTTTCATGGAGATGGTTGTGAATCAAATGAAGACAAGGTTAATCTATTGAACGGAGCTTAATGCATGAACTGAATGTAGGGTAGGGTTTCTTATTTGAACCAACATCATATGTTGTAAGATATTTGATTTCATTATCTTGTATAAAATACTCTGGAATAGATAATGAGTATACCTCTTTGTGTCTCTCTATTTTTCATTTTTAGTATGATTACATGAGTATACCATTTTATTAGCATTTGGTGAGATGAGTGATTTATTATGCACTGTGAAGTTTATGAAAAACACACATTCATTTTCATGAAGAAAAATAGGAAAGATAGGTTAGAGATGCATGAAAAATGATTAGAGATGCAGTGTTATCAAAGTGTTTAGAAAAATACAAGGTTTTAGAGCATCAATGGATAAATACCTATGAAACCCTAATAGGCTAGAGCATCGACAGATAAATATCTAAGAAAATATTTTGAAGGTTTTCCTATTGAACTCACCTAGCATGTGTGCCTCTGCTTCAGCTGTGCCTCTTGCCAATTCTTCAAATATGCATGTGTATTATAATGAACCCAGGTAGATTAATTTTAAAAAAAAACATTTCTTATGTCGTCAGAATTCCGACGAACACCAATGAAGGTGTGGCTTCATGCAGACTACATATCATATTCAGAAAAATCAATACCAATACATTCTCTCCTCATCACAAAAAATATGCACAAAACAAGATCTTTCTCTAATACTATTTTAGAAAATATGGGATAGAGAAAGCATAATCATTTTATATAGAATAATGTCATTCTTATCTATTCATTAAAATGAAATTTATATATTTATAGGATTTGTATATCCTTTTTTATAGGAAACCTCCTATAACAACTCTCCTAAATATAATGAGTTGTTTTAACAACTTGGATCCTTACAAATACTTTGTGTGAGTTGTATTAACAACTCACATTTTATTATCACATACAACTACACACATTATAATATTTGTTACACATAATTAAATATGTGAACACTAATTCCCAACATTTCCTTTACACAATTCATTCTAGGAGGAGATGAGAGTGGTTGATCCACTTTTTCTTCATACTCAAGATTACACAGGACATAAATGGCCTCTTCAGTTTCCATTACTTTCTCATTCTCCTCATAACCAACCAAAGGAGTTAGTTTAATAGTCTTTTTTCTTTTGGGTGGGGGTTCTTTAAGTGGGCTTGAAGGAATTGCCTCATATGTTTGGTAATCTAGTTCTTGTATTCTTACATGCATTTTATCCTTTAGGGTACATGCTCCACAAGTTTTGTTGCAACTAAGGCCTATCCATATAAGTTTTCAAAGTTCTCTATCATCATTTCCATTCTTTGCGCCTAATTCTATATATGTGAAAGAAACCATGGAAACTAGGAATTGCATCTTTCTTTTCTCTCTCAATCCTTTCTAAAATGGCCCACTTTTTCTTTCTTTCAATAATCTTAGAAGTCTCAAAAAAATTTCTTATCACATCCTCTTCATAGAAAATTTCATGGAATAATGAGCCAATTTCAAGATTTTACTCTTAACTTGATCCATATATCCTTCAAGGTCAAAATGTCTATATTTGGCACATTCCAAATGATAAAATTCCTTTAAATGTCCCTACACCTTTTTAAGGGTATCCTTTCCAATAGTAAAATCCTCAAAAACTATAGCTTGTGGTAAATGAGTTCCTTTTTTGGCACCAACCGTGTATTCCTTTTCCATCGACATTATTTGCCACATAAACTCTAAAAGTGCAAGCCTTGGAGAAACAATGAAAGGCAAGAAGTGAGGTGCCACAGGGCATCCATATACTCTGATAATAGTGTATTTCCCAAATAAAAACCAATGAAAAAAATCATGCTTGATTTCATCATTAGGCCTGGTATTATTAGGCCTCAACAAGTATCTAATGGAAGGGGTCAATCTAGTAAAAGTCACACCACACCAAGACTTAACTTTAACGGAAAAGTATTGATGAAAAGAAACATAATCTAAGTACCTAATTTTCCTATCCCAAACATAATACTAGCATTGAACTGGTAACTTTTTATTTTGTTCATCAACTTTATCCAATTTCAAATTACTACTCCAAACATGTTTATTTTGAAACAATATCATATACAAAAAAAGTGATACAACTTAAAATCAATGCAATTGTTGTTCTGCTTAATAGAGCACAAACCCTCGTATAATTTTAGAAAAGTATATGATGCAAAATCATGCTCTACATTTACATCAAGATTCTGAATATGAGTGGTCATGAACATGAGGTCAATATGAATGTTGTTAGGATTTGCATCATGTCCTAGTACTTGACACTCACCATAATAAGTCCATACCATATATCTTTGAAATTTGGAGAGCTCAAAAGGTTCATTTTCAATTGATGTCATCTTGATCCTTGAATTACCTATGATCTTATTTCTATATCTAGGAATCTTATTGAACTTCAATTCCCTCCTCTAACTCACATAGTTAGTCTTGATCTTCTCTAAA
This sequence comes from Chamaecyparis obtusa, assembly GCA_027943335.1. Lineage (NCBI taxonomy): Eukaryota > Viridiplantae > Streptophyta > Pinopsida > Cupressales > Cupressaceae > Chamaecyparis > Chamaecyparis obtusa. The sequence goes on along the minus strand of BSBK01006452.1, from coordinate 247,961 downwards.
TCCACAAGAGTCAGAGCATGTATGTTCAAATCAAAGGATTTTAAAATAGCTTCCCTGTTAATATCACATAAAATAGTGTCATCCTCCTTCCTAATTCATTTCATTACTAGATCAAACTTGCTTGCGAGGGCTCTAATTAAATCAACCTCAATGAAAATATTTGGTACAATCAACATAGCAATGTCTAGGGGCCACAAGTTTGAAACAAGCACCTTATCTCTATTCTTGAAGAAATAGTTAAACAATTTCCATCTAGATTTAGGTATGTCTTCATCTCTACAATTTGCACATTTTTCCTTGAAGATGGACTTAATCTCAAGTTTTGTGCTAGATTCTAGTAAAATATCCATAATGTCTTGATGAAAATACCTGATCTCTTTCTTTGGAACTCTAGGGACTTCTGTAATCTCTACATCCTCATCACCCTTTTGTCCCTCTTCTAGTTGTATGGAATGTGTAGACGTCTCTGCCACACAAACCTGAGAATTATTTCTAACCAATGGTTTCCCATTACTCTCCTCTTTCTCTTATTCTTCAATTTTTCTCTTTATTTCTTCCTGCTTCCTTTTCTCTAACTCCTCTTAATTATTTTTACTAACCCTTTTTCGTTTCAAGGTTTCCCCTTGAGTCTTATGTTTCGAGGGTTCTCCCTTACTCTTTGTTTCAAGGGTTCCTCCTTACTCTTTGGTTTTGAGGTGTTTGCCTTTTTAAGCATATTCTCAAAGAAAAAATACTACTAACAGATACTTCTAGGGCTTTCAAAAACTATAGAATCTCCTCAACTATACCCCTCTTGAAAAGCATTACATAGAGAAAATTCAAGCACTTAAAGTGTATTGTTCAAAAAAAATTATTGGTTTTTTAATGCAATTCCACCCAGCAATCTCCTTTTTATCTTGTAGAGCTCATCTTCACCCTTCAAAATGTATAATGGTGTAAAAATTGAAACAATTCTTATTTAATTCAAGGTGGTAGAGTTCACTCACCATTAATTCATATGTCTGACTTAATTGTGCAACTAGGAATCATACTCACATCTTCAAATTACAATCTTTGATCACCTTCAAATCGACAGTCTAGATTAATTCAGCTTTCTTCAACTCCAATTTGATGTGTTAATCAAACCCTAGAGTCCCACACTTAACTTTAGTTTTCAATTTGACCTGTGAGGGAACTTGGGGTGGCCACTTGTCATTCCTTTCTAAAATATCAGGCTTTTGTGGTACAATGGCTATACACTTTTCTACTCCTGAGGAAATACATGCTAACCACCTGTCATTCCTTTCTGACATCATAGGCTTCTGCAACACAACAAAAATTTATTTTTCAAATCCCAAGGGAATGTGAGAAGATAACCCACTTTAACTTCTTTGTGTCTTGGGTTCCCACAAGAAAGCTTCACTCTTCGTCTAATATCATAAGGGAATGTGGGGTGATATCATTCTTCTCATGAACTTTATCCTAGAATCCTATGCCTAAACTTCATCATTTTCTTTACCCATGAGGGAGTACAGGGTAACACTATCTCGTATCATCTTAGCACCCTATAACTGCTTGTTCATTTTCTTGAAATCATTGGAAAATCTAAGGGAATGTGGTATATCTCTTCTTCATAACATCTTCATGTCCCACAATCCCTCAACACTCTTCATCATTTCACTTCACATCATGAGGAAATGTAGGAGATATTTCACACTTCACTCTTCCTTACCCTAGAATCCCTCAGGAATATTTTGGTTTATAGTCACCCACCACGAGGGAATTTAGGGTGACACATTCTATTGCTTTGATTTCATCTCGTGTTCTCATGAGGATCACCATTATCTACCATTGAATCAAGAGGGTTCACTTAAAGGTTTTGATTTTGCATGTGGCTTTAACAATGTTTAAACTTGAGGATCCAAAGGGTCGTGACTAGGAAATATTTAGGTAACACTACAACTGACTTAAAAGGAATGATGATTACCATTTCAAAAGGTATTTTTATTTCCCGGGGCTAGTAATCAAATGCTTGAATGACAAAATCAACAAACTTAAAATCACTATTGTGTAGTTTTCAATATATATGTATACCTAATTTTCCTTTTTACTTGTTCTTTTTAATTCTTTCTTTCATTGTTGTCATTAGGCCTTTAATGTTAGTTCAATTATTTACTAATTATTAAATAATTATCAAAGAAACAAACATAGGGTATCCCAAAAAATTATTGCAGCTAACTTAAAAGGAGTTTCAACTAAATGCATTAGGTCAAAGATAGAATACAACTCAATCACAAGGCCACAAAGGTAAATCCAACAATATTAAATTTTGATGCTCACATGAAATATTGAATAGAAATATTAATAAGTTTTTTCAGTCAGTAATAAGTATAAAAAATAGATTTACATTCAGGCACCATGAGCATCTTCCTCCTTGCAATGAATGAAAACCTTCAAGCGATTCCACTAGGAAATGGCATCTTCCCTTCTCCTTTCTCTATTAAAAACCCATAGGCCACCTCAAGAAAGGAATTAATTCCTTCATCTCCTCTTTATAGGGATCCTCAATACCTTCTCGAACATCAAAAACCACAATAGGGACAGCCCATTCAAGAACAGAATTGAGTCCAAATAGTGACTCGTCATTCATAATGGCTCTGAGAACATTATCATCCTCTGCCAATTCAAACCCCATGCCAACACCAAAGTAATAATATTCATGTTTGATTTGTACATATGCCTAGCACTATTAAAAGCTTCTCCTAGAAAACCTTGTAAAATCTATTTAAATTCTTCATCCTTGGAATTGAATATGTCTTTCAACCTTTTTTAGGACACCAACCCAAAGAAGGTTGCTTGTTGCTTCGTTGAAAGCAATGTAAAATTAGCCTCCATCAATTCTTCTGTAGAAAGAACAACCACACCACCACTCTTCCCACACAAAATTACAGTTGCCAAAACAATCACTACACACTACCCCTACCCTTTAAAAATGCAACGAGAACACAATCCCATCGCAAGAGTACCATGGAAAGACATAAATGCTTGACCCCTTTGGCCGATGTGAGGCCATTGTCCTTGATGTCATTCACCTCTTGTGAATTTATAATAATCCTTTATTTGTATTTCATCAACATCATTGAATGTTAATGCCCATTTAGAGAGAACAATCACCAACTTTTTCACTGATCTCATGACTAATTTGTTATTTATCAAAGGTGGCAAGAACATTTGTAATTGCAAAGATATAGTTTTTCATGTGCCAAGATGAATGTCCCCTTTCTGATTTTTATATCATATTTAAGTCCTCTAATCAGATTATTAAATCAAACAAACAACACTTTAAAAGATTATGCAATTTCTCAATAAAACCCAAATCAGGTATGCCCGAAATAGTGCCAAAAACTTCACAGCTTCACATATTATTGATAAATCTGAAAGTAGACATTTTAATAGAAATTTCACCAGAATAGTGGCCTAAAAAATGATATTTCCAAATTTTTATAGATTTTACACAACATCTCCCAAACGGAGGACAAAAACAATGCTCATCGGGCTCCCGAAAACAACACAAAATAGCCTGAAAACACCATAAAACACTAATAATCTATCACAAAAGTATAACCATGACCCAAGACATATATTCAAATCTATTTTAACATCAAAATGTCTTCAATACAGAAGCAAACCAAACTGATATGAAATACTCAACTGGAAACACCAAACTCTTACAAGAAACACACCCAAAAACTCACAAATTTGCACTGTTCAGCACAAGGGAAAACTCTGCATGAGCTTGGACATGGAATGGCCTCAAAATCCCATCCTTAGCCTTCCTAGAAACCTAAAAACTCCCATCCTTGGGTCTCCTTGCCCACAGGTTTGGCAGCCTCTGAAGAACAACAAAGAAATGAGCAAAATCAAGTTCTAGAATGAGCCTGAAATGCCTCCAAACCCCTTTAAAAGAGGGCATAACCCTAACTCACAACCAAGAGGGTTCAATAATAAATATTTTAATAATAATTATCATTTATTAATCTATTGGTTTCCAAAGATTAGCCCCTTATCCTAAAACTTCACTTTTTGAGCCTGCCAGCCTTAGCAAAAGTTATTATTTTTAATTATTTGAAAAGGGGACATGAGAAGTCCTCCCTCCCAAATATTGTTTTTCCTCAAGAAATGAAGGTTGGGATTCTCAAGAATATGTGCTCCTTCCCAAGTTTCATCCTCCAATGGTAATCCTTTCCATTTGACCAAATGCTCTGTGATGCTCCTATTTCTCAATCTTTTCTCTCTTGTATCCAAAACCTCTTCTGGTATTAAGACTAATTTCCCTTCATCATCAAGAGGTGGCAATTCTATAGATACTATGGTTTTCTGGCCTAGAACCTTCTTCAAGTAAGAGACATGGAAAACATTATGTATTTTTTTGTTTGGTGGGAGCTCCAATTCATAAGCTACCTCTCCTACCTTCCTGATGATCTTATAAGGCCCATAGAACCTTGGCTTGAGCTTCTCTATCCCACTCCTCTTCAAAGTACTTTGCTTATATGGCTATAACCTAACAAATACCAAATCTTCCACCTTAAAAGATCTTTCAGTCCTTTTCCTATCATCATACAACTTCTGTTGGTTCTGTTCATGTTGTAGATTATCCTTGAGGGACCTTATTATGTCTTGGCTTTGCTTAATGAAATCACTTGCTGCAAGTACTCTGCTATCTGAAAGTACTAGATCAACAAAGGAAAGGGCATCATAACTATAAAGAGCATGAAAAGGAGGCATACCAATATACATGTGATGAGATGTATTGTAACAATACTCCCCTAGGTGCAACCATTTCACCCAAGCATTTTGTTGATTTGAAACATAGTTCCTCAAATATCCCTCTATCCATTTATTAACTATCTCTATTTTTCCATCTATTTGAGGGTGATAGCTAGTACTGGGAGTGAGTTCAGTTCTTGCCAAATAAAAGAGCTCCTTCCAAAAAGAGCTAAGGAATCTACTGTCCTGATCACTGACAATGTTTCTAGGCAAGTCATGTAACCTGAAAATTTCCTTGAAGAACAATTATGCCACTTATGATGCCTTGAAATCAGATGTGATGGGAAAGAAATGTGCATACTTAGTTAGTCCATTTACCACCACATATATGCAATCCTTACCTTGAACCTTGGGCAACCCAGTGATGAATTCCATGGAACTACTTTCCCATTTTTGTTCAGGAATAGGAAGTGGCTGCAACAACCCTATAGGAAAAATTTTCTCACTCTTGTTTTGTTGGCATACCATACATTCCTTAATGTGTTTAAGGACATCCTCCTTCATACCCTTCCATGCAAACCACTCTGGAAGTTTCCTGTATGTCTTGAAGTATCCTTGATGACTAGCCAAAGGTGTGTCATGAAAGGCCCTCAATATCCTCTCCTTAGTTTTTGATCCTGGCACTAAGAAGATCTCGTTCTTGTAATAAATCAATTCATCAAAAACCTTGTACCTGTTATCATCCACTAACTTATCCAAAATCTTGGTGGCAAAAGAATCTTTAGCATACTTTGAAATTATGGAGACTTTCCAATCAACAGAGATAGATGTTAAGGAACACAAAGTGGGCTTTCTTGAGAGAGCATCAGCAACCACATTATTCTTTCCTTTCATGTATTCAATATCAAAATCATAACTTACAATTTTCTTACCCATTTTTGTTGGCAATCATTCAAATCTATTTGGTTCAAGAAGAACTTGAGGCTATTATGGTCTGTCTTTACAATGAATCTCTCACATACCAAATATTGTCTAAACTTATGAAGCGCATGCATGATTGCCAACACTTCCTTATCATAGATGGAGTAACCTTTCTCTGATTGATTTAATTTTCTACTATCAAATGCTATTGGATGTCCCCTTTGAGTTAGGACAGCCCCTATACCTTCTCCATAAGCATCACATTCAACAACAAAAGGTAAAGAGAAATCTAGAATTGCAAGCACAGGGCATGAACTCATTACCTTCTTAAGCTTATCAAATATTTTTTGTGCCTCTTATGTCCAAATAAAAGCTCCTTTCTTTGTCAAATCAGTCAAGGGGGAAGCAAGCTGAGAAAATCCCTTGACAAATCTCCTATAGTAGCTACACAACTTGAAGAAACCTCTCAACTATGTAAGATTAGTGGGTGGAGGCCAATCCAAAATTGCTTGAATTTTTTGTTGATCAACCTGTACTCCTTTAGAACTTATAATATGTCCCAAATATAGGATCTCTGTCAAACCAAACTCACATTTAGATAGCTTAGCATAGAAGGATTGTTGATCCAGGATTCCCAAAATAGTGTCTATGTGCTTTAGATGCTCTTTCCATGTTTTACTGTAAATCAAGATATCATCAAAAAATACCAAAACAAATTTTTGAAGATGCTTGTTGAATACCTTATTCATACAAGATTGGAACATTGCTAGTGCATTAGTGAGGCCAAATGGCATAACAAGAAATTCAAAGTGCCCATAGTGACATCTGAAAGCAGTCTTTTCCACATCTTCCCTCCTCATGTGGATTTGATGGTACCCTGATCTTAAGTCAATTTTTTAGAAGTATACAGCACCATGTAACTCATCAATGAGTTCATCTATGCGTGGTATGGGATACCTATTTTTTATGGTCTTCTTTTTTAAAGCCCTGTAGTCTATACACATTCTCATTGTACCATCTTTTTTCTTGACAAGTACCATAGATGATGCAAATGGACTAGAGCTAGGCCTTATGAATCCCATGTCCAGGAGTTCCTTAATAGTTTTTTCTATTTCTTCCTTATAACCTCTTAGATGGTAGTATGGAGTTGTTATAACTGGTTTGGCACCCTGTTCTAACTCTATAACATGCTCAAAACCTCTATCTGGTGATAATCCCAGAGGCAAATCATTGAAAACTATACTATGCTTATCAAAAATATTTTGAATTTCAAAATGGAAATTACCTTTATTCTTTGGAGAGCTTGTTGGATGGATTATGACTCTTGTTGCCCATGCTACTTGTCCTCTTTGAAAAGTCCTCTCCATCCTCTTTGTAGTGACCACCTTAGGTGCTCCATTCGATAAGCCTCTCAATAAGACTTCTTTCCCATTGGAATGAAATTTAAACTCCATAGTTTGATGGTTCATGTAATAGCCTCCAATAGAGTGCACCCATTGAACACCCAATACAAGATCTGTCTCCCCAATGCCAACAACATAGAAGTCATCATATGACTCATAATCTCCTAAGGTCATCCTGAGTTGTTTCACCACCCTTGTGCAAGGCATAGTGAATCCATCAGCTATAGTAACATTGAATCCCTCAAAATCTTCTGCTTTAAGCCCTCTTTTCATGACAAATCCCTCATTAATAAAATTGTGAGTTGCCCCACTATCAAGAAGAACTGTCAACCTTTTCCCTGCTAGTACCCCTCGAATTCAAAAGGGATGGTATCTTGGGACTCCTGATAATGTTGCTAAAGTGCCATCCTTGCTGATTTCTTTTTCTTTCTCTTCTTCTTCCTCCTCCTTAGTGTCATGAAATTCCTCATGCTCATTTGAATCAGATTCTGAAGCAACTTCAATATAGTGCACTTGACCTTTCCCCAAACATCTGTGTCCTGGAACCCATAGTTCTCTACAAGTGAAACAAAACTTTTTCCTTCATAATTCACTCCTAGTCTCTTCATCTACCTTTTTTTTGCTACATTTATCACATTCTTTGGTGGCGGTGCTGGAAAAGTCTTTTTCTAAAAATTCCCCTTATGTTGCCAAAGATTTGGGGGTTTTTTATTAGTGACCGGTTTCATAGGCACACAAGTTTCAAGTTGCAAGCTTCTTTTGATAGCTTCCTGTAAGGTTGAGGGTGAGAAAGCCTTAACCAAACCCTTAACAAAATCTTCCAAACCATCAAGAAAAAGATAAACAATCCTCTTTTCACTCATATTAGGTACCATAATAGCCACTTTTTGAAACTCTTCTACATACTCATTAACTAATGTGGTTTGCCTCAACTTTGACAATTCTTTAAAATATTCTTCATCATCCTTGAGATCAAATCTATCTATCACTCTTTGACTAAAATCATCAAATGTAGTTACCTGATCATGACCTTGAGTAGTCATTCCATGGTACCACCAATCATAGGTTGCATCTTCCAAGTGTAGACTTGTGAATTGAATGGAATCACTCTCCTTCATGGGGTTAAGTGTGAAGAAGGTCTGTAATTTTTGTATTCATGCTCTAGCTGAAATTTTATTTGTTCCATCAAAAGTAGGTGTTGTAAACTTGCTTATTTTATTTTTGAGCTCTCTTCCACTTATGTCTTGCTCCCTCATGTACTCTTTCTTGGGCATCAAAGTTTTCATCATATCCACATATTCTCTAAAAGGAACTGAACTGTGAAAGTTGTCATCTAAGCCATTGTAAGTAGCTCTTAATGCAATCAAGTTACATGTAACCTCTTCCATAGGACTAAGGGCTGGATTTGGTATTGGTGGCTCATCTGCAGGCAAGAAAATAGTTTTTGTTGATTTAGAGGGTGTGGGTTTCAGATTTCTTGGCTCCTCTGAAGTGCTTCCTCTCTCATTAGTAGATACAACTCCTTGGAGTTTTTCTATCAATAATCACAAAGCCTCTCTAGTTTCTGCCAAACTATCCACTGTTTTCTTTTGAGTGTTCTGGATGTCCTGGAATAATTTTTTTGCCATCTCATCTAGGTCAGCCATACTTGTCCCTTCCTTGGATTTTGTACTTTTATTTTCAACTAGAGGTTTGATCAGAATTTCTTTATTCTTTTCTCACCGCAAATATCTCTTTTCTCTTTCACTTAGTTGCATACAAACTTCTACAAACCCTCAGGCTGGCAAGATCATAGCTTTGATACCACTGAAATGTCCCCTTTCTAATTTTTATATCATGTTTAAGTCCTCTAATCATATTATTAAATCAAACAAACAACACTTTGAAAGATTATGCAATTTCTCAATAAAACCCAAATCGGGTATGCTCGAAATAGTGCCAAAAACTTCACAACTTCACATATTATTGATAAATCTGAAAGTAGAAATTTTTACAGAAATTTCACTAGCATAATGGCCTACAAAATGAAATTTCTAGATCTGTATAGATTTTACACAACAACTCCCAAAAGGAGGATAAAAACAATGCTCATCGGGCTCCCGAAAATAACACAAAATAGCCTGAAAACACCATCAAACACTAATAATCTATCACATAAGTATAACCATGACCCAAGACATATATTCAGCTCTATTTTAACATAAAAATTTCTACAATACAGCAGCAAACCAAACTGATATGAAATACTCAACCAGAAACACCAAACTCTTACAAGAAACACACCTGAAAACTCACAAATTTGCACTGTTCAGCACAAGGGAAAACTCTGAATGAGATCACACATGGAATGGCCTCAAACTCCCATCCTTATCCTTCCTATAAATCTAAAAAATCTCATCCTTGGGTCTTCTTCTCCACAGGTTTGGCAGCCTTTGAAGAACAACAAAGCAATGAGAAAAATCAAGTTCTAGAATGAGCCCAAAATGCCTCCAAACCCCTTTAAAAGAGGGCATAATCCTAACTCATGACCAAGAGGGGTCAATAATATATATTTTAATAATAATTATCATTTATTAATCCATTGGTTTCCAAAGATTAGCCCCTTATCCCGAAACTTCACTTTTTGAGCCTGCAGGCCTTAAAAAAAGTTATTATTCTTAATTATTTGAAAAGGGGACATGACACAAGCTTCCACGTTACCATTAATGATTGCTTGAACAATAATTAAAAATTCCCCCTCTAAATGAATTTTAGAGACATTGAACCTTTTACCAAATTTTATAGTCTGAAGTGTAGCCTTAGCCTCTACCAAGTTAAATAGCACCTCTAGTTAATTTAGAACCCATAAATTAATATTATCATTTTTCATCAAATCTAGAGTTTTCTTAAAACCCAAGAAACTCATTATCATAACATAAGATATAAATATAAAGGGGTATCAAAAAATGTTGAAGAAAAAATTGATACATAACATATCTCGTGAAAACAGGGGGTTTTTCAATTTGGGTTGTGTATTCGGAGGGGGTCACAAGAAAGAAGTTTAGGGCAATATTTTTAAAAATATGGAAATTCTTTAGTATGTCATGAATGCACGTGCTATGATTTAGGTTCACTAAGTGAATCCCCCATGAATGTTTCAAGCCTTGAACTAGAAGGTAACTCAATATCAAAATAGTGATAGATTACTTCTTCAAAAGTGTCTTTGTTTTCCTCTATTGCATCCAATCTTGTTACATTTGATGATTCAATCAACTTATAACCCTCAAAATTTCCCTTCTCAAGTTTTCTTCTATCTATGTTGGTTCTTAACTAGGTGAAATAGGTGAAACAAAATAAAAAGTGATAAAAATATGTTGAGGTTTTACTTCAAAATGTACATTTGCTATGCCCAAGTTTTAGATAGAAGATTTTGAGCTCAAGACTCAGAAGTCCAAACCTAAAACTTGGAGAGTCTTGGAATAGGACTCAATTGAGTACTCTCTAAGACTCAACCAAACTCAACATGAGAGTCTGGTCAACTCGGGTCGACCAGCTCATGAACTCAAGATTTTGCATACCTTTCAAGGTACTATGAGAGTCTTCAAGCTATGGTTTTAACAACTTGTAATATAAACAAATACTCACACAACTAATATCCTAAACATGATATTCTAAATTCTCATGAGTAATAACAAACTAACAAATAGCTATTATATAAATTCTAAAGATACATCGAACAACACAAATATAAGATTTTGAAACATATCAAGGGTAGATAAATGAGGATTTCTAGTTGACAAACTTGAGTCAATAAAAAATATATATAAATACAACAATTGAACTCTATTTGGGGACCACAATAGATACATGCAATATAGGACTTGAAAATCCTTGAGTTCACAAGTTAAAATGTTCTTTGTCATTGGACAATAGAGCCAAATTATTTTTAAATCATCTAAATGACAACTTAAAATGATGTTACATTACAAAAGGGGGAAATGTGATACAAATAGAAAAAGCATCACAAATTGGGAAACATTCTTTATCAAAGGGAATAAATCAAAATGAAATGGGTCACATAATACCATTTACAAGCTAAGAGAAGCAATGATTGTTCCTATTAAGCTAAGAATTTAGTTGTGATACCATTGCTTGAAGATTGTCACGAGACTTTCTCAAAATCATCATTTAGGTGGATAGACATGATCAAGCAATGAGAAATTCATCACAAAGTGATTAATATGAGTATAGGTCAAATGATCAAATTCCATAGTGAAAAATGTATGTAGTATGTGAAGATACTAGGCCTCCTAAAAGTATCTAGTAAGGTTTTGTGTCCATAGTATATTTGTAGCCATTTTAATCACCACAAGTCAAAATCTATCCTCTTGACCTATCTCTCCAATATATACAATATCAAACTTGAGGAAAGGATGGAGTTCATAAAAGAAAATCACCCCCTCCATCTCTTGATTCATAAGATCCATAGTTGAGCTCAATGGAGCACCTTGTGATGAGAACACTTCTTGACCATTTTCATCAATTGAAACTTTAGTTGACCAGGCTTCAAAGTTTAGATTTGAGACACCATTAAGATTTGAATCTTTAAGCACCAAATTATTGTCAAAGTCCATGTGTTGAAATACCTTAATCTCTAGTAACAAACTTTTCCATCCATCATCTTTTGACATACAAGCAAGAATAGGAACACGATCTTCTATTGTTGTACTTCCTCTTTTCCACTATTGTTCAAATTCTATATTTACTTTTCTATATGTCTAATCCCCTTTACATTTTGCTTCCATAATACACTTTACCATAAACTCATTTAGGGTTTTGATTTTTTTTATATCATTGTCTTCACTAATCTAGTTAAATGTCCAAAGATATTTTATTCTCCTATATTTGTTGAACATAAGTCTTGAATTAATCTTATCATCAATAAAACATTACGATAGTTTGTCACAACTTTTAATTGTAAAAATTCACAAAAAAAATCTTGAATATTTGACACTTCTTCCACTCATGTGTCAGATTTATTAAGAATGAGGGTGAAGATGAGTCAAATTGTAAAACAAAAATCATTGTATCCACTATTGAAGATTCTCTCTCTAGGTGATGCAAAAAATTGTGAAAAAGATCTATCAATGCATCCTCCACAAGGACTTTTAATTTGATGAATGGATCCAAAGTTGGCATATCTTCTATAAGAAGAAAATATTTGTTCTTGATCTCATAGCGATGTTTCTTTAATGTCTTAAACAAAAATATCAATGTCTAATGACCAAGTCTTTATCTCTTCCACTAATCAACTATAACTTTTCATCATAAGTGCTCATGAAAAATTTTGAATTTGATGCTACACAATTTTGAGAGGGAAACGTTTTGCTCCCTTTGATTACATCTAGTTCAAGATCTTTGAACAACCCTTCAAATGAGAAAATAAGCAACTGGATTCATCATCCTCCTTTTTAACAAAACTAATCTCTTCTTTCTTACAATTTGGAGCATCATTTTTCTCTGTTAATCTTAACTTGACTTCATCCTATGTAGAGAAATGGCGGCATACTTGTATGAATTCCACTAGTAATCCTTCAACCTCAAAAAAATTGAGAAAAATGTGGAATGTATGCTTCTAGTGGATACTCTTGTTCCTTTTGTAGTTCTTCATTATGTGAGCGCCAGACATCATTCAATGTATGATTGTGAAAATTATTTCTTACCTCATAACAAAGCCACAATCAAATTTGTCTAAAAGACATTTAAGCTATCCAAACATATTCCTTTTGCTTGAAAAAATCAATGTTTACATGAATCTATGCATCTAGAGACATCTTTCTCCATCATGTTCACTCATTGCATAGACCAAGCAATATGTGTGTGCAAGATTGTGTGTTTTAATTTGCACCTTTTAGCTCTACAAAATGGAAAATATTGTAGAACACAGAATTACTACTGCGAGGTGGGGGTATATTTTGATGAATTGTTTTTAAACTGAATGCTGAAATGAAAGCACCAAAGTAAAAAGAAACACCACACAATGAAACACAATGCACAAAAATATGACATGGAAATCCAAGATGGAAAAAACCATGCGGTGAGAATTGCTACTAGAATCTACTGTCCTAATCTAGCCTCACAAAGAAGTTCAATTACAACATTTAAGACATCAACCCTAAGAAGTCACCAAACCCCTATTCTAGAGCACCAACTGTTACACAATTTGGGCACCTGCTCAATCAGGCTGACCACCAACTCAGAATTAAAATCAAAACAACTATTATTGTTCTCAGATCTGAAATACATTTAACAACATTGAAAAAGATGTACAATCAAATTACTACAAATAATACAATCTTCAGAATATCTTTGAACAACTTTTATACTTGATAAACTTAGTGATCTGCAAACTTGATATAAAAATCTGAAAAACTAATAGCCTCCTTCAAGTTTCCTATTAACACAAACTCAAGTCAATGATATTATGATATCCCACATATCCCACTGTATAAAAATAACTGATCAGATTTACACTTCAAATTATCGTCTTTGAAATTTCACTCGCAGTACTTGTCTCATTAATGCAAATTGTCTAGTCACAGCACTTTTCAACTTACTAATTTTTCAGCAGTTTTCACATCACAAATCTCATTCATCACTCTAATCAATGCCGCATACTCACAACTATTCCCTTTTCTCTCTATATCAATCTGCAATTCTTTCACATATCTCTCGCTCACCTACTACTGTGCTTTATAATGTTTCACAATGATAACATTCTTTCATTTACTACTGTGCTTTATAATGTTTCAGAATGATAACATTCTTTCATTGTCTACATCACACATTTAGACAATCTCATTGTTTTATCGTGACTTAAACTTCCATGCTTCTCACACTCAGTCTTAGAATATAAAAATATTTTCATTGCTTACAAAACAGTAACATTCCTCACACTTATTTAAACCAAAAAGTTGTATGTATAATATACCCAAGAAGTCGATCAAATGGAAGTTATGCGGCTCAAATTAGGTTATAAACGTCCCTTATTAGAATCGTCTAATTCCGTATTGGTTTTCAAACCAACAAACTGTCCAACTTATTTGCAAACTTCGAGTCATATTGAATACGTGAGATTTAGTCAGTTAAGAAGCAAGTATTCTATTCAAGCTGGGGTGTCTTCTAACAAAAACAATTCATAAGGTTTGTTGAGTGCGCTCATCACCATTTCACAGAGCAACCATATTCGATGAAAATCTAATAACCGATGAGAGCTTCCTGCATGATTGTTTTTATTGCACATCAATGATAAGAACTTGGCTAACAAAGTCTAATAAAGATGTGCAATAAAACAATCATGCAGAAAACTCTTATCAGTTCGCTTTTGTATATTGGTATTTGAGAGTTGTGCATAAATGTAGTTTTTATTTATATCTTTTAGTTCAACAAAATGAAAAAGATGTGCAATAATAGCAATATTCTATTAAAAAAGAAAAGTTCCTTGTAGAATAAAAACTAATCTAAAATTGTATTAGTTTGTACTTGCAATTTACAATTTTTGCATTAATTTTTTCTGGCTGTTTCTTATTTATGCTTAATAAAAAAAATTCATAATTTTAATCTAGAGTAAAATGCTAAGATGCTCTTTCAAAAATAGGAAATAAAATTTTATGTTCTTAATTGAAAAGAAATCATATTTAACTAAATGCTTACCTTGTTCAACTAAAATAAAGCCTCGCTAATTCAAGAACACAAGGATGAATAAGTTTTTGTTCGCAAGTGGTCAACATTGGATTGCATGTATGTTGTCATTTATGGCAACACTTATCCCCATGATCACCGCAAGACATAAGGACATGGTCTTGGTTGTTGTTTAATTAGGATCGTCCTATAGAGAATATATATGAGGCTGTACTAAAATAGATTACTGTTGTGATTGATCTTTTCACCAGCCATCAATATACATTTATATCCTTTGAATAGTCATGTCTTGAAGAGCCATGACCATACATGGTTTATGTTACGTAGGGTCATGACCCTTCATAACCAATTGATAATATTAACTATATTGTAACATATACAAATATCAAATGCTCTTAATATATATATATATATATATATATATATATATATATATATATATATATATATATATATATATATATATATATATATATATATCTATGTATGTATGTATGTATGTATGTATGTATGTATGTATGTACATACATACATACATACATACATATATATATATATATATATATATATATATATATATATATATGTATGTATAGATATATATATATATATATATATATATATATATATATATATATATATATATATATATATATATATATATATATACATATATATATGTATAGATATATATAATCGATTATTAGATTAATATAATTGTATCAATTAATTCGATGCTATATTTCAACACTCCCTCTTAGCGAGAGGAGATTGATATTCACAAGAAGTGAGTGTTATTGAAATCCCCGACTTAGTTCGGAACTAGATTTTTTTTAAATAACACATAACCACTTTGAATCAGGATTTTCGGCGTAATCTGGAACATAACTCAACCTGATAAGAAATTTATCAAAATCCCCAACCAATTTAGAACTGGATTTAATGATAAATTGATATAGGAGCATCCTGGGTGTAAGAGCAATCTTGCATCACCCAAAAAAAAAAAAAAAAATTTTGTTTTTATATTCAATAAGGGCTATTTTGTGCAGAGCTGCTATTTATGGAAAGTTACTATTTTTGGTAATTTTTGTATGTGCTCAAAATGATCTGATTTCTTTCTTGGAGGTTCATTTTGGTCATATAAGTCTGCCAATAAAGTTTCATTGCCAGATCAAGTGTATATTGGAAGATATTAAAGATTTTTGGTATTGGCAACAAGGTAAAGAAACTTTGAACTCAGTTTTGAAGGCTTTAGAGGCCCCAGATGAGGTCAAAAATTTGGGTGACGAGCACTTGCATAGGTCAAGCCTGCAAAGTGCTTCGTGGCATTTCCGAAATGGGGTTATAATAGCCGATCGGGTCAACTGGTGATGACTTATGGTCTTCAGAAGTTGGGCCACCTGAAATGGCGAAAAATAATTTTCTTCAAAATTTTTATTCAGGTTTGAAAGGTTATCTTGAGCCGACTATGATGTAATAAAATGTAAAATAAAATAATTCTAAGTTTGGTCGGCCTTATTGGCTAAAATTTTGGAACCTTCCCAGGCGGTGGAAAATTGTCTATATAAGGAAGGCTGTATTATTATCTTAGGCAGTTTAGAATAGTTCTGGGTAGTAGATCTGAGTATTGACTCGAGGCTTTGTCCTACAAAATATTGTAAGGGAATGCCCATGTGGCTTTGCATATTGTAATTCTGAAAGTTTGTAACTCCACATTTGTGGAGATAATAAGAAGCCAATTTTCTATTCTTGCATATTATTGTTGTTGTTTCTTTATTTCTATTAAGTGTTTGTGGTATTAAGGGGAGCACCCTTCACCAAGTGGTATCAGAGCCAGGTTCTTGAGTGTGTAAATAGATAGCCGACTGTGAGGCAGTTTGCACCAGGACCATGGTTAGGGTTTCAACATGTATCGCAAAAATGCCTCCACGAAGGGAACGTGGTGGAAGAGCTGGTGTTGTAACACCTGAGATTAGGACACTGCAGAGACAAGTGCGAGCATTGCAAAAAGAGATTCCTAAAGGAATGAATCTTAATGTCAGAGATGAAAGCGAGGATGAAGCTGAAGAAGAATATCAAGAAGGAGAAGTTGAAATTGTGAACCAGGAGGAAGAAAGACTTTTTCGGGCCATTTCTAAGATTGAGAAAAGACCTAAGATTGAGGTTCCTACATTTTCTGGAAATCTTAACCCAGAAGAATTCATTGACTGGATCAATGAATGTGAAAAATATTTTGAGTATGAAGATGTTGAGGATCCTGATAGGGTCAAATTTGCGAAGGCCAGACTGAAAGGTCATGCGAAGATCTGGTGGCAAGAAATTCAGTTGGAGTGAAACAGAAGGAGAAAGGAGAAAATCATGAAATGGGATCAGATGGTGGATAAATTGAAGTGATAGTTCATTCCTGTTGATTATGAGCTTGACATACTGAAGAAAATGCAAAGTTTGAAGCAAGTAGGAAGATCTGTTCAGGAGTATACAGAGGAGTTCTATCGACTTCTCATCAGAACAGGCCATGCAGAAGCTGATAAGGAGAAAGTTGCCCGATACCTTAATGGGTTAAGGCCAAGTATTCAGAAGGAGCTGAATCTGGTTCGAATGAACAGTATTGAAGAGGCATACCAGTTTGCCCTAAAAGTAGAGGAAAAGCTGAACAAGAAATTTGAGAGCAGACAAAACGGAAGAGGTCGCGGTGGACGATTTGGTGGATGGTCATATGGTGGCCGAAATGAAGATCCGAAAAAGAAGGATGAGGCCAGTAGCAGTCAGAATCAGTGAGAAAATAATTTCAATCGCTTCCAAGATCAGAATAATAGAGATCAGAGAGGAAGAGGAAGAGGACAAGGATCTGGAAGAGGTGGCTTCCGTGGAACATGTTTTCACTGTGGAGAAGAAGGTCATAGGGCATTTGAATGTCCTTAGCGCCAAGGCAGAACAGACAGGAGAAATGAAGGCCAGGCCAGAGTTGCACATGTAGATGAAGATGCTAGATCATCAAATTCTGAAGATGCTGAAAGAGGAGAAATGCTAATTAATAGAAGAGTCTTGCTGAGTGGTGAGAATGAACCTGAACAAAGGAGGAGCCTTATTTCGCACTCGATGCAAGTGTGAGGGTAAATACTGTGATGTGATTATCGATAGTGAAAGCACTGACAATTTAGTGTCAGAAGAGATGGTAACAAAGTTGAAGCTCAAGAGAAAGAAAACACCCACATCCATATCGGATTGCCTGGGTACAGGATGACCACAAGGTCATGGTCAATGAACAATGCCTGGTGAAGTTCAAGATCAGCGGGTACCAAGATGAGGTACTATGTGATATCATCTCTATGGATGCATGTCATATGTTATTGGGTAGACCGTGGTAGTTTGACAGATGTGTTGTACACGATGGTCATGCGAATACCTATTCCCTGACAAAGGAATACCTATTCCCTTACAAAGGATGGAGTGTGACATAAGCTAAAGCCATTGAAGGAGACCGAATAAAATGTATGTGGTAATGCAAGAATAACATTTGTTGATAGAAGGAAATTCCTAGATGGTATGAGGCATGAGCATGTGTGTTTTGTTTTAATTCTAAAAGTTGGTAAAGAAGAAGTAGATGATGTACCTGTAGAGGTTGCAGATTTGTTGAATGAGTTTCAAGATATTGTATCTGATAATGTACCTGATGGATTACCACCGGTAAGGAAGATCAGTCATCAAATGGATTTGATTCCAAGAGCCAGTTTGTCAAATAGGGCAGCACACAGAATGACACCAGCAGAAAGTGAAGAGTTGAATAGACAAGTACATAAGTTGTTACAGAATGGGTTGATTCGAGAGAGTTTGAGTCCCTATGCTGTACCAGCGGTATTAGCACCAAAAAAGAATGGAGAATGGAGGATGTGTACAGATTCTAGGGCAATAAACAATATCACAATCAAGTACAGGTTTTCATTGCCATGAATGGATGATATTACGGACTGTTTGAGTGGAGCTATGTATTTCTAAAAGATAGATCTGAAGAGTGGATATCACCAGATTCAGATCAGAGAAGGAGATGAATGGAAGACTACTTTCAAGATAAAGGATGGACTATATGAGTGGTTAGTCATGCCTTTTGGGCTAACCAATGCACCGAGCACTTTCATGCGGCTCATGAACGAGGTTCTAAAAGAATTTTTAGGTAAGTTTGTCATTGTTTACCTAGATGATATTTTGATCTTTAGTAAGACATTGGATGAGCATATGATGCATATTCGTATGGTATTTGAGAAGTTGAGGGAAGAGATATTGTTGATTAATTTAAAAAAGTGCAGTTTTGTGAAGAAAGAGTTAGTATATTTGGGATTTGTAGTTTCAGCAGAAGGTCTAAAAATGGACCCAGAGAAGGTATAGGCTATCTTTGAATGACCTACTCCAATGAGTGCTACTGAGGTAAGATCTTTTCATGGTTTGGCTAGCTTTTACAAAAATTTTATCAGAAATTTTATCAGTATTTGTGGACCCTTGACTGAAATAATGAGAAGGGATAGAAAAGAGTTTAAGTGGACTAATGGGGAAGAAAAAAGTTTTCAATTGTTGAAACAAAAAGTTACAGAACAACCAGTTTTAGCACTTCCAGATTTTAATAAGGTGTTTCAAGTAGATTGTGATGCTAGTAGTACTGCAATAGGAGCTGTTATGAGCCAAGAAGGTAAACCTATTATTTATTTCAGTGAGAAATTAAATGATGCCAAGAGAAAATATTTTGTTTATGATCAAGAATTTTATGCTATAGTTCAGGCATTAAAGAAGTGGAGACATTATCTACTTCCTAAAGAGTTTGTTTTGTATACTAATCATCAAGCTTTGCAATATTTGAATAGTCAAAGAAAATTGAATTAGAGGCATTTGAAATGGGTTGAGTTTTTGCAGAGTTATACATTTATTTTGAAACACAGAAGTGGAAAGTCTAACAGGGTTGCAGATGCTCTTAGCAGAAGGAAACTATTGCTGGCAGAGATGCAGATTGAGGTGGTTAGGTTCAAGGAACTCAAGAATTTATATCCAGAGGATCTTGATTTTGGTGAAGCTTGGAAAGCTTGTACAGAACCTGTTACTCTAGACAGGATGAAATGGTTGGATTTCATCATCTAAGATGATATGCTATTCAGAGGGAGTCAGTTGTGCATTTCACGAAGTTCTATGAGGGAGAATCTCATCAAGGAGAAGCATAGCGGAGGATTGGCTAGATATTTTGGTCATGATAAAACCCTTGCTTTAGTTAGTAAAAATTATTATTGGCCACAATTGCAGCAAGATGTGAATAATTTTGTATAGAGTTGCAGAGTATGTTAGATGGCGAAAGGAGTGAAGTAGAATACAGGGTTGTATCAGCCATTACCCATACCAAAGAAGCCTTGGTAGGATATCAGCATGGACTTTGTTCTTGGTTTACTGAGGACTCAGCGGGGACATGATTCAATTTTTGTGGTGGTTGACAGATTTTTAAAAATGGCACATTTCATTCCTTGCAAGAAGACTAATGATGTTGTTCATGTAGCAGAATTGTTTTTCAGAGTAGTGAGACTTCATGGTTTGCCAAAGACCATAGTTTCAGATCGGGACACTAAGTTTGTTAGATATTTCTGGCGTACATTGTGGAAGAAGTTGAAGACAGATTTGAAGTTCAGTTCATCACATCATCCATAGACTGATGGACAGATAGAGGTGGTGAATAGGAGTTTAGGAAATTTGCTGAGATGTTTGGTTGGAGATAAGCCAACAGGATGGGATTTGATTTTACCACAGGCAAAATTTGCATACAATAATTCTATCAATAGGAGCACTGGTAAATCACCATTCCACATTGTATATGGAAGTAGTGCAAGAAAAGCATCTGAATTGAGGAAGATAGATAAAGGAGAAATAAGTAGTGCTGAAGCTGAAGATTTTGCAGAATACTTGAAGAACATCCATGGGGAGGTGAGAAAGCATATTACCAAGATGAACGTACAGTATAAGGCTAAGGTAGATGAGAAAAGGTGGTATAAAGAATTTCAAGTTGGTGATGAAGTCATGGTTCATTTGCGGAAGGAGTGGTTTCGAGTTGGTACATATAACAAGCTGAAAATGAAGAAGTTTGGACCATGTAGAATACTGAAGAAACATGATTCAAGAAATGCATATGAGGTAGAATTGCCTACTGAGCTAAATATTTCAATAGTGTTTAACATTTCAGATCTGACAGAGTATCGTGAAGGAGGTGTTGAAAATGAGATCACAGTAGCACAGTGGAGTATTCTAACAACTAGTTCAGACACTAAGGAGATTGAAGATATACTAGACAGTCGTGTTGGTAGAAGCACAAGAAACAGGACATATGAATAATATCTGGTCAAGTGGAAAGAATGACCTGTTGAAGATTCATCGTGGCTGACAAAGGAGGAGGTTAGCCGTCTTGGTTTTCCTCTGCACACATGAGTCATGACAGGGTCACTTCTCAAATTACCCTGGGTGTCTGATGCAGGAGCATCCTGGGTGTAAGAGCAATCTTGCATCACCTAAAAAAAAAAAAAAAATTCTATTTTTATATTTAATAAGGGCTATTTTGTGCAGAGCTGCTATTTATGGAAAGTTACTATTTTTGGTAATTTTCGTATGTGCTCAGAATGATTTGATTTCTTTTTTGGAGGTTCATTTTGGTCATATAAGTCTGCCAGTAAAGTTTCATTGCCAGATCAAGTGTATATTGGAAGATATTGAAGATTTTCGGTATTGGCAGCAGGGTATACAAACTTTGAACTTAGTTTTGAAGGCTTTAGAGGCCCCGGATGAGGTCAAAAATTTATATGATAAGTGCTTGCACAAGTTAAGCCTGTAGAGCGCTTCGTGGCATTTCTGAAATGGGGTTATAATAGCCGATCGGGTCAACTGGTGATGACTTATGGTCTTCGGAAGTTGGGCCACCTGAAATGGCGGAAAATAATTTTTTCAAAATTTCTGTTTGGATTTCAAAGGTTATCTTGAGCCGACTATGATGTAATAAAATGTAAAATAAAATAATTCTAAGTTTGGTCAGCCTTATTGGCTAAAATTCTGGAACCTTCCCAGGCGGTGGAAAATTGCCTATATAAAGAAGGCTGTATTATTGTCTTAGGCAGTTCAGAATAGTTCTGGGTAGTAGATCTGAGTATTGACTTGAGGCTTTGTCCTACAGAATATTGTAAGGGAATGCCCATGTGGCTTTGCATATTGTAATTCTGAAAGTTTGTAATTCTACATTTGTGGAGATAATAAGAAGCCAATTTTCTATTCTTGCATATTATTGTTGTTGTTTCTCTATTTCTGTTAAGTGTTTATGGTATTAAGGGGAGCACCCTTCACCAAGTGGTATCAGAGCCAGGTTTCTGAGTGTGTAAACAGATCGCCGACTGTGAGGCAGTTTGCACCAGGACCGTGGTTAGGGTTTCAACGTGCATCGCAAAAATGCCTCCACGAAGGGAACGTGGCGGAAGAGCTGGTGTTGTAACACCTAAGGTTAGGGCACTACAGAGACAAGTGTGAGCATTCCAAGAAGAGATTCATAGAAGAATGAATCTTAATGTCAGAGATGAAAGTGAGGATGAAGCTGAATAAGAATATCAAGAAGGAGAAGTCAAAATTCTGAACCACGAGGAAGAAAGACTTTTTCGGGCCATTTCTAAGATTAGGAAAAGACCTAAGATTGAGGTTCCTACATTTTCTGGAAATCTTAACCCAGAAAAATTGATCTACTGGATCAATGAATGTGATGAATATTTTGCGTATGAAGATGTTGAGGATCTTGATAGGGTCAAATTTGCGAAGGCCAGACTGAAAGATCATGCGAAGATCTGGTGGCAAAAAATTTAGTTGGAGCGAAACAGAAGGGGAAAGGAAAAAATCACGAGATGAGATCAGATGGTGGATAAATTGAAGTGACAGTTCATTCCTGTTGATTATGAGCTTGACCTACTGAAGAAAATGCAAAGTTTGAAGCAAGCAAGAAGATCTGTTCAAGAGTCTACAGATGAGTTCTATCGACTTCTCATCAGAATAGGCCATGCAGAAGCTGATAAGGAGAAATTTGCTCGATACCTTAATGGGTTAAGGCCAAGCATTCAGGAGGAGTTGAATCTGGTTTGAATAAACAGTATTGAAGAGGCATACCAGTTTGCCCTAAAAGTAGAGGAAAAGCTGAACAAGAAGTTTGAGAGCAGACAAAATGGAAGAGGTCGCGGTGGACGATCTGGTGGACGGTCATATGGTGGCCAAAATTAAGATCCAAAAAAGAAGGATGAGGCCAGTAGTAATCAGAATCAGTGAGGAAATAATTTCAATTGCTTCTAGGATCAGAATAATAGAGATCAGAGAGGAAGAGGAAGAGGACAAGGATCTGAGAGAGGTGGCTTCCGTGGAATATGTTTTCACTGTGGAGAAGAAGGTCATAGGGAATTTGAATGTCCTCAGTGCCAAGGCAGAATAGACAGGAGAAATGAAGACCAGGCTAGAGTTGCACATGTAGATGAAGATGCTAGATCATCAAATTTTAAAGATGTTGAAAGAGGAGAAACGCTAATTAACAGAAGAGTCTTGCTAAGTGGTGAGAACGAACCTGAACAAAGGAGGAGCCTGTTTCACACTCGATGCAAGTGTGAGGGTAAATGTTGTGATGTGATTATCGATAGTGAAAGCACTGACAATTTGGTGTCAGAAGAGATGGTGACAAAGTTGAAACTCAAAAGACAGAAACACCCACATCCATATCAGATTGCTTGGGTACAGGATGACCACAAGGTCATGGTTAATGAACAATGCCTGGTGAAGTTCAAGATCGACGGGTACCAAGATGAGGTACTATGTGATATCATCTCTATGGATGCATGTCATATGTTATTGGGTAGATCGTGGCAGTTTGATAGATGTGTTATACACAATGGTATTGTGAATACCTATTCCCTGACAAAGGATGGAGTGCGACATAATCTAAATCCATTGAAGGAGACCGAAGAAAAAGTATGTGGTAATGCAAGAATAACATTTGTTGATAGAAGGAAATTCCTAGATGGTATGAGGCATGAGCATGTGTGTTTTGCTTTAATTCTAAATTTGGTAAACAAGAAGTAGAGGATGTACCTGTAGAGGTTGCAAATTTTTTGAATGAGTTTCAAGATATTGTATCTGATAATGTACCTGATGGATTACCACTGGTAAGGAAGATCAGTCATCAGATGGATTTGATTCCAAGAGCTAGTTTGCCAAATAAAGCAGCACACAGAATGACACCAGCAAAAAGTGAAGAGTTAAACAGACAAGTACATGAGTTGTTACAGAAGGGGTTGATTCGAGAGAGTCTGAGTCCTTGTGTTGTACCAGTGGTATTAGCACCAAAGAAGAATGGAGAATGGAGGATGTGTACAGATTGTAGGGCAATAAACAAGATGACAATCAAGTACAGGTTTTCATTGCCACGAATGGATGATATTATGGACTGTTTGAGTGGAGCTGTGTATTTGTCAAAGATAGATTTGAAGAGTGGATGTCACAAGATTCGGATCAGATAAAGAGATGAATGGAAGACTACCTTCAAGACAAAGGAAGGACTATATGAGTGGTTAGTCATGCCTTTTGGGCTAACCAATGCACCAAGCACTTTCATGCGAGTCATGAACAAAGTTCTTAAAAAAATTTTGGGTAAGTTTGTCATTGTTTACCTAGATGATATTTTGATCTTTAGTAAGACATTAGATGAGCATATGATGCATATTCGTATGGTATTTGAGAAGTTGAGAGAAGACAAATTGTTGATTAATTTGAAGAAGTGCAATTTTGTGAAGAAAGAGTTAGTGTATTTGAGATTTGTAGTTTCAGCAGAAGGTCTAAAAATGGACCCATAGAAGGTACAGGCTATCCTTGAATGGCCTACTCCAAGGAGTGCTACTGAGGTAAGATATTTTTATAGTTTGGCTAGCTTTTACAGAAAGATTATCAAAAATTTTAGCAGTATTTGTAGACCCTTGACTGAAACAATGAGAGGGGATAGAAAAGAGTTTAAGTGGACTAATGGGGCAGAAAAGAGTTTTCAATTGTTGAAACAAAAATTTACAGAACAACCAGTTTTAGCACATCCAAATTTTAATAATGTGTTTCAAGTAGATTGTGATGCTACTAGTACTGTAATAGGAGCTGTTATGAGCCAAAAAGGTAAACCTATTACTTATTTCAGTGAAAAATTAAATGATGCCAAGAGAAAATATTCTATTTATGATCAAAAATTTTATGCTATAGTTCAGGCATTAAAGAAGTGGAGACATTATCTACTTCCTAAAGAGTTTGTTTTGTATACTGATCATCAAGCTTTACAATATTTGAATAGTCAAGGAAAATTGAATCAGAGGCATTTGAAATGGGTTGAGTTTTTGCAGAGTTATACATTTATTTTGAAACACAGAAGTGGAAAGTCTAACAGGGTTGCAGATGCTCTTAGCAGAAGGCAACTATTGCTGGCAGAGATGCAGATTGAGGTGGTTGGGTTAAAGGAACTCAAGAATTTGTATCCAGAGGATCCTGATTTTGGTGAAGCTTGGAAAGCTTGTACAGAACCTGTTACTCTAGACAGGATGAAATGGTTGGATTTTATCATCCAGGATGATATGCTATTCAGAGGGAGTCAGTTGTGCATTCCACCAAGTTCTATGAGGGAGAATCTCATCAAGCAGAAGCATAGCGGAGGATTGGCTGAATATTTTAGTCGTGATAAAACCTTTGATTTGCTTAGTGAAAATTATTATTGGCCACAATTGCAGCAAGATGTGAATAAGTTTGTACAGAGTTGCAAAGTATGTCAGATGGTGAAAGGAGTGAAGCAGAATACAGGGTTGTATCAGCCATTACCCGTACCAAAGAACCTTTGGGAGGATATCAACATGGACTTTGTTCTTGGTTTATCGAGGACTCAGCGGGGACATGATTCAATTTTTGTGGTGGTTGATAGATTTTCAAAGATGGCACATTTCATTCCCTACAAGAAGATTAATGATGATGTTCATGTAGCAGAATTTTTTTTCAGAGAAGTAGTGAGACTTCATGGTTTGCCAAATACCATAGTTTCAAATCGGGACACTAAGTTTTTTGGATATTTCTGGCGTACATTGTGGAAGAATTTGAAGACAGATTTGAAGTTCAGTTCATCACATCATCCACAGACTAATGGACAGATAGAGGTGGTGAATAGGAGTTTAGAAAATTTGCTGAGATGTTTGGTTGGAGATAAGCCAACAGGATGGGATTTGATTTTACCATAGGCAGAATTTGCATATAATAATTTTGTCAACAGGAGCACTGGTAAATCACCATTACAGATTGTATATGGAAGTAGTCCAAAAAATGCATCTGAATTGAGGAAGATAGATAAAGGAGAAATAAGTAGTGCTGAAGCTGAGGATTTTGCAGAACACTTGAAGAACATCCATGGGGAGGTGAGAAAGAATATTACCAAGATGAACGCATAGTATAAGGCTAAGGCAGATGAGAAAAGGAGGTATAAGGAATTTCAAGTTGGTGATGAAGTCATGGTTCATTTGCGAAGGATCCTGATAGGGTCAAATTTGTGAAGGCTAGACTGAAAGGTCATGCAAAGATCTGGTGGTAATAAATTCAGTTGGAGTGAAACAGAAGGAGAAGGAAAAAATCACGAGATGGGATCGGATGGTAGATAAATTGAAGTGACAGTTTATTCCTGTTGATTATGAGCTTGACCTACTGAACAAAATGCAAATTTTGAAGCAAGTAGGAAGATCTGTTCAGGAGTATACAGAGGAGTTCTATCGACTTCTCATCAGAATAGGCCATGCAGAAGCTGATAAGGAGAAAGTTGCCCGATAGCTTAATGGGTTAAGGCCAAGCATTCAGAAGGAGCTGAATCTGGTTTGAATGAATAGTATTGAAGCGGCATACCAGTTTGCCCTAAAAGTAGAGGAAAAGATGAACAAAAAGTTTGAGAGTAGATAAAATGGAAGAGGTCACGGTGGATGATCTGGTGGATGGTCATATGGTTTCCGAAATGAAGATCTGAAAAAGAAGGATGAGCCCAGTAGCAGTCAGAATCAGAGAGAAAATAATTCCAATCACTTACAGGATCAGAATAATAGAGATCAGAGAGGAAGAGGAAGAGGACAAGGATCTGGAAGAGGTGGCTTCCGTGGAACATGTTTTCACTTTGGAGAAGAAGGTCATAGGGCATTTGAATGTCCTCAGTGCCAAGGCGGAACAGAAAGGAGAAATGAAGGCCAGGCCAGAGTTGTACATATAGATGAAGATGCTAGATCATCAAATTCTAAAGATGCTGAAAGAGGAGAAATGCTAATTAACAGAAGAGTCTTGCTGAGTGGTGAGAACGAACCTGAACAAATGAGGAGAATGTTTCGCGCTTGATGCAAGTGTGAGGGTAAATACTGTGATGTGATTATCGATAGTGGAAGCACTGATAATTTGGTGTCAAAAGAGATGGTGACAAAGTTGAAGCTCAAGAGACAGAAACACCCACATCCATATCGGATTGCCTGGGTACAGGATGACCACAAGGTCATGGTCAATGAACAATGCCTGGTGAAGGTCAAGATCATTGGGTACCAAGATGAGGTACTATGTGATATCATCTCTATGGATGCATATCATATGTTATTGGGTAGACCGTGGCAGTTTGACAGATGTGTTGTACACGATGGTCGTGCGAATACCTATTCCCTAACAAAGGATGGAGTGTGACATAAGCTAAAACCATTGAAGAAGACCGAAGAAAAAGTATGTGGTAATGCAAGAATAACATTTGTTGATGGAAGGAAATTCCTCGATGGTATGAGGCATGAGCATGTGTGTTTTGCTTTAATTCCAAAAGTTGGTAAAGAAGAAGTAGAGGATGTACCTGTAGAGATTGTAGATTTGTTGAATGAGTTTCAGGATATTGTATCTGATAATGTACATGATGGATTATCACCAGTAAGGAAGATCAGTCATCAGATGGATTTGATTCCAGGAGCCAGTTTTCCAAACATGGCAGCACACATAATGACACTAGTAGAAAGTGAAGAGTTGAACAAACAAGTACATGAGTTGTTACAGAAGGGGTTGATTCGAGAGAGTCTGAGTCCCTGTGTTGTACCAGCAGTATTAGCACCAAAGAAGAATGGAGAATGGAGGATGTGTACAGATTCTAGGTCAATAAACAAGATCACAATCAAGTACAAGTTTCCATTGCCACGAATGGATGATATTATGGACTGTTTGAGTAGAGTTGTGTATTTCTCAAAAATAGATCTGAAGAGTGGATATCACCAGATTCGGATCAGAGAAGGAGATGAATGGAAGACTGCCTTCAACACAAAGGAAGGACTATATGAGTGGTTAGTCATGCCTTTTGGGCTAACCAATGCACCGAGCACTTTCATGCGGCTCATGAACGAGGTTCTAAAAGAATTTCTAGGTAAGTTTGTCATTGTTTACCTAGATGATATTTTGATCTTTAGTAAGATATTGGATGAGCATATGATGCATATTCATATGGTATTTGAGAAGTTGAGAGAAGAAAAATTATTGATTAATTTGAAGAAGTGCAGTTTTGTGAAGAAAGAGTTAGTGTATTTGCGATTTGTAGTTTCAGCAGAAGGTTTAAAAATGGACCCAGAGAAGGTACAGGCTATCCTTGAATGGCCTACTCCAAGGAGTGCTACTGAGGTAAGATCTTTTCATGGTTTGGCTAGCTTTTACAGAAAGTTTATCAAAAATTTTAGCAGTATTTGTGGACCCTTGACTGAAATAATGAGAGGGGATAGAAAAGAGTTTAAGTGGACTAATGGGGCAGAAAAGAGTTTTCAATTGTTGAAACAAAAAGTTACAGAACAACCAGTTTTAGCACTTCCAGATTTTAATAAGGTGTTTCAAGTAGATTGTGATGCTAGTAATACTGCAATAGGAGCTGTTATGAGCCAAGAAGGTAAACCTGTTGCTTATTTCAATGAGAAATTAAATGATGCCAAGAGAAAATATTCTATTTATGATCAGAAATTTTATGCTATAGTTCAGGCATTAAAAAAGTGGAGACATTAT
This sequence comes from Chamaecyparis obtusa, assembly GCA_027943335.1. Classification (NCBI taxonomy): domain Eukaryota; kingdom Viridiplantae; phylum Streptophyta; class Pinopsida; order Cupressales; family Cupressaceae; genus Chamaecyparis; species Chamaecyparis obtusa. The sequence goes on along the minus strand of BSBK01006452.1, from coordinate 219,120 downwards.
CTACTTCTTAAAGAGTTTATTTTTTATACTGATCATCAAGCTTTGCAATATTTGAATAGTCAAGAAAAATTGAATCAGAGGCATTTGAAATGGGTTGAGTTTTTGCAGAGTTATACATTTATTTTGAAACACAGAAGTGGAAAGTTTAATAGGGTTGCAGATGCTCTTAGCAGAAGGCAACTATTGCTGGCAGAGATGCAGATTGAGGTGGTTGGGTCCAAAGAAATCAAGAATTTGTATCCAGAGGATCATGATTTTGGTGAATCTTGGAAAGCTTGTACAGAACCTGTTACTCTAGACAGGATGAAATGGTTGGATTTCATCATCCAAGATGATATGCTATTCAGAGGGAGTCAGTTGTGCATTCCATGAAGTTCTATGAGGGAGAATCTCATCAAGAAGAAGCACAGCGGAGGATTGGTTGGACATTTTGGTCGTGATAAAATCCTTGCTTTGGTTAGTGAAAATTATTATTGGCCACAATTGCAGCAAGATGTGAATAAGCTTGTACAGAGTTGCAGAGTATGTCAGATGGCGAATGGAGTGAAGTAGAATACAAGGTTGTATCAGCCATTACCCGTACCAAAGAAGCCTTGGGAGGATATCAGCATGAACTTTGTTCTTAGTTTACCGAGGACTCAGCAGGGACATGATTCAATTTTTGTGGTGGTTGATAGATTTTCAAAGATGGCACATTTCATTCCCTGCAAGAAGACTAATGATGATGTTCATGTAGCAGAATTGTTTTCCAGAGAAGTATTGAGACTTCATGGTTTCCCAAAGATTATAGTTTCAGATCGGGACACTAAGTTTGTTGGATATTTCTGGCATACATTGTGGAAGAAGTTGAAGATAGATTTAAAGTTCAGTTCATCACATCATCCACAGACTGATGGACAGATAGAGGTGGTGAATAGGAGTTTGAGAAATTTGCTGAGATGTTTGGTTAGAGATAAGCCAACAGGATGGGATTTGATTTTACCATAGGTAGAATTTGCATACAATAATTCTGTCAACAGGAGCACTAGTAAATCACCATTCCAGATTGTATATGGAAGTAGTCCAAGAAATGCATCTGAATTGAGGAAGATAAATAAAGGAGAAATAAGTAGTGCTGAAGCTGAGGATTTTGCAGAACACTTGAAGAACATCCATGGAGAGGTGAGAAAGCATATTACCAATATGAACGCATAGTATAAGGCTAAGGCAGATGAGAAAAAGAGGTATAAAAAATTTCAGGTTGGTGATGAAGTCATGGTTCATTTGCGGAAGGAGCAGTTTCGAGTTGGTACATATAACAAGCTGAAAATGAAGAAGTTCAGACCATGTAGGATACTGAAGAAACATGATTGAGGTAATGCATATGAGGTAGAATTGCCTACTGAGGTAAATATTTCACCAGTGTTTAACATTTTAGATCTGGCAAAGTATCGTCAAGGAGGTGTTGAAGATGAGATCACAGCAGCACAGTGGAGTATTCCAACAACTAGTTCAGACACTATGGAGATCGAAGATATACTGGATAGTCGTGTTGGCAGAAGCACAAAGAACAGGAAATATGAAGAATATCTGGTCAAGTGGAAAGGATGACCTGTTGAAGATTCATCATGGCTGACAAAGGAGGAGGTTAGCTGTCTTGGTTTTCCTCTGCACACCTAAGTCGTGACAAGGTCACTTCTCAAATTACCCTGGGTGTCTGATGCAGGAGCATCCTGGGTGTAAGAGCAATCTTGCATCACCCAAAAATATATATATATATATATATATATATATATATATATATATATATATATATATATATATATATATATATATATATATATATATATATATATATATATATATATTTCTATTTTTATATTCAATAGGGTTATTTTGTGCAGAGCTGCTATTTATGGAAAGTTACTATTTTTGGTAATTTTTGTATGTGCTCAGAATGATCTGATTTCTTTTTTGGAGGTTCATTTTGGTCATATAAGTCTGCTAGTAAAGTTTCATTGCCAGATCAAGTGTATATTGGAAGATATTGAAGATTTTCAGTATTGGCAACAGGGTACAAAAATATTGAACTCAGTTTTGAAGGCTTTAGAGGCCCCGAATGAGGTTAAAAATTTGGGTGATGGGCGCTTTCATAGGTCAAGCCTGTAGAACGCTTCGTGGCATTTCTGAAATGGGGTTATAATAGCCGATCGGGTCAACTGGTGATGACTTATGGTCTTCGAAAATTGGGCCATCTGAAATGGCAGAAAATAAATTTCTTCAAAATTTTTGTTTGGGTTTCAAAGGTTATCTTGAGTCGACTATGATGTAATAAAACGTCAAAGAAAAAAATTATAAGTTTGATCGGCCTTATTGGCTAAAATTTTGGAACCTTCCCAGGCAGTGGAAAATTGCTTATATAAGGAAGGCTGTATTATTGTCTTAGGCAGTTCAGAATAGTTCTGGGTAGTAGATCTAAGTATTGACTCGAGGCTTTGTCCTACAGAATATTGTAAGGGAATACCCATGTGGCTTTCCATATTGTAATTCTGAAAGTTTTTAATTCCACATTTGTGGAGATAATAAGAAGCCAATTTTCTGTTCTTGCATATTATTGTTGTTGTTTCTCTATTTCTGTTAAGTGTTTGTGGTATTAAGGGGAGCACCCTTCACCAAGTGGTATCAGAGCCAGGTTCCTGAGTGTGTAAACAGATCGTTGACTGTGAAGCAGTTTGCACCAGGACTGTGGTTAGGGTTTCAGAGTGCATCACAAAAATGCCTCCAGGAAGGGAACGTGGCGGAAGAGCAGGTGTTGTAACACCTGAGGTTAGGGCACTGCAGAGACAAGTGCGAGCATTGCAAGAAGAGATTCGTAGAGGAATGAATCTTAATGTCAGAGATGAAAGCGAGGATGAAGCTGAAGAAGAATATCAACAACGAGAAGTCGAAATTGTGAACCAAGAGGAAGAAAGACTTTTTCGAGCCATTTCTAAAATTGGGAAAAGACCTAAGATTGAGGTTCCTACATTTTCTGAAAATCTTAACCTAGAAGAATTGATCGACTGGATCAATGAATGTGAGGAATATTTTGAGTATGAAGATGTTGAGGATCCTGATAGGGTCAAATTTGTGAAGGCCAGACTGAAAGGTCATGCGAAGATCTGGTGGCAAGAAATTTAGTTGGAGCGAAATAGAAGGGAAAAGGAGAAAATCATGAGATGAGATCGGATGGTGGATAAATTGAAGCGACAGTTCATTCCTGTTGATTATGAGCTTGACCTACTGAAGAAAATGCAAAGTTTGAAGCAAGTAGGAAGATCTATTCAGGAGTATACAGAAGAGTTCTATCGACTTCTCATCAGAACAGGCCATGCAAAAGCTAATAAGGAGAAAGTTGTCTGATACCTTAATGGGTTAAGGCCAAGCATTTAGGAGGAGCTGAATCTGGTTCGAATGAATAGTATTGAAGAGGTATACCAGTTTGCCCTAAAAGTAGAGGAAAAGCTGAACAAGAAGTTTGAGAGCAGACAAAATGGAAGAGGTCGCGGTGGACGATCTGGTGGACGATCATATGGTGGCCGAAATGAAGATCTGAAAGAGAAGGATGAGGCCAATAGTAGTCAGAATCTGCGAGGAAATAATTTCAATCACTTCCAGGATCAGAATAATAGAGATCAGAGAGGAAGAGGAAGAGGACAAGGATCTGAAAGAGGTGGCTTCCGTGGAACATATTTTCACTGTGGAGAAGAAGGTCATAGGGCATTTGAATATCCTCAGTGCCAAGGTGGAATAGACAGGAGAAATGAAAGCCAGGCCAGAGTTGCACATGTAGATGAAGATGCTAGATCATCAAATTCTGAAGATGCTGAAAGAGGAGAAACGCTAATTAACAGAAGAGTCTTGCTGAGTGGTGAGAACGAACCTGAACAAAGGAGGAGCCTATTTCGCACTCGATGCAAGTGTGAGGGTAAATGGTATAATGTGATTATCGATTGTGGAAGCACTGACAATTTGGTGTCAGAAGAGATGGTGACAAAGTTGAAGCTCAAGAGACAGAAACACCCATATCCATATCGGATTGCCTGGGTACAGGATGACCACAAGGTCATGGTCAATGAACAATGCCTGGTGAAGTTCAAGATCAGCGGGTACCAAGATGAGGTACTATGTGATATCATCTTTATGGATGCATGTCATATGTTATTGGGTAGACCGTGGCAGTTTGATAGATGTGATGTACACGATGGTCGTGCGAATACCTATTCCCTAACAAAGGATGGAGTGCGACATAAGCTAAAGCCATTAAAGGAGACCAAAAAAAAAATATGTGGTAATGCAAGAATAACATTTGTTGATGGAAGGAAATTCTTAGATGGTATGAGGCATGAGCATGTGTGTTTTGCTTTAATTCCAAAAGTTGGTAAAGAAGAAGTAGAGGATGTACCTGTAGAGGTTGCAGATTTGTTGAATGAGTTTCAAGATATTGTATCTGATAATGTACCTGATGGATTACCACCGGTAAGGAAGATCAGTCATCAGACGGATTTGATTCCAGGAGCTAGTTTTTCAAACAAGGCAGCACACAGAATGACACTAGCAGAAAGTGAAGAGTTGAATAGACAAGTACATGAGTTGTTACAGAAGGGGTTGATTCGAGAGAGTCTGAGTCCCTGTGCTGTACCAGCGGTATTAGCACTAAAGAAGATTGGAGAATGGAGGATGCGTATAGATTCTAAGTCAATAAACAAGATCACAATCAAGTACAGGTTTCCATTGTCATGAATGGATGATATTATGGACTGTTTGAGTGGAGCTGTGTATTTCTCAAAGATAGATCTGAAGAGTGGATATCACCAGATTCAGATCAGAGAAGGAGATGAATAGAAGACTGCCTTCAAGACAAAGGAAGGACTATATGAGTGGTTAGTCATGTCTTTTGGGCTAACCAATGCACCGAACACTTTCATGCGACTCATGAACGAGGTTCTGAAAGAATTTTTGGGTAAGTTTGTCATTGTTTACCTAGATGATATTTTGATCTATAGTAAGACATTTGATGAGCATATGATGCATATTCGTATGGTATTTGAGAAGTTGAGAGAAGAGAAATTGTTGATTAATTTGAAGAAGTGCAGTTTTGTGAAAAAAGAGTTAGTGTATTTGGGATTTGTAGTTTCAGCAGAAGGTCTAAAAATGGACCTAGAGAAGGTACAGGCTATCCTTGAATGGCCTACTCCAAGAAGTGCTACTGAGGTAAGATCTTTTCATTGTTTGGCTAGCTTTTACAGAAAATTTACCAAAAATTTTAGCAATATTTGTGGACACTTGACTGAAACAATGAGAGGGGCTAGAAAAGAGTTTAAGTGGACTAATGGGGCAGAAAAGAGTTTTCAATTGTTGAAATAAAAAGTTACAGAACAACCAGTTTTAGCACTTCCAGATTTTAATAAGGTGTTTCAAATAGATTGTGATGCTAGTAGTACTACAATAGGAGTTGTTATGAGCCAAGAAGGTAAACCTATTGCTTATTTCAGTGAGAAATTAAATGATGCCAAGAGAAAATATTCTGTTTATGATTAGAAATTTTATGCTATAGTTCAGGTATTAAAGAAGTGGAGACACTGTCTACTTCCTAAGGAGTTTGTTTTGTATACTGATCATCAAGCTTTGCAATATTTGAATAGTCAAGGAAAATTGAATCAGAGGCATTTGAAATGGGTCAAGTTTTTGCAGAGTTATACATTTGTTTTGAAACACAAAAGTGGAAAGTCTAACAGGGTTGCAAATGCTCTTAGCAGAAGGAAACTATTGCTGGCAGAGATGCAGATTGGGGTGGTTGGGTTCAATGAACTCAAGAATTTGTATCCAGAGGATCCTGATTTTTGTGAAGCTTGGAAAGTTTGTACAGAACTTGTTACTCTAGACAGGACGAAATGGTTGGCTTTCATCATCCAGGATGATATGTTATTCAGAGGGAGTCAGTTGTGCATTCCACGAAGTTCTATGATGGAGAATCTCATCAAGGAGAAGCATAGCGGAGGATTGGCTAGATATTTTTGTCGTGATAAAACCCTTGCTTTGGTTAGTGAAAATTATTATTGGCCACAATTGCAACAAGATGTGAATAAGTTTGTATAGAGTTGCAGAGTATGTCAGATGGCGAAAGGAGTGAAGCAGAATACAGGGTTGTATCAGCCATTACCCGTACCAAAGAAGCTTTTGGAGGATATCAGCATGAACTTTGTTCTTAGTTTACCGATGACTCAGCGGGGACATGATTCAATTTTTATGGTGGTTGACAGATTTTGAAGACTTTAGGGGCCTCGAATGAGGTCAAAAATTTGGGTGATGGGTGCTTGCGCAGGTCAAGCCTGTAGAGCGCTTTGTGGTGTTTCTGAAATGGGGTTATAATAGCCTATCAGGTAAACTGGTGATGACTTATGGTCTTCGAAAGTTGGGCCACCTGAAATGGCAGAAAATAATTTTATTCAAAATTTCTGTTCGGGTTTCAAAAGTTATCTTGAGCCGACTATGATGTAATAAAATGTAAAATAAAATAATTCTAAGTTTGGTCGGCCTTATTGGCTAAAATTTTGGAACCTTCCCAGGCGGTGGAAAATTGTCTATATAAGGAAGGCTGTATTATTGTCTTAGGTAGTTCAGAATAGTTCTGGGTAGCAGATCTGAGTATTGACTCAAGGCTTTGTCCTACAGAATATTGTAACGAAATGCCCATGTGGCTTTGCATAATGTAATTCTGAAAGTTTGTAATTCCACATTTGTGGAGATAATAAGAAGCCAATTTTCTGTTCTTGCATATTATTGTTGTTGTTTCTCTATTTCTGTTAAGTGTTTGTGGTATTAAGGGGAGCACCCTTCACCAAGTGGTATCAGAGCCAGGTTCCTGAGTGTGTAAACAGATCGTTGACTGTGAAGCAGTTTGCACCAGGACCGTGGTTAGGGTTTCAGAGTGCATCACAAAAATGCCTCCATGAAGGGAACGTGGCGAAAGAGCAGGTGTTGTAACACCTGAGGTTAGGGCACTGCAGAGACAAGTGCGAGCATTGCAAGAAGAGATTCGTAGAGGAATGAATCTTAATGTCAGAGATGAAAGCGAGGATGAAGCTGAAGAAGAATATCAAGGAGAAGTCAAAATTGTGAACCAGGAGGAAGAAAGACTTTTTCGGGCCATTTCTAAGATTGGGAAAAGACCTAAGATTGAGGTTCCTAAATTTTTTGGAAATCTTAACCCAGAAGAATCGATCGACTGGATCAATGAATGTGAGGAATATTTTGAGTATGAAGATGTTGAGGATCCTGATAGGGTCAAATTTGTGAAGGCCATACTAAAAGGTCATGCAAAAATCTGGTGGCAAGAAATTCAATCGGAGCGAAACAGAAGGGGAAAGGAGAAAATCACGAGATGGGATCGGATGGTGGATAAATTGAAGCGACAGTTCATTCCTGTTGATTATGAGCTTGACCTACTGAAGAAAATGCAAAGTTTGAAGCAAGCAGGAAGATCTGTTCAGGAGTATACAGATGAGTTCTATCGACTTCTCATCAGAACAGGCCATGCAGAAATTGATAAGGAGAAAGTTGCCCGATACCTTAATGGGTTAAGGCCAAGCATTCAGGAGGAGCTGAATCTGGTTTGAATGAACAGTATTGAAGAGGCATACTAGTTTGCCCTAAAAGTAGAGGAAAAGCTAAACAAGAAGTTTGAGAGCAGACAAAATGAAAGAGGTCGCGGTGGACAATCTGGTGGACGGTCATATTGTGGCCAAAATTAAGATCTAAAAGAGAAGGATGAGGCCAGTAGCAGTCAGAATCAGCGAGGAAATAATTCCAATCGCTTCCAGGATCAGAATAAAAGAGATCAGAGAGGAAGAGGAAGAGGACAAGGATCTGGAAGAGGTAGCTTCCGTGGAACATGTTTTCACTATGGAGAAGAATGTCATAGGGCATTTGAATTTCCTCAGTGCCAAGGTAGAACAGATAGGAGAAATGAAAGCCAGGCCAAAGTTGTACATGTAGATGAAAATACTGAAAGAGGAGAAACGCTAATTAACAGAAGAGTCTTGCTGAGTGGTGAGAATGAACCTGAACAAAGGAGTAGTCTATTTCGTACTCGATGCAAGTGTGAGGGTAAATGCTGTGATGTGATTATCGATAGTGGAAGCACTGACAATTTGGTGTCAGAAGAGATGGTGACAAAGTTGAAGCTCAAGAGACAGAAACACCCACATCCATATCAGATTGCCTGGGTAAAGGATGACCAAAAGGTCATGGTCAATGAATAATGCCTGATGAACTTCAAGATCAGCGGGTACCAAGATGAGGTACTATGTGATATCATCTCTATGGATGCATTTCATATGTTATTGGGTTGACCGTGGCAGTTTGATAGATATGATGTACATGATGGTCGTGCGAATACCTATTCCCTGACAAAGGATGGAGTGCGACATAAGCTAAAGCCTTTAAAGGAGACCGAAGAAAATGTATGTGGTAATGCAAAAATAATATTTTTTGATGGAAGGAAATTCCTAGATGGTATGAGGCATGAGCATGTGTGTTTTGCTTTAATTCCAAAAGTTGGTAAAGAAGAAGTAGAGCATGTACCTGTAGAGGTTGCAGATTTGTTGAATGAGTTTCAGGATATTGTATCTGATAATGAACCTGATGGATTACCACCGGTAAGGAAGATCAGTCATCAGATGGATTTGATTCCAAGAGCCAGTTTGCCAAACAAGGTAGCACACAGAATGACACCAGCAGAAAGTGAAGAGTTGAACAGACAAGTACATGAGTTGTTACAGAAGGGGTTGATTCGAGAGAGTCTGAGTCCCTGTGTTGTACCAGTGGTATTAGCACCAAAGAAGAATGGAGAATGGAGGATGTGTACAGATTGTAGGGAAATAAACAAAATCACAATCAAGTACAGGTTTCCATTGTCACGAATGGATGATATTATGGACTGTTTGAGTGGAGCTGTGTATTTCTCAAAGATAAATCTAAAGAGTGGATATCACCAGATTTGGATCAAAGAAGGAGATGAATGGAAGACTGCCTTCAACACAAAGGAAGGACTATATGAGTGGTTAGTCATGCCTTTTGGGCTAACCAATGCACTGAGCACTTTCATGCAGCTCATAAACGAGGTTCTGAAAGAATTTCTAGGTAAGTTTGTCATTGTTTACCTAGATGATATTTTGATTTTTAGTAAGACATCGGATGAGCATATGATGCATATTCGTATGGTATTTGAGAAGTTGAGAGAAGAGAAATTGTTGATTAATTTGAAGAAGTGCAATTTTGTGAAGAAAGAGTTAGTGTATTTGGGATTTGTAGTTTCAGCAGAAGGTCTAAAAATGAACCCAGAGAAGGTACAGGCTATCCTTGAATGGCCTACTCCAAAGAGTGCTACTAAGGTAAGATATTTTCATGGTTTGGCTAGCTTTTACAAAAATTTTATCAAAAATTTTAGTAGTATTTGTTGACCCTTGACTGAAACAATGAGAGGGGATAGAAAAGAGTTTAAGTGGACTAATGGGGTAGAAAAGAGTTTTCAATTGTTGAAACAAAAAGTTATAGAACAACCAGTTTTAGCACTTCTAGATTTTAATAAGGTGTTTCAAGTAGATTGTGATGCTATTAGTACTGCAATAGGAGCTGTTATGAGCTAAGAAGGTAAACCTGTTGCTTATTTCAGTGAGAAATTAAATGATGCCAAGAGAAAATATTTTGTTTATGATCAAAAATTTTATGCTATAGTTCAGGCATTAAAGAAGTGGAGACATTATCTACTTCCTAAAGAGTTTGTTTTGTATACTGATCATCAAGCTTTGCAATATTTGAATAGTCAAGGAAAATTGAATCAGAGGCATTTGAAATGGGTTGAGTTTTTGCAGAGTTATACATTTGTTTTGAAACACAGAAGTGGAAAGTCTAACAGGGTTGCAAATGCTCTTAACAGAAGGAAACTATTGCTGGTAGAGATGCAGATTGAGGTGGTTGGGTTCAAGGAACTCAAGAATTTGTATCCAGAGGATCCTGATTTTGGTGAAGCTTGAAAAGCTTGTACAGAACCTGTTACTCTAGATAGGATGAAATGGTTGGATTTCATCATCCAGGATGATATGCTATTCAGAGGGAGTCAGTTGTGCATTTCACGAAGTTCTATGAGGGAGAATCTCATCAAGGAGAAGCATAGCGGAGGATTGGCTGGACATTTTAGTCCTGATAAAACCCTTGCTTTGGTTAGTGAAAATTATTATTGGCCACAATTGCAGCAAGATGTGAAGAAGTTTGTACAGAGTTTTAGAGTATGTCAGATGGTGAAAAGAGTGAAGCAGAATACAGGGTTGTATCAGCCATTACCCGTACCAAAGAAGCCTTGGAGGATATCAGCATGGACTTTGTTATTGGTTTACCGAGGACTCAGCGGGGACATGATTCAATTTTTATGGTGGTTGACAGATTTTTTAAGATGGCACATTTCATTCCCTGCAAGAAGACTAATGATGTTGTTCATGTAGCAGAATTATTTTTCAGAGAAGTAGTGAGACTTCATGGTTTTCCAAAGACCATAGTTTCAGATCGGGACACTAAGTTTGTTGGATATTTTTGGTGTACATTGTGGAAGAAGTTGAAGATAGATTTGAATTTCAATTCATCACATCATCCACAGACTGATGGACAAATAGAGGTGGTGAATAGGAGTTTGGAAAATTTGCTGAGATGTTTGGTTGGAGATAAGCCAACAGGATAGGATTTGATTTTACCACAGGCGGAATTTGCATACAATAATTCTGTCAACAGGAGCACTGGTAAATCATCATTACAGATTGTATATGGAAGTAGTCCAAGAAATGCATCTGAATTGAGGAAGATAGATAAAGGATAAATAAGTAGTACTGAAGCTAAAGATTTTGCAGAGCACTTGAAGAACATCCATGGGGAGGTGAGAAAGCATATTACCAAAATGAACACACAGTATAAGGCTAAGGCAGATGAGAAAAGGAGGTATAAGAAATTTCAGGTTGGTGATGAAGTCATGGTTCATTTGCGGAAGGAGTGGTTTCTAGTTGGTACATATAACAAGCTGAAAATGAAGAAGTTCGGACCATTTAGGATACTAAAGAAATATGATTCAGGAAATGCATATGAGGTAGAATTGCCTACTGAGCTAAATATTTCACCAGTGTTTAACATTTCAGATCTGACAGAGTATCGTGAAGGAGGTGTTGAAGATGAGATCACAGTAGCACAGTGGAGTATTCCAGAAACTAGTTCAGACATTAAGGAGATCGAAGATATACTGGACAGTCATGTTGGTAGAAGCACAAGGAACAGGACATATGAAGAATATTTGGTCAAGTGGAAAGGATGACCTGTTGAAGATTCATCATGGCTGACAAAGGAGGAGGTTAGCCGTCTTGGTTTTCCTCTGCACACCTGAGTCGTGACAGGGTCACTTCTCAAATTACCCTGGGTGTCTGATGCAGGAGCATCCTGGGTGTAAGAGCAATCTTGCATCACCCAAAAAAAGAAAAAAAAAATTTATTTTTATATTTAATAAGGGCTATTTTGTACAGAGCTGCTATTTATGGAAAGTTACTATTTTTGGTAATTTTTGTATGTGCTCAGAATGATCAGATTTCTTTCTTGGAGGTTCATTTTGGTCATATAAGTCTGCCAGTAAAGTTTCATTGCCAGATCAAGTGTATATTGGAAGATATTGAAGATTTTCGGTATTGGCAGCAGGGTACAGAAACTTTGAACTCATTTTTGAAGGCTTTAGAGGCCCCAAATGAGGTCAAAAATTTGGGTGATGGGCGCTTGTGTAGGTCAAGCCTGTAGAGTGCTTCGTGGCATTTCTGAAATAGGGTTATAATAGCCGATCAGGTCAACTGGTGATGACTTATGGTCTTCGGAAGTTGAGCCACCTGAAATGGCAGAAAATAATTTTCTTCAAAATTTATGTTTGGGTTTCAAAGGTTATCTTGAGCCGACTATGATGTAATAAAATATAAAATAAAATAATTCTAAGTTTGGTCGGCCTTATTAGCTAAAATTCTGGAACATTCCTAAGCGGTGGAAAATTGCCTATATAAGGAAGGCTGTATTATTGTCTTAGGCAGTTTAGAATAGTTCTGGGTAGTAGATCTGAGTATTGACTCGAGGCTTTGTCCTATAGAATATTGTAACGGAATGCCCATGTGGCTTTGCATATTGTAATTTTGAAAGTTTGTAATTCCACATTTGTGGAGATAATAAGAAGCCAATTTTCTATTCTTGCATATTATTGTTGTTGTTTCTCTATTTCTATTAAGTGTTTGTGGTATTAAGGGGAGCACCCTTCACCAAGTGGTATCAGAGCCAGGTTCCTAAGTGTGTAAACAGATTGCTGACTATGAGGCAGTTTGCACCAGGACCGTGGTTAGGGTTTCAGCGCGCATCAAGATATAGGTATCAAGATATCCGGAACAATCTGGATCAAAACTTGAACCATTCGTTATCATGATCCCCGACTAAATTCAGAACTGGATTAGATGATAACTTACACACAACTTCATATCATGATATCTGACACAGCTCGGGACATCATTATAATGTACTCATCCTGATAGAAGAGTTATCACAATCTCCGACCGATTCCAAACTAGATTTAGCAATAACAATCAAGATATTCGACGCAATCTGAATCAAAACTTGATTTACATGTTATAATCACTGACCAATTTGGAACTGGATTTAACAACTCAAAAATTTAGTGTTAGGAATAGTGACTACAATACATAGTCATACCTAACACTAGGTTAAGCTATTGTCTAAGTCGTCACCTAGCAATAGTAACCCAACACATATGAAAGATCGTCACCTTTCATAATATAACACAAAATGAATGAGCCCATAAAGTCACACATATGACATCCACCTTGACTCTTCTCAGAGGGTGGATCCACCATGGATCATCCTAGAGAGTGGAAACCAAGGTTTCCACCTTAGACTTGTTTATCAAGGACAAGAATCATTTACGATACAAAATGATGGATCACAGAAGCTGAAAACTTCTTTTCAGCTAATGCTTTATTCCTCAACATACCAAGGTTATCGAAAAGTACACAATCTTCTTTCTAGCAAGAGGCTTGGTAAGAATATCGACTATTTGTTCTTTAGTGAGGATATACCTCCACTGAATTGCATTTGTTTGCACTATCTCATAGTCTTAGTGAGTTCTGAGCTTACAAAGTATATACTATACACCATCTTGACATGGTACACTCCCTTTGAATTTGTATGACCAAGATCATGGGGTGCCAACATAATTTGATCTTCTAGCTTCTCCCTCTGACATATAGTCTTCTCTCATGATAATAATCATAATTCTCTACTAAAATTTCTTGATTACTAGAGAACCAACAAAACATGGTCTACTCCCTATGAATCAAGATCCTTGGATGTTTACTGATGCAGATCCTTTAACTTCTCCCTTTGTCACAAAGGCATACCATTTTTATATACTCAACTCGGTGTCACTGCAGGATGCCACTTCATACCTTCCTTATTGAGAGAACCAATACGAATAATTTGAATAATCATAAGGTTACATCAGCTAGCATAAGATGCATTTTGATCTTTTCCAAGGCCACAATATTAACACTCCCTCTTGGACTTGAGGGAAGATAATAAAGACCTCTAGTATGATGTTTATCTCAATAAGTTGTAGTCTCATGATGTACAGAATGCTTTAATCAAAGATTCTATCCACGTGTTTTACCTTCAACAGTGAACTCCCTCTCAATCAATATGATCAAGTTTGTCTAAGTTGACTGAATCATTTGTTTCCTTAGAGGCTGGATTTCACCAACTTCTAGACCTTTCTGAAAATGTCAAACTCCCTCTAAATCTGGATTTCATATGCTTTCATCCTTTAAATATTTTCAAATATTCCCTTTCATAAGGTGAGCCCATTAATACGATACTCGTACCCATCATACTTGATATCAATGTATCTCACAAGAATTGAGTATACGTCAACTTCTCTATATCCTACCAAATTATTTCACATACTTGTGATTGTAATCATATTATGAAACTCTCACAAATAAGAAGTCATGGTTTGCAGATTCCATACTAGAACCTTAATGCATATGCAAACCTTTATGAATTGCTCTCCCCAAGCAAGTCAAAAATCCCCATGGTAAGTAGGATGATCAGACCTTGACATGAAACTTTGTATTTTCATTTAGCAACAGATAAATGATGCAAAATGTAAGTGTAATAGCACTTGTAGATTTACTTAAGTTAAGGCTATTATCAAATATATTATTTTATTGTCAAGTAGACAGTTTAAATGACCAATGGAGCTTCTAGTTTTAAGAATCTGAAATGTTGGGGATTGTTACATATAACTTTAATACAGATGTAAATATGTTTGATGAGTGAGCAACCTTATGTTAGTTGAATTATACCAATATGGGTATACTATAAATCCCCTTGTAGTGAAATGATGAGTTTGTTATAATTTTGTTTCTCTGGCAAGCAATGTCTGATCGCTATCTTAGATGACTGCAATGTATTATTGAATCTTCAAGTTCTAAATGTAATGACTCTTGAAATCAATGTCTGTATATTTTGTAATTCAAACATGTGGTATCCCCTATTCCAATTTATTGAGAGTGTAGTGAATACATATTTGTTGGTAATGAGTATGTTGACGTGATTGCCCCAGATCCTTATCCATGGATTTAGATGGTGTCTAATTTATTTCTGATATTAGATACCACTTAAATGTTTGATGGACCAATGAAATCTGCATTCCTGTTATTATATCTTATCATTACATTTAGATGTTGTATCTTCGTGTTTTTAAATGATTCGTTGAACCTTTATCTCTGTCATTGTTAATAACTCTGATATGTCCTTTCTCCGCGCACTGCCTATTTGAATCAAGAACTTTCCATTGTAACTTGAGGTCCGTAGCTTTTGTATTGAATGCACTGTTGTTATGTGCTTGAGTCTTCTGTTCATTCCTCAAAGACTGTTGTTAACCCTTGAATCTCTGCTGCTTACGCATATAATCTGCCATTCGTTGACTTTGAAAAATTTTTCATGCACGATTTTTGACATTATCTTCTTGTAATCTAAATGCCAAAGGCAGATGCTCTACCATGCATATCCAAATATAAATAGGTAATTAATAAAGGTTCCAATGATCCTCTGATTTCTGGTCAGATTTGTCTAAATGTGATTGATCGGTTGATGATTGTTGACAATTTCATTCCTTTTGTATTCGCTTGAGGTGATCGTGGTTATAATGAGGAAAAGACACATTCCTTTCTATGGCTGTGTTTCTTGGAAGAGTAATGTACTATGTGACTTCTCCCTTCAAGTATCAATGAGCCTTAACTCACCACATTTCATCATTATGTGTTTGACATGTGTCATTTACCAATTTCTATAGGTCTACGTAGATGCATACAAGCCTCCTGCCAAAACCTTTAAATATATCTATGAATCGAAGCACCTCAAAAACATTCTCTTTCTTATTTTATTGACTTTATTTGAGTAGAATTTGATCACTGATTTCTTCATTGCGTGGCTGATTGAAAATGCTGATGAGTCGACTATCTTCAATTTTTTTCTCTGCCGATAACTTTGTTTGCTACTGAAATCGCTGCATGAAATTGCACCATTATAATAATTAGGTCGTCATTCTTTGTATTATTTCCACCACTGTCATTTTCCTATTCATTGTGAATATTATATGATCATAGATCATTATCACTATTTGAAACATAGTCGCTGCTTTTGTTAAAATTGTCATTGGTTTAGTCATATTCCTCCTTTGAATGATATTAATCCATTTCATTCATGTCTCTCAACTTTAATAATTCAATGATCTTATTTGCTTCCAGATGATTTGTTTATTGTTTTAACAAATCGTTGTCATTGTGAGAATTGTTTTTTTTTTTTTCATATCGCTATATGTCTCCAATTGTTTGGTCACTAGAACCATTACTTCTTATAACCATTCATAAAAGAAATAGACATACTTATAAATCAATATGTATCTCCTTTTTTTTTCTAATTTGAATCCTTCCTTTTTAACAAATCATTCTTATGTCGTCTAACATAGATTTTATTGTAGTCGCTATACTTAGACATTCATGTAATTGAGATATAAGACAGCAAGCTGACTTCTTATCTTGCCAAGGAAATGTTGCCAGACTCAAAACAAAACAACTCCAAAAGCAATGAAGAAATCTGATTCCTTATTATAATGCTCGATGAATAGCTGCTCATCAATATTACGGACTTCTTTCTTCATATTTATTTGGTTGTCAAATTGATTTTAGTGACTTAATTTGATTGAAGTTATTTGCAAATATTTTATTGCTGCATACTTTTCAGTCTTTGATCTGTGTAATAGTTGTCATATCCTTCATAATCCAAATTTTGATACAGTCATGTACTTGAAGAATGATGTCATGCAACCAAACAATTTTCTTGCCTTCTAAATATATTTAATTCTCTTATAGGTTAGGCTCTGATATCATGTTGTTTAATTAGGATCATCTTATAGAGAATATATATGAGGTTGTACTGAAATAGATTACCGTTGTGATTGATCTTTTCACCAGCCATCAATATACATTTATATCCTTTGAATAGTCATGTCTTGAAGAGCCATGACCATACGTGGTTTATGTTACGTAGGGTCATGACCCTTCATAACCGATTGATAATATTAACTATATTGTAACATATACAAATATCAAATGCTCTTAATATATATATATATATATATATATATATATATATATATATATATATATATATATATATATATATATATATATATATATATATATATATATTATTAGATTAATATAATTATATCAATCAATTTGATGCTATATTTCAACATTGGTGGGCCGCAATGTGAAAAATGTCTAAGTCCACAGTTAGTCACAGGCTGACAGGTATAGTATTATGAATTGCAAAGATGCTACAAGATGAAATATGGCATGTGAAGTTATAGGATGATGTATTAATGTATGACAGAGCTCTATGTGTGAGCACACATGTTTTGGATGCATGGTTTCAGAGATACAGCTCTTTAAGTACAGTTAAAAGTAGAGAACAGAGCATCAGGGCTTGCAAAGTTGCATAGGTATTCGTTGACCTATGTTAGGTTATTTTATGTATCAAGATCATGAATGTATGGCCGACATAATGTCATTGTAATGTATGTAAGGTCACATGTTGTAATATTATGTAGCTGACCTTGAATTATATTTTGTAATTGCCTATAGAGGTTAACCTAGTTACTTTACTCTTAATCGGGTATAAGTAAATGATGTAATTGGTCAATGCAATGTGTGGAGGAACATTGTGAATATGTATGTGTGAATATAAGTAGAGTGGAGAAGTCAGTGAAGTGAATGAGAACAATGATGCATGGAGTTGCAGTAGTTTGTTCACATGTCTTGATATAATACTCATTGTAATAACAGGACATCAGTCCATACTTTGAGAGTGCATGTTGCACAGTTGTAATACGGCCTTAATAGGGTTTTGTAGACTCCTAACAGAGGATGTCCTTTAACAAAGACACCTACCTATTCTATTAATCAGCTCCTAACAGGGCTAGGACTCCTAACAGGGTCTCTTTTATATAGTGTAGATAATTGTGGGTGTCATCCCCACTGGGGTTTTTCCCTTAACAGGGTTTCCTCGAGAACAAAATAATGGTGTCATGAGTTATCTTGTGTATGCTTATTTTGCATAATTATTTTCTTTAAGTGTTATATTTGTCAAGTGGTTGAAGAAATCATACAAATGTTGTAATACTGATTCACCCCCCTCTCAGTATTACCAAATCCTAACAATTGGTATCAGAGCATCAAGCCCTTATATGGAAAGCTTAATAGGTTAAGGGAGATTTGGATGGAGTATAGCACTTTGAAGAAGAATTATGACATTGCATTGGATGATATTGATGAGACTATTGCAAAAAATAAAGATCTGAAGTACAAATTGAAAAAGGCAGCCGATTTTATCAGAAAACTTAAGGAGCAGTTAAGACATGCAAGAAACCAAAGAGAAGAACTACTCAAGGAGCAATCAGAATCAAAACAAGTTGAAAAACTCAAAAAGGAGAATGAAGAACTCAAGGATGAATATGAAATTTCAAAATTGGAACTAATGATAGAGCTTAATTTTAAAAAGTATGAAAACAAGAAAATAAAGGGTGATTTGAATTTAGCATAAATAAAGGAAACATGATTTAAGCTACAACTGGAAGAAATGACTGTGAAATATCAAAAAGTTAAAAAATACAATATCTTAGTAATAGTCGAACTTGAAGAAACAAAAGAACGCATCAAAAAGTTTCATAAGAATAGTTTGAAGATTGATGAGCAGATGGAAATGCAAAAACCAGTTGGAGACCTGACTGAAATTGGATTTGTTGAAGACATATCTCCTAAGAAAGTTCATGTGGCCATTAATGGTGATTCACCAAAGAAATCCAAGAAAGAGCAGAGCAAATCCTTAGAAGACAAATGCCAAGAGTGCAATCAAGAAGGTCACTTGAAGGAAAATTGTAAAGGTACAAGCAGTAATAAACCATTTTTTGGTTATTGCTTTAATTGTTTTAATTATGGTCATAAAGTAAAGGAATGTAGAAGGCCCAATATGAGATCTAGAAGACCTAGTTATTCCAATTTGAAGAAGAATGTTGAGAAAGAAAGTGAAACCAATAAGTTAGATGAAACTGTGAAAGAAAGTGATAAGCAAGAAAACCAACCTGATGCGAGCAAACCTGAGGATAGTAAGAAAGATTGGATTTATTCTCAATATTTAATTAATTAGATTTAATTCTGCCACTTAATTGTTTAATCGAAGTTAATTCTATTTATTCCTAAATTGTATTATTTAATTTTGACAATAAATCCAATATCCTATGAATAATTGATTAAATTCTTATTTAATTAATTAAAGCAGGTTGTCATATTTGATGATATTATTTTTGAATAAAAGTTTGATTAAATGATTGATTAACCCATAAATCAGTTGTTTTATTTCAAAAATCAGTTAAGTTGAGAATAAATCACTTTATTTATTTATTAATTCATAATTATCTATGTGCACAATCAAAGAGCAGTTAAACTCCAAATCAGAAAATCAATGCAAGTTATTGACTTTTTGGAACTCAACATCATTTTTGAGTTTTAAAGTTGATCTAAACTTCTAATTTGAGTTAAAAAGCTATTTTTGCATGATTTGCATGTTTTTGTGAATTGAAATATTCTTTATTTAAAAATAACTCAAAATCAAGCTGAGTTATTTGAGTGATTTATGGCTTTCTTTCATGCACCTCCAAAGCCTTAGATTTCTATAAATTAAGGCTTTAGCTCTTCACAAATCATCTCTCAAATCCACAAGAATTGCATAATCACGTTGCTGAATTGGAGACTGAAGAATAATCTTTGTGAATCCAAGCTTTGTGAGATCAATATTGCATAGTTTTTCATATCATATTAGTTTTCATTTGTTAGATCATTTAGCATATCATAGCATATCAGTTTTTACATATCATAGATTCATATCAATTTTCATCATATCATTGCATAGAAAATCAAAAAAATAGATTAATTGCATTCATATTCCATATCCATCTTTTGCATTCAAATCCTTCGTTTAGGTGTCGTCAAGGTCACTGATCTCGATAACAATCTAAGAACATCATACTCGCACCTATTAGAAGGCAGTAAATCGCCTCGTTAGTTTAGCTTTCAATTAATTGCACGATTTCAATTTTTGCTAACCTCTAATATTTTACTGAAGTGTTGTGTCTACAGATCAGGTACAAAATTCACACACACATTTTTGGCGCCCACCATGCGGCCCTGAAATGGGTTTCCCTTCATTTCTATCAATTTTCTATCTTTTGAGGTTAAGGGTTTCAAGGGTTTTGGTATACTCTGCAAGACATTAGTTTTTGTTTCTTTTTTGCTTGCAAAAAAGAAAAAAGAAAAAAATTTAGCACTTTTTCTATCAAAATTGTCTATAGACTACAATTTTTAATTTCTATCCATACAGTGTCGTATGAGTTTTGTCAGAAACTCGTATCAGGAGATACCCACTGTTGTACGATAGTTGATTTGATCGAGGCTCGTATCATCACAAAGACATTGTCATTTGAAAGCTCGACTGTTATATGATCAGACACCCAGTGTCGTACAAGTTTTTAGATTGTCATTTCATCAGACACCCAGTGTCGTACAAGTTTTCAGACTGTCATATGAGTTTTTAGACTGTCATTTCATCAAACACCCAGTGTCGTACGAGTTTTTAGACTATCGTACGAGTTTTCATACTATTGTTTCATCGAGCACCCAGTGTCGTACAAGTTTCTAGACTGTCGTATGGGAGCATACCCACTGTCGTACAAGTTTTGGCATTAGGTTTTCAATTGTCATTTCATTTTTTAGGGCAGTTTGTCAGATTTAATTTTTTGATTTTGACTAATGGCTAATCTTAACAATTAAAATTCTCTATTTTTTATTGACTCCTGCTGGTTTTGATTGGAAAAAGCACAAGAATTGCTAAAAGCAAGTAAACATCTACTAAGCGCGTTGCGAGGATTCCAAGTATTCTCCTTAATCTGATAACATTTCAATTTGGATCCTAAAACGAATCTCTCATGTGTTTGGCTTGAGTGTTTTCTTTGCATGCTTTTCTTCAAATTTGCATAGTTGAATACTAGGTTGTAACACCTTAAGTATTGATAGGCAATCTTAGGATATTTTTGATTGATCTTATTAGCGAAATTAGGATATTGGACTCGCTTATTCTTACTCTCCCCTTGTTTCACCCCATGGTTGCAAGGTCAGTGCCATATTCAGGGGAGGGGTCTACTTAGAAAGAGCATTAATTGTTCCACCAGTTCTTTTCCATTTTGTGCTTTTTGGATCTCATTAGTATTCTACGGTGTGGACTTGCTTTTAAATTTGTGTGAGGAGTTAAATGCACCACTTTGTGGACTCACCTCATGTTTATTTGGAGCATTAAGTGTACCACCTTTTGTGCTTTTGAATACTTTTAGATAGATTTGTTTTCTGGTATATCTGTGAAAACATAGTAATTAGGCCCTATGAACACTATTTGTGGTTCTTGAGAGATTGGATTCCTAGTGAAATCCTTCTTGACGATGGAATCCTTGTAGGTAGGGAGGATACTTAGTGCATCTCACATTTTACTTGGTCTGTGTGTCTTCCCTTATTGATTGATACATTCTCTCTCCGGAGACGTTGATAGATCACGTGGGGTTGATATCATAGACCTTGGTGAGATAATCTTTTTCTTAGCGTGTCAGATTTATCTGCCTGCTTTGTTTGGGTTAAAAGTGAAAAGGCGTCAAACCCTTGGATCTGGAGCCAAGTCCCCTTGTGGTATACTATTGTGAGTCACCTTTAGAGAGGGTTAACCATAGCAGACACTCCCTTCACAGGGCAAACTATGTTGACGGAACCTCGAGCGGTAATAGCCATTTTCATCGTGGTAGTGACAACCGCTATATAAATGTCCTTGTGGAAGAAATCTTCACAGATGTGATTCATTGTTGGGTTGTCAGATCTCCCTAGCAGCTCTTGATTGATTAAGTTCTCGGACTATGTCAAAACCCTGGTGCGTCGGGATTGGAGTTCACCCCTTTGGATCATAAAAGTTGTAGAGTCAAACCATTACTAAAAACTCTAGCAAGGCCAAATTTTCATTTTTTAGGGTATATGTGCATTATTGCAACACATTTTTGGAACATACACAATTAGCACTTCTAAGGATTAGAACAAATAAGTCACTTGATTGTTCATGCACAAGGTTGCTTTTGCCCTTGTTCATTATTTTCAGACATGCTTGAAATCACTTGCTTATTGTTTTGTGTGCTTGCTTATCTATCTGGTTATTGAAAATGAACAAATCTGTTACAATTTTCAAATCTGGACATTAAAATTTGCAAACAATCTGAATCTGAAAACTCAAAATTTGCAAAATCTGAAGTAAAATTCTTTTCTGGAGTCAAAAGTCATCTCAGGAGGTCAGAAAGTCATACGAGTTTCTATCAAGGGTCATTTTATTATTGCCCATCTGTCGTATGGTAAGGAACCCAGTATCGTATGAGTCTTTTTGCTAGTCAAATTCAAAAAAGTCAAATCCTACTAGCAACTATCGTACGAGCTCTTCAACTATCATTTCATAGCATACCCACTGTCGTACGAGTTTTTCAACTGTCATTTCATAGCATACCCACTGTCGTACGAGTCTGCAGAGTGTCGTTTGGGAAAATTTTGAAAGTTGTCAGAAAATTGTCAGAATTGCCAGATATTTAGCTTTTTAGCCTATTTCCATAATCCGTCGAACAAATCACTGTGTCAGGAACAGAGCAGAAGCTATTGAGAACCCTATCATTTTCCAAGAGTGGCCTTTTGAATCCAATTTAGCCTTCTGTTTAATTGATTTGAGTCCTTTTCATCTTGTGTCAAAACCTTGTCATAACTATCAATCTTCTATCAAATCTTCAAAAATAGACTAAGTGTTGTGAACTCGTGTCCGCTATCTTTTGGGCAATCTACCCATACATCCAGGGCATAGTATCCTTCACCCACATCTAATCGAATCTTCAAATCAATCAAACCTTGACAAGGTTGCATCATCTGATCATCTTGATTCCATTCATTCTTCAGTTGTCTTCATCTTATTCTTTTGTTTCACTCAAAGTTGATGGTGGAAACTAGAGCTTCCTCACACAAGAAATCTGGAGAAGCATCCCAGACCTTACCTATAACCGCTACCAGGGATCCAACTCTTGAGAAACTCATTGATTCTAGTCTTTACGAAGATGATAGTGTTGGCAACCTTCGATTAAAAACTGGTTACATTCCTCCATCAACTCACGGAGGTACCCAGCAAACCCCACATCAATTTATTCCAGAGAGTCCACAAACTCCTACCATGTCTCAAGCAGGGACAAACTTTGGCTCTCAAAGAACTCAATCTCAACATGGTGTGGATCAGGAACCCACACCTGAAGAAATTCCTCAATATCAAAACGACGATAACTTCAAACGAATGATGAAGCATTTCTTGAAAGAAGATAGAGAAGCATACTTTTTACAATTAGCTCATCAAGGAGCTAAGCTTCCTCCTAATTTTAATGTCAAAGCTATCATCACACACGAGGAAGAAACTCTGATAATAGTCATGATGAAACAGATACATGCTTTACAAGTCAAACTGAATCAACTAGAAAGAGAGAAGGAACCCAAAGAGTTCTCCATGGAGGCTCTATGTCCTTTTCCATTTGACAAAGACTTATACATGCCACCATTTCCAAAAAGAGTGGAGATGCCTAAGTATGATAAGTATGATGGACACTCAGATCCTCAAGATCATGTCTGAGAATTCTGTACACAATCAATGGAGTTCATGCACAAACCAACCTATTTGATGCATCTCTTCCCTCGATCTCTAGGGGGAGCAGCCATCCACTGGTTCTCTAGATTGCCTTCTACTATCAAAACTTTTGAGGAGTTGATCAAATTTTTTTATCAGCAATACTCCTACAATATTCAACATCCAGTCACCATGATTGATATTTGTAATCTCAAGCAATATCCAAGGGAACCATTCCTAACATTTCTCAAGAGATGGAGGAAGAAGTTCTCTCTATATGCCAGACCTATTCCAGAAATAGAAAAATTGGAAATCTTCATCAATAACCTTGTTTTAGAAATCAATTATCCTCTACAAATGCAAGATCATACATCTTTTGACAAGATGGTGGACAATGCTATCAAAATCAAAAAAGTGCTTGTCAAAAAAAGAGAAATCACACTTCAAAAAGACAAGTACCAATCAGGATCCAGTTCTAAAGACAAGAACAAAAATTGGAACAAGAATAAAGGCATCGTCACAAATGGTGTTGTTGACACTATCTATGCCCCATCAAAGGCACCAGCCTACAACCTAACTCTTGGTTCCCAAGCCATTAAAGCTTCAGAACAAAAGTCATCCGAACCATTTCAAAAGAAGCTAGAATACAAATCTTGGGATAAACATCGAAAGTTCACTCCTCTTGGAGAATCTTTAGAATCGGCTATGAAAACTCTACTGGCTGATAACATCATCTCTTTTCCAGCAATCCGACCACCTGATTCTGAGCCTAAGCCAAAATGGTGGAGACAAAATGAATTCTGTAATTTCCATCAAGGTAAAGGTCACAAAATGAATAACTGCTTTCGGTTGAAACACACCATTCAAGATCTGATCAATAGGGTGTTGGAAATATTCAGGAATTAACCGAGTTACTAAGAGGGGAGGGGTGAATCAGTAACTCCAAATTTTCTTTCAATTACAGATGTATTAACATGTAACTTACTTTAACCTTTGCATACAAAAAGCATGAAACTTAAAAGCATTCACAATAATGACACATGGATTTGGTTACCCACAAACCTTCCAAAAAGAAAGTAAAACTGGGGTGGGGATGAAACCCACAAAGCTTTAATACTGCAGAATAAAGTTGGCCGGTTAAGGCTTACAATTTGATCACTTCTGATGATCTGCCCTGTTAGGAGCAATAAGGATTGCTAAATCCACCCTGTTAAAGGATTTACAAACATACAATGAAGTATGCACTCGGTAAAGAGATTTTACAAAAGACTGTTAAGTCTACTCAGTTAAAGGATTTAGTACTGATTCACCTGTTAGGATGAAACAGTAGATCTCTTGCTTTGCAACTGGATTGTTGATTGAGATTCGCTGATGTACTGATCACCTTCTATGATGAATTTGTCTTTGCTGTTCCTTATACTGCTGAAGCCCTTTGTAATTCGCTTATCTCTGCCTTTCTTTCTTTTTCACATATATGCTTCTTACATTACTCTTGACATTTTTACAACATTGTTTATATACAAGTCTTAAACAATTAATTACAATTACAATTACAAAGTCAGCTTGACAAATAAACATAAGTGCTACTAAGTCAGCCCAAGTATGGTTACACGGTTCCTTCAAACTAACTCGGTGACATTCTGATACTCGGCGTCCACTGCATTACTCAGCATCGTCATGCACTCGGTAGAAGTGAAGGCACGGTTCATACTGATCACTCGGTAGGTTTTGAACTCGATAAATACTGGTGACTCGGTAGACATGATGTTACTCGATTTACACTGTCCTGCTCGGTTTGTACTAACTTGCTCGGTTTGCATTGTCTTGCTCGGTTTGCACTGTTTGCTCGGTTTGCACTGTCTGCTCGGTTTGCACTGTCTGCTCGGTTTGCACTAAGAATGCAAATAAGTGTTGTCACTAGTGGCAATTCTATTTAATGCCAACAATCTCCCCCTTTGGCATTAGTGACAAAAACACTTATTGGCAAAAACTTATATACATGAATCATGCTGAGTTTTATTTTGATTTTTCAAAATTTGTCTTTGTTATAGGGCTTTATACATTGTCTCCCCCTTTCAATGTGCTAACTTTTTCTATACAAAACATATATCTCCCTCTATACATATCTCCCCCTTTTTGACGATAATGCCAAAGGTGTATATACAAGTTATTTACAGAGAGAATCCAAAATTTGATAGAAAATCAGAATGTACCTTCATTATTAGTGCCAGGGTTCTGTCCCAACTTTCTTGCAGAATCTTGCATGTTTGGATTGCAATTTGGACTTCTGCAGACAGTTCAATCATGCGATCTTCTATAGAGAACTGATTGTCATGAATCAATGTTTTGGAATGTTCAATGTGCTTATACATTGTATTCATGATGGGAAGGATCATGTGTTGGATGTCTAGCAGTGTGGACCGGATCCTTGTGTCTTCTTTCAGTAGATCAGACTACATATTTGATAGGTGTGAGATTTTCATGTGATGAGCAGAGCTTGAACTTGGTTCAAGTTGCAGCTTCTATATGCTAATCTTCAAATCCTCATCCATTTTATTCATTTTATCCTTAACATCCTTTGTGAACTCGGCAATATTGCACAATCTGGCCAAAAAAGAGGTAGCATTCGAATAGATAGATTCAATGTTTGACAAAACTGAAGACAATTCTACTTGGTTAATAGCTATGTGCTGAGCAATGTGCTCAAGCACTTTATTGTTGAATCTCTTCTCGGTTCTTTCAACTAACTTTTCTATCCCAGATGAATCCTCATTGTATTTATTAACTGCTTCTGCTAATTGTAGCAAAACATGTTGGGAGGAGTCTACTTTAATACCTAATGCATCAGACAAAATGTCCTTAGCATCCTTGATGATTTGATATTCCTTGTCTCTCTCCTTTTTAAGCTTCTTTTGTTTTGCTTTCCTTTGGAGGATCTCACCTATATTTTGCATTTGGTCCGCTGATAGATTTGCAAAATCTAATGTTGGAATCTCTATCTCTTCATCTAGGTCTATATCCTCTACTACATTCTTACCCAAAAATTTTATACTCGGTAGAGCCTTAGGCTTATCTGTACTTAATGCCTTGGTAGTAGTGATAGTAGATATAGTAGGGCTGGCTATAGAGACTGGTATACTTTCTACTAGAGAACTTAAAATATTTACACTTGAAGATTCAAAAATTGGAAAACTTACTGCTGAAAAACTTGATGATGCGGGAGACTGCAACTCGGTAGAAGAAATGGTAGTTGCTTCTGTTGTTGCTATAGATGATTGGACAAATGTTGAAGTTGTCACAACCATGCTTGAAGGTGTCTCCGGGCTAGATGTAGAAACTTTTACTGGAGAGGTAGGAAGGGATGCAATGACTTCTGCTGCTATCCTCACAGTATCATCTACCTCAGTGGCTTCTTGTTCATCACTGTCATCTTCAATATCTTTTATTATTACTGTTTCAATACTCGGTTGGTGAAGGTGGTATATGTTCTTCCATGTAGCATTTGCATCCTTCACAACCGATTCGATATTGTTGATCAAAATCAAACAAGTATTGAACCTTAGTGTCATCTTATTTTCATTTTCTTTTAATGCCTTCTTTACTTCATCATTTTTCAAACTCGGCATTAATTGTCTCAGGGTTTGATCAAATATGTCTATCACAGTTTGCTTTGCATTGCTCCATCTCATTTTTATTGGATTTAATAAGACAGCTGGAACCTGTGGGGCTATGTCATCAGGAGAGTATTTCCACTGTCCCATCTTTTCAATAACAGCATCTTCTATTTCCTTCTGTTCTGTTTTCGATCTGATTTCATAATTAAAAGATTTTATGTTACTTACTCCAGATCCTGATCCGTCTCTAAAGAGTTTGATCTTTTCTTGAAAGTTTAGAGGAGGCCTTTTGAATACTATGTCTTTATCTGCCTTGTCTGCCTTGCCTCTTGCATTTCTCCTAGTAAATACAGCAGTGGGAGGCTTAGGTGCCTTAGTGATGAATACCTTTCCTTTCTTCTTTGCAGGTTCTGGTTCCTCTATTTTCTCATCCTTTTCCTCTTCTTCTTCATCTTTTTCTTCTTTGTCCTCGGTTATCATTTGCATTTTTGCTATCCTCTTCTTTCCTTTGTTTACCGCCTGTGGAAGCTTTATGCTTAGTTCAATTCTCACCTTAGCTTCATCATATGTTCCAAAATATGGAGCTTTGGGATTGACAGGCTAATTAAGAAGAGCTTCAATGATATTCTTGGTTTCATCAATATTTACCTCATAAGGAAGAGGTTTTACATATACAGTCCTCGGTTTAGCTGCTTGAATATATACATTATCACAATCCACCATAAAACAAATGTCATCTTTGTAATCTTCCACCAACTTCTGTGGAATCCGAAATCTGTCATTCATTTTCTCTTTGAAAGACTCAAAATAATTATCCATGATGCTTTCAAAATTTTCACCCATTTCTGAGATGTATTCATTTATTTCATAAAGTGCTGGCACATCTTTTCTCCATACAACTTTTCCTTTAGAAGGGAAGAATTTCTGAGCATAGAAGAATAAACAGACCAATAAGGATCCAAACTTACATGGATTGTTTTTGGAAGTTTGAATGCTTTCCATGTTTTTGTTAAACTGCTTTAACAATAAGTCTGCTAGGTCAAATGTTAAGTTATTCTTGACCACTTTGTATGCTAGGTCGATAGCTTCACAGGAGACACTATTCTGTCGACTAGAACTGTAAATCTTATGGGCAATAATGTGTGTACCAAACTTCAATTCAGCATCGGTAATGCTGCTAACTTTCATTCCTCTACCGTCCCACTCGGCTAGGGTTTTCTTCTCTAGTTCCGTCCGACCTAGGGTTTTGGTAGTTTTTGCTTTGTTCAATATGGGAAGACCGGTGATTTGATGAATCATCTTCTTTGTGATCTCTATGGGTTGCTCAAGCCAAATCTTGCCATCATGTACACGGCTGAGAATGTATCTAACCCATTTATCTCAAAAGTTTCGAGGTAGATGTGCAATGTGAACTAAACCTTTATCTTCCAGATGTTTGTGCTCGGGTTTTAGAATACCATCCACACACAGTTCCTCACGCACAATATGTAGTTCTAGGTTCCCCATTTCATGAATTGAACAGTTGAAATGATTGTGGATATCGTTAATAAGTAGTACCTTAGGAGGAATCTGAGATTGAGCTCCGTTCGGATCTAGGGCTGCTGCAATTGTGGGCACGATCTTGAAATCTGGTGCTTTCCATTCCCCTTGGACTAACATATCAGATCCTTTCTTCGCTGAAGTGCTGGATGATGCCATGGTAGCTCACAGAAAATTCCTTTCGCAAAAGTATTGAATCGCTGGGTTGCTTTTGAAATTTTCTGCTCTCAAAGTGCTAAAGGTTCGCGGTGAAGAATGAGTTCGATTACTTGCCTTTTGTTTATAACTCTGTCATTAATGCTCAGTACAAATTAGGGTATGAATTCTGACAGACTGTCACCCACTAAGAATTAATTGCTCGGTAAAGACTTCGCAACTCGGTGAACTCGAGAATTCATATTGCTCCGACCTCGCTCGGTAAAGACGGGTACCGACCTTGCTCGGTAAAGACTGATACCGACCTCCTTGTGATCTTACTGCATCTTGTATGCTGATTTAGATCTTTCTTTTAATTCAGTTCTGGAACTGCTTGAGATTGGTCTATGAGAATACAGTTCCAGTGCTTTCTTGGAAATTTAGTTTGAGTCGGTAGAGCCATCCATTCCATTACTTGGACTGGATTGCTCGGTAGATTTAGGAATCCATTTTTGTCTCACCTGTTTCCTGACCTTAGTTGCTTCATTCTTCTTTCCATCTTCAACTTCACTAGCATTCATGCAGTTTCTGGCTATGTGACCGAGTTTAGTGCATTTGAAGCATCTTACGGTAGTATCTCTTTTCCTTAGATGATGTTTTATGCAATTCATGCCAATGTGTCCATATTCTCCACAGTAATGACATCTACACCAGGTGTTGTAGTCCCATCCAAACATTGCTTTCATAATTTGTTCTGCTGGATTAAATGTCTTGGATCTGCACTCGGATGCCTTGTGACCTTGTTTGTTGCACTTGTGACAATTACCTCTGAATCTTGGTTTTTCCCTGCATTCATTTGCTTTGTGACCAAGTTGATTGCAGCTGTAACATTTTCCATTGAATTCTTCTTTTTCATTGTTCCAACATTTATTTGAAGTATGTCCTATTTTACCACAGTGATTACAAGTAGGTTTCTGATTCCTTTGAGTACCTTGCTTAGAGGATTCGCCTTCTCCTTTGTATCCAAGTCCTGCTTTTCCTTTTTGCCTATGAAGATTTCGCTCATACAGCTGATTCAAGTCTTCTTGACTTTTCAGCATTCCTTCATTGATTTGTTTTTCAGCGTTTAGGTCATCCACCAATCTTAGATTGATTTCCTTTTCAGATCTTAGTTCTTCTCTTGTGCTTTCTATTTCTGATCTTAGATTCAGAATTTCCTCATTTATATGAGAGATCTGATCAATTAAGTTTTCTAGCTGAAGGGTTTTATTTTGGACTTCAATGTTCCTTCCATCTAATTCATCTTTCAACTTGTTTCTTTGTTCCAAGATCTCACAGAATCTTGTAGAGTGTAGCTCTTGTTCTCTTTTTAATTTTCTCACTTCTTCCTGCAGAGACCCATTCTTTTCTAGGAGTTCTTTGACAGCATTGTTTGCTTCATCTGAGCTATTTGAGGGAAAAAGATCTTCAATCTTTTCTTCAATGTAATTCTGATCATTCATTTGATTTGCAAGTTCCTTCCTTCTTCTTAGGGATTGGGAAAGATGTTCTTTTGCTTCTTTGAGTTTAGCTATGGCCATTTCCAGATCTAGCTTTTCATTTTCAATCACCTTGTTTAGTTTGAATACCTCCATTGTCCTGGATCTTTGCTCAAGCTAGTTAGGCTTTGACTAGAGAACCAATGCTGCTCTGATACCAATTGTTGGAAATATTCAGGAATTAACTAAGTTACTGAGAGGGGAGGGGTGAATCAGTAACTCCAAATTTTCTTTCAATTACAGATGTATTAACATGTAACTTACTTTAACCTTTGCATACAGAAAGCATGAAACTTAAAAGCATTCACAATAATGACACATGGATTTGGTTACCCACAAACCTTCCAAAAAGAAAGTAAAACTGGGGTGGGGATGAAACCCACAAAGCTTTAATACTGCAGAATAAAGTTGGCCGGTTAAGGCTTACAATTTGATCACTTCTGATGATCTGCCCTGTTAGGAGCAATAAGGATTGCTAAATCCACCCTGTTAAAGGATTTACAAACATAAAATGAAGTATGCACTCGGTAAAGAGATTTTACAAAAGACTGTTAAGTCTACCCGGTTAAAGGATTTAGTACTGATTCACCTGTTAGGATGAAATAGTAGATCTCTTGCTTTGCAACTGGATTGCTGATTGAGATTCGCTGATGTACTGATCACCTTCTGTGATGAATTTGTCTTTGTTGTTCCTTATACTGCTGAAGCCCTTTGTAATTCGCTTATCTCTGCCTTTCTTTCTTTTTCACATATATGCTTCTTACATTACTCTTGACATTTTTACAACATTGTTTATATACAAGTCTTAAACAATTAATTACAATTACAATTACAAAGTCGGCTTGACAAATAAACATAAGTGCTACTAAGTCGGCCCAAGTATGGTTACACAGTTCCTTCAAACTAACTCGGTGACTTTCTGATACTCGGCGTCCACTGCATTACTCGACATCGTCATGCACTCGGTAGAAGTGAAGGCACGGTTCATACTGATCACTCGGTAGGTTTTGAACTCGGTAAATACTGGTGACTCGGTAGACATGATGTTACTCGATTTACACTGTCCTGCTCAGTTTGTGCTAACTTGCTCGGTTTGCATTATCTTGCTCGGTTTGCACTGTCTGCTCGGTTTGCACTGTCTGCTCGGTTTGCACTAAGAATGCAAATAAGTGTTGTCACTAGTGGCAATTCTGTTTAATGCCAACATACGGGAGACATCACAGTTGACAATCCTAAGAGAAATAATGATCATAAGGAATTTACAGAACCATTTCCGCAACATGGTCAAGGAGTTTCAACTTGTCAGCCTAATATGGGGGAAAAATTCAACTATGCCTACCCTGGAAATAATGATGTCATCAATATGGTTGAACCCTGTCTCTCAAAGCATTGCAATGTCATCACAATTATATGAAGAGATAGACAAAATCAATCCACCAACATAGTTACTCGATCACAAGCCCAAGCACATCTGAAAGGACAAATCTCAGATTTATCAAATGTCCCTAAGGTGCCCTTCAATCTTTCGTCTGCTTCTAAATAGAAGGCTGCTTCCAAATCTTCTAATCCAAAGGATACAAGGCCTACATCTTATAGCATTGTTCAACAACTCTAGCACACTAATGCCAAAATCTCCATGTTTGAGTTGCTTCGAATATCTCCAACTCACAGAGCCATACTAGATAAAGCTTTGCTCGGTTCCAATGTTCCTGATGACCTTGATTTAGATAGGTTCCAGACTATGGTTGGACATCTTACATCTCCGCAATATATCTCCTTTTCAGAGGAAGATGACAACTCCTTGAGTCACCCACATAATCAGCCTTTGCATTTAGAAGTCTTGATCCAGAACCGTAGAGTCAAACATGTGTTGATAGATGGGGGTGCTGGCCTAAACATTTGTTCTTACAGCTTGATCACACAATTGGGATTTTCAGAATTGGCTATTGATCCTCGAAAGAGGATAACCATAAAAGCCTATGATGAACAAGAAAGATCTTCTAAAGGCACCATTGTCTTACCCATCCGAGTGGGTCCAGTTATCAAAGATACCATCTGTCAAGTGCTTGATCTACCTTTGGCCTACAACATCCTCCTAGCGAGACCATGGATACATGAAATCCAAGCTATTCCTTCTACATACCATCAATGTTTGAAGTTTCCTTATGAAGGAGTAGAGGTTACTATCCCCGCAGATCTGAATACAACTTGCAATACCTTGAAGGAAAGTGCAGATAAGCTTGTGCCTAATAACAGAGAATCTTCCATTGAATCAACTAAAGAAACATCCACATCTAAAATGGAAGCTCTTGCAAAAGAGGTTAATATCAAAGAAAATAGTATGGGAGAATATACTATGGAGCCAGTCTTATCTTTGACATCTCTCCCTATCTCACCTAAGTCTTATGGACAATCTTTGAAACAGTCCAAGCCCGGACCTAAGGAACCTCTTGAAGCATATAAAAAGAATTTTGTGGCAGAACAAGTATCCAAGCAAGAGTTTGAAGAGGATGAAGCTGTGTTATCATGGCTATACAAAGATGAACCTGAATCCCACAATGTTCAAACTAGCGACTCTACAACACCACAGATCCCTTCTAAGTCATACGGTCCAGGAAATAAATTGATAACTAAGATGGGATATCCAAGTCAAGGACCTCTAAGAGTCAAAGGAAAAGGTCTTGTGGCACCTCTCCCACATACTGGTAGAGAAAATAAAGACAAAGTTGGCTTAGGCTTTAAAAAGAAACCCTATCACCTCAAAGGTAATTGTTCTCATGTCATAGAGCAGATCGCACCAGGAGAACCTCTTCTTAAGAAAGAAGAGACAGAACCATCAGATGGTGATTCAGACAGCTCAGAACTCATCCCCTATGATGAATTGCCTAAGGAGATCAAAGACCTTCTTGATGATAAAAATGATCCAATCAAAATAATTAATGTAGTAGAAACACAAGAACCTACTATCAATCAAGAGATAGTTGCAACACAAGAACCAGCTAATCTTGAAAACCATCAAGAAGAAGAAGGTGGTAGTTATTTTGAGACAGATTCCCATGAGTATGATTACAAATCTGAATCTGAAGGTAACCCTTCTTGGGGTATTCACCCTGACTTTACTCATGTTCTAAGATTTCCTAGAGATCTTGAATCAGAAGATGAATCTAATGACTATGAATGGGGAATCATTCTAGAACCAGATGAGCTTATCATAGAGAAACATGTTGATGTTATTCACCAATATGCACCCCAACCCAACATAAGTCTAGAATGAAATAATGAACTTATCGAATCTGATCCACCTATGGTTGAATTGGACTCCCATGATGACATTGAGCCTATTCACGAATTGAATGTCTTAAGTTGTAATATCACCTTTGAACTCGCGCATCGGGTTACGACCAATGATGACATATCCGTATCCGTAAACACTATCTCCCAATCTTTCCCTACTTTGACTATCCAATATCCAGACCTTATTGATCAAACCTCCACAAATTCGAGCCATGGTATTTATACCTTCCCGAATGACTATGCCCTTGCTTGCTACCTAAATGCAGTTGAGCCTATGAGGACTTCCATCAGTGAACTGAGCGTCAGCATGACCGAGTCGGACATCAAATATCTTAGTCAAAAAAATAAGAATAAGAATAAAAAGAAAAGGAGTTCTGAGGGTGAAAACCACTTTGTGGCAGTCTCAGAACCTACAAAATTAAAAAGAAAAGATGTATCCGAAGGTGAAAACCTCTCTGAGGTGCCTAAGGATGAGATATTTGATGTCCTTCCAAGTCATTTATAGGACAGATCTCTAGTTCTAATTGAGCCCACTCAATCCATCAATTTGGGTACAACAGAGGAACCACAATTGGTACATGTCGTACAATCATTATCAGAAGAAGAGAAGAAAAAATTTACTACATTCCTAACAAAGAAGAAGATCAAATTTGCATGGAAACATTTAGATATGCCAGGATTGGATCCTAATCTTATCATGCACCATTTATCTATAGCTCCTAATGTAAAACCTATCAAGCAAAAATTGTGAAAGAAGCATCCTCATGTTGCACTCTTGGTAAAAGCTAAATTAGAGAAGCTCCTGAAAGCTGGATTCATTCGAGTTATTGACTATGCAGAGTGGATCTCTAATATTGTACCTATTTCTAAACCAGATGGTTCAATCAGAGTGTGCATAGACTTTAGAGATGTGAATAGAGTGTGCCCTAAGGATGATTTTCCACTACCTAACATTGATATGATAGTGGACATGACTGCGGGTTTCGAGATGTATTCCTTAATGGATGGTTTCTCTGGATATAACCAAATAAAAATTGCTCCAGAAGATCAAGAGAAAACTGCTTTCACATGTGCAT
This sequence comes from Chamaecyparis obtusa, assembly GCA_027943335.1. Classification (NCBI taxonomy): domain Eukaryota; kingdom Viridiplantae; phylum Streptophyta; class Pinopsida; order Cupressales; family Cupressaceae; genus Chamaecyparis; species Chamaecyparis obtusa. Next base: position 184,476 of record BSBK01006452.1, on the reverse strand, counting down.
GGGGTACCTTCTGTTGGAATGTCATGCCATTTGGGCTTAAAAATGCTGGTGCTACATATCAAAGAGCAATGACATCTATTTTCCATGACATGATGCATCGAACCATGAAAGATTATGTTGATGACACATTAGCAAAATCTATGATCAGAACTGAACATCTAAAAGACTTGAGCATGATCCTAGACAGAATGGAAAAGTTTAGTCTCCGACTAAATCCTAAGAAGTGTGCTTTTGGTGTCACTTCTAGAAAGCTCTTAGGATACATCGTTTCAAAGAAGGGCATTGAGGTTGATCTAGCTAAAGTAAAGGCTATAATGGAGATGAAACCCCCTAAGAATATTAGTCAGATGAGGACATTGCAAGGAAGAGTTCAATCTATCAGAAGATTCATATCACAGCTAGCGGACATATCACAGCCTTTTACAAAAACACTACCTAAAGGTGTGACCTTTGCATGGAATGAAGAATGTGAGAAAAACTTTGATCATATCAAACAATATCTATCAAATCCTCCTATCTTGATGCCTCCTATTCATGGGAAGCCTTTGATCTTATATGTCTCCACTACAGATACATCACTGGGGGCATTGCTAGCACAACATGATGAGAACAAAAAGGAAAGAGCTATATACTATATCAGTAGAACATTGGTTGCATATGAGAAGAATTATTCAATGATTGAGAAAGCTTGTCTAGCTGTGATCTTTGCATCATAGAAACTAAGACACTACATGTTAACTCATACCACACAATTGGTAGCTAAGATTAATCCAATCAAGTACCTACTAAGCAAAGCTGCCCTCACAGGTAGATTAGCTAAATGGGTTATGCTCTTAAGTGAATTTGACATTGATTATGTGGAAAGAAAGGCTATCAAAAGACAGGTTATTGCTGATCAATTAGTAGATGCACCTATGATTGATAATACACCACTACAAATGGAATTCCCAGATTCCTCTATCATGCATCTTTCTTCTAGAGAATGGCAATTATTCTTTGATGAATTATTCTTTGATGACTCCTATGCACAGAATGGATCTGGAGCAGGCATATTGTTCATAACTCCTCAAGGATACTCAATCGCAAAAGCATTCAGATTAAAGTTTCCTTGCACAAACAATATTGCTGAATATGAAGCCCTTTTGAATGGTATGAAACTAGCAATTGAGTGGAGAGTGACAAAGCTACACATTCATGGAGACTCTCAACTTGTTATTCATCAAGTCAATGATGTGTACCAAACTAAAAATGAAAAGCTCATTCCTTACAAAAGAATGGTAGATGATCTAAAGAAGTATTTTCTATCTATCACATTTGAGCAAATTCCTAGAACGGAGAACAAGGTTGCTGATGCAATGGCAACATTATCTACTATCTTACAATAGCCCGAACATGAGCTACGCTATGAGTTCCTAGTGGAAGCACTATCCTATCCTGCATATGATTCCCCTAAAACCCACATGATTTGCACTGTTGTAGGTCATGATTCATCCAGATACAAAAACCTATTTTCCTATCTCTAAGACCAAATCATTCCCGATACCTTCAACCGCCATGAAAAGAGATACCTTATCCGTAATGCCTCTCGATATGTCATCATTGGTCACGATCTGTACAAATGAGGTTTAGATAGTACACTACTTAGATGTTTAGAACGGGAAGAGTCTCAACATGTGTTAGAGGAAGTCCATGATGGTATTTGTGGGTCACACTCGAACGATTTAACACTAGCTCGAAAACTTATTAGGGCTGGGTACTATTGGCCTGAGATGGAGAAAGAGGCTATCAAGTTTGTTAAGAATTGTCAGAAGTGTCAAGTACATGGCAACCTAATTCATGCTCTAGGGAGAGATCTAATCCCCTTTACAACACAATGGCCTTTCCATCAATGGGCATTTGATCTTATCGGGATGATTCATCCTCATTCTTCTAATGGACATACCCATATAATCACAGCTACAGATTATTTTACAAAATGGGTAGAAGCAGTCCCTTTGACACAAGCAACTAGAAAGTAAATATCTATGTTCATATTAAACTATATCATATGCAGATATGGGATACCTCATTCTATAATCACAAATAACAGTGGACAATTCAAGAACAAAGACCTAGATGATCTATGTGCCAAATTCAAGATCACACAACATTGGTCTTCTATCTACTATCCTCAAGGGAATGTCCAAGCTAAGGCCTCTAACAAAAATCTATTGAAAATCTTGCATCGAACTATTAATAAGACAAGTAGAGACTGGCATCTCATGATCAATCCAGCTCTTTGGGCCTACAGAACAAGTATCAGAACACCTATTGGGGCTACACCTTTCGCTTTAGTTTATGGGTCTGAAGTGGTACTGCCTATTGAGGTTGAAATCCCATCACTAAGGATCAGAACGCATGGTCTAGTAACTGATGTTGACTACAGAGTGTCTAGGTTGCAAGAACTTGAACTACTAGATGAGACAAGACAAGTAGCATATGATCATCTCAGAGTATATCATAAGAGAATGTCTAGAGGTTACAACAAGAAAGTCAAACAGAGAATTTCAAGTTGGTGATCTAGTCTTGAGAGAAAATCTTAAAAATCAATCACATGGAGAGCGCAAGGGGAAGTTTGAACCCAACTGGTTGGGTCCCTTTGTTATCACTACTACTTTTGGCTCTGGTGCCTATCAACTCTCAATGACTGAAGGAGAACAGCTCCGAGAACCAATCAACGTTCTCCATCTAAAGAAATTCTACACCTAAGGCATTCAGTCTATGGTAAAATGTCATGAAAAAAATCTTTAAAATTAGAAAAAGTCCTGAAAAAATGAACATCTTGGTGAAAACCTAGCAATAGGCACCTTGATGATTCACAAAAAATATCAAAAAATTGAAAAAAAAAAAAAAAAAATTGAAAAAATGAAAATAACAAAAAAAAAAAAAAATTGAAAAAGTGCCTTGGTGAAAACCTGGAAACAAGCGCCTTGGTAGCAAAAATAGAATCTCTACCAAGATGGTGAAAACCCGGCAAATGGGCACCGCTTGTTTCAAAACGCTCCATCTATCAACGCAATCTTGGTCTTTCCAGCTTTCAGTCTTGCTTTAGTTTGTACATATCTCCCGGTTTGTTTCTGCATTTCCAATTTTCAATAAGTCAGTCTATACACCAATCAGCTCAAGCGTCTATATCCTATCAATGTTCAAACTTGGGGGCAATCAATGTCATATCCTATGGTCTCCAGTATCTTAGACGTATCATATCCAGTCAGAGTCCTTTGAAGCTTCATGTGAGTCAGTCAGTCAGTCTTGTCTCCAGAAAGGATTTTGCATCTACAACAACGCAATCAAACATCAAACGTAAATTGAACACAATCTATGCTTTTTGCATGCTTTTATCTCCTTGTATGCTTATTGATTCGCATTGAGATTTTTGCATATTGTGTCCCTTCGAGCTCTTCGATGATGTCCTTTATAGGATTTAGAGAGTGATGACTGGGGGGCATAATCTTTTCTTTGTTTTCTTCTTGTATGTGAAAATCTAACAACTTTGAAAATTTTGGATTGAAATGGTGTCCGACTGTAAGAGCCTCTATCTCGAATTGGATGGCCATGCGTACCTCGACCATTGATACCCAAAAAATTCAAAGAAGTTTGATCTAACTATTGTCTTTTTGAGTCAGTTCTTTCTCCTATTGTGAAACGCGATCTTACCTAAAGATATGAACGATAAAGGGTCACTACAGGTAATTCACATCGGATTTAAAATAATCTCTTAACTGCTTGATGTGTTTGTACCGCAAGGCATATTCAGGTCATCGTGACATTTATGTTTTGATGCTTATACAAATTGCTATATCAAAATGGACATGATATTCAGGTCATCCTAGCATTTATGCCTTGGTGCTTATATCTAATCCGACATTCCGAAAATAAAATTAATATTCATATATCCATGGTTGTTGACCAGTGGGTGTTGTATTGATTTTTGCGCATACAAATCGATATTCATGTCTATGGTTTCATAGCTAGTGGGCATTGTATTGATTTATCCGATTACCTAAAAGTTCAATGATGATAACAAATCGACATATGATCAGTGAGTAGGTCCTAGGTCCTAGGATGCATTTCATTTTGCATGTTTCTTTGCATTTTGCATGTTTGCATGATCTCACAGTGGTTGGCTAAACTTCAATGTTTAAACAATTCTTCAATCACCTATTCAAATCTAACGAGAGTTGAATCTCACACGAAGGTTCCTCCAACGAAACAACAAGTAGAATCTGTTTTCGGGATCAAAATCAAAATCTAAGATCATTCATATTATTAACTACTTGCATAATCAACCTTCTATCATCACAGAAATTCAGTATTCAACTTAACTGATTATCTTATATCAAACTATCAAAATTTCAACTTGGTCAACTATGGTCAACTCATGGTTTATCTTAGTCAAACTTGGTCTCCAAGACCTCCAAACGATGCAAAATGCATTTTCGAACGTGTTTAACCACTTCTCAAATCAATTAACATGCTTCTAAACTATCAAAACTGACTTTTCTTGTCAAATTTCAATTTTAATCCCGAAGGGGGCATGGTATTACACATCATTCAAGTCTGTAATCTAAATCTGAAATCATATCTTTCCTTAGTAATCAAGACAACAACCACGTCTAGTTACTGATTCATCAAAAAGACCTCATCGATTGGGGCAAATCAATCATCGCTCGGGGCATATCAGATTCATTGAGATCCATATGAATCTGGTATTCTCTTAATCTTGTAAATTGTATCAATTTTTGCAACTATTGGTTCAATTGTGTTATTTCCTTGGTTCTTCGGTAACTGAAGGGTTCAGATGTGATACCTACGTGATTCTTCTAAAGACAATCGAGTCTGGAATCGGTCACTCACTTCTTCCCAATCATAAGGTTCAAAATCAGGCGTTTTGACGCTTTTGTATCATTGGTTCATCGTTGCTATAGTGAACATTATCTTTGGTCATTTAGGACCTATTATCTTCATATCAAATCTTTCAATCAGCTTCTGTCTCATATTAATTATCTTTCGAATCAGTTTCATACTTCTATCAAACACAGACTGTCTTTGAACCACTGCGCTTCACACAGTAATTCAAAGAGGGGCAAAATGTAATACCCCAAAAATGAGCTATAAGTTCATTAATCTTCTATATCAACATATCGAACGAAATCGACATCAAAGTTCTAACCTAAGGCACATCTGAACATCATCGAATCCTAATTGATTATCATAAATTCTGCGTCGGGGAATATTCTTAGTAATATTCCTAATCATCATAATTATCTTTAATTTAATAGTAGTTATTTGGCAATAAATCATATTTATCCTAAAGTTTGATTAATTGAATATTCTCAATATTTAATTAATTAGATTTAATTCTGTCACTTAATTGTTTAATCGAAGTTAATTTTATTTATTCATAAATTGTATTATTTAATTTTGACAATAAATCCAATATCCTATGAATAATTGATTAAATTCTTATTTAATTAATTAAAGCAGGTTGTCATATTTGATGATATTATTTTTGAATAAAAGTTTGATTAAATGATTGATTAACCCATAAATCAGTTCTTTTATTTCAAAAATCAGTTAAGTTGAGAATAAATCACTTTATTTATTTATTTATTCATAATTATCCATGTGCACAATCAAAGAGCAATTAAACTCCAAATCAGAAAATTAATGCAAGTTATTAACTTTTTGGAACTCAACATCATTTTTTAGTTTTAAAGTTGATCTAAACTTCTAATTTGAGTTAAAAAGTTGTTTTTGCATGTTTTTGTGAATTAAAATATTCTTTATTTAAAAATAACTCAAAATCAAGCTGAGTTATTTGAGTGATTTATGGCTTTCTTTTATGCACCTCCAAAGCCCTGGATTTCTATAAATTAAGGCTTTAGCTCTTCACAAATCATCTCTCAAATCTACAAGAATTGCATAATCACGCTGCTGAATTGGAGACTGAAGAATCATCTTTGCGAATCCAAGCTTTGTGAGATCAATATTGCATAGTTTTTCATATCATATTAGTTTTCATTTGTTAGATCATTTAGCATATCATAGCATATCAGTTTTTACATATCATAGATTCATATCAATTTTCATCATATCATTGCATAGAAAATCAAAAAAATAAATTAATTGCATTCATATTCCATATCCATCTTTTGCATTCAAATCTTTCGTTTAGGTATCGTCAAGGTCATTGATCTCGATAACAATCTGAGAACATCATACTCGCACCTATTAGAAAGTAGTAAATCGTCTGGTTAGTTTAGTTTTCAATTCATTGCACGATTTTGATTTTTGCTAACCTCTAATGTTTTACTGAAGTGTTGTGTCTACAAATCAGGTACAAAATTCACACACACACACACACACACGTGTTGGATGTGTGGTTTCAAAGATACATCTCTCTGAGTATAGTTAAAGGAAGAGAACAAAGCATCAGGGCTTGTGAAGTTGCATAGGTATTGGCTAACCTATGTTAGGTTACTTTATGTATTAATCATATATGTATGGCCGACCTATGTTAGCTTATTTTATGTATTGATCATGTATGTATGGCCGACATAATGTCATCGTAATGTATGTAAGGTCACATGTAATATTATGTAGCCAACCTTGAATTATATTTTGTAATTGCCTATAGAGGCCAACCTAGTTACTTTACTCTTAATTGGGTATAAGTAAATGATGTAATTGGTAAATGCAATGTGTGGAGGAGCATTGCGAATATGTATGTGCAAATATAAGCAGAGCAGAGAAGTTAGTGAAGTGAATGAGAACAATGACACATGGAGTTGCAGTAGTCTGTTCTCATGTCTTGATATAATACTCGTTGTAATAGCAGGACATCAATCCATATTTTGAGAGTGCATGTTGCACAGTTGTAATACCCTTAACAAGGCTTTGTAGACTCCTAACAAGGTTTGTCCTTTAACAGGGACACATGCCTATTGTATTAATCAATTCCTAATAGGGCTAGGACTCCTAACATGGCCTCTTTTATATAGTACAAATAATTGTGAGTGTCATCCCCACAGAGGTTTTTCTCTTAACAGAGTTTCCTCGAGAACAAAATAATGGTGTCATGAGTTATCTTGTGTATGCTTATTTTGCATGGTTATTTGTTTTAAGTGTTATATTTGTCAAGTGGTTGAAGAAATCATACAAGTGTTGTAATATTGATTCACCCCTCCCGCCTCCCGCCCGCCCCCCCCCTCCCCCTTAGTATCCCCCTCCCCCTTAGTATTACCAAATTCTAACACTTTTAAGGACAATATATATACTTTGGTAAATTAATTGAAGAGATCGATATAAACCTAAGATTTCCAGCTTCAAATAGATCTACAATAAACGCTTACAAATTTAGCAAAAGTAATTTATTCTATTTCAACATAAATCACAAAATCATTCAATATTAATTAAAAGGGGGATAGGCCTAATAAATTAAATTAAATGAGTCAACAAATTTCAAATTGACAATACTCTAAATAGCAATTCAATAATATGCAAACATGAGAATTAGCATTCATCAATTTTGCTGATAAAATTGATTGAATTAACAAATTTCAAATTGACAATACTCTAAATAGCAATGCCAATAATATGCAAACATGAGAATTATTATTTATCAATTTCTCTGATAAATTATAAAAAAGAGCTGATATTATTTATAAGAAATCAAATGAAAATAAATAAAATAAACTAACTTCACTCTTACATTTTGTTCAAGATTTTGAAAATTATCATATCACTAATTCTAAAATTACAATCATATGACTATCAATTGAACTACATTCAAAATATTACAATCATCCCTTAAAAGCTCTCATCTCTCACACAATGAGGTAGATGAAAATAATTCTCTAAACTATGAATAGATAACACCAAAACTAAGATAGGCTCCTTGTACTAAAAACACAAGACTATTAAAAATAGCTAGGCTATAAAAAAAATTGGCAACAATAGAAAATCCTTCAATATGTTCCTTTTATTTGAAAATGGTTACAATTAAAAAAAAACTTTCATCATGCGACTCTAGATGACTTTGATGATTTTGCAACTCTTATCACAGCTAATTTTATTCAGGTGTGTAATTCTTTTATCAAGCGTGCTTGACTATAGTTTGAAAAAAAAACATAGGTTTGCATTAACTGCCTTGTCTCTCTAATGCTTCTATTTTATTGCTTGGATGATATATTGTTGTCTCTGTTTGGTTAAACTTGTAAAATGGTGGAGTCCTTTCAAAATCTTTACTTTTAATCTTTAATTAAAATACCATCAACTTCGGTTATATGGCAAGAATGTTATGGAGCTTGTTTAAAGAATAATTTATTAAAAATAAGACAGTTATGTTTTAAAAATAACCGTCTTTTATTATCAGCAAGAACAACTTTAAAGTTCATACTATAAGTTAAGTTTATATGACAAACATATAGAACATAATATTAATCTTATCCTTTAATAGATATTAACTTCCATAGTAACAAAATGTCAATCGTCGTTTCAGCATTATTGTAGCCACTGAAATTCAATGACATTGGAGCCATTGAAATTCAACACGATCTGAATTTGAAGTTGGTACAAAAGATAAGAGCAATCTAACAACATTCTTGCCCTACAAACACCCTTATCGTAGTTCATATGTGGTCATAGAGATGCTTCTGAAATCACAAAAGCTTACAAGCATTTAAAATAACCAATTGTCTACAAAGTGGATAAGGTGACTGATATAAGCTCTGCTAGTAATTCCCCTTTCCAAGTAAAATAACATATTATTCACAGTTACATAATATTTACTTCTGCTAGCTGTTTCTTGACTCTAGCAAAATAAGTCTGGTCAGGCTGCCAAAATGAGAAATTTAACGTGTGAGTAGAATATAGTTATTCTCAGACCTATATCGAAACAGTAACTACTAGAATATCATTCAAGCACAACACATAATCAGAAGCATTCCATTTATCAAATAATATAATGTTGATTTACTATGAGAAGAAAATTACTTACATAACCATTATTACTCTCCCCTCCATTCTTTTGGGTCTTGTGGTGAATTCCAGCCCAGCTACAAAAATTAAAAATATTGTTCAACAACATTTCAGAAAACACCCATTTCTCAAAGAGAACAGAATGGGAAAAAACAATAAAAATCAGAAAGCAATACAATGCTGGGAAAAAATGGATTCAATGAGATACACATTGTTATTAATAGCAGGCAATAATGCATTCATAATCTCAGAAACTGGGGTAATTAGCAAATAGACCATCTTCTAAAATTTAGATTGCTCCAAATTAAAAAAGAAATCACTTGAACTTGTGAGAGCAAAACTTGAAACTAATCTAAAAGACAGAAGTCTGGGTTAATGTGGTTTCTTTCAAGTGTACAATAAACTCAAAGCAAGGAAAGAAAATATGCATAAAACCATGCTAACTAGGCAGAAAGGCAATTCTAATTTTAAATTTATTTATATTTTTATCTAGATTCATACGAATTTCCTATTCCACAGTTTCTGAAGTCTGAATAGGGAAGATCTAAATTGTACTTCTCAACCCTCCTGATTCAATTAACCACATTGATTCCCAAGTTCCCTAAGGAAGCATGATTTTTCCAGTCCAAGAAGATGGATTTGAGTGCTTTTGGATTCAACTGAATAAATTTTGTTTACATCAATTACTGTCAATTTCTCAAAAATACTGTCTGACTATCAATTTGTGGATAATTCTTCCTATTAATGCCAATTTATCAAAAATACTGTCTGAATTCTTCTTTTAGGACCAACAAAGGGGTCATCCATGAGGCTAACATCTTCATGGTCTTCAACTGTTGAGTAGGTACATACTTCATAACTAATATCCATTGAGAAGCAATTAAGATTTTTAACAGATGTATTTATATCAAAAATGTAATTTTGGTTTCAGGTTTTGTGACTTAATAGGAAACTCAATTTAACAGAAAGCGTCAAAGCAACATAACAGAACTATCAATTGTCTGAGGATAAAAGATGGTTTTATAAAATCAAAGCTGGTTTTACAAAGAAGAAGAAAAGGAGCATATTGAGACAAAATTCCACACAAGCATAAATAATATATCTTGACAGAGTGATCCATCAGTATTTAAGATAATTCTTTATCTCTCGAAAATATTTGTTTTTAGGACTTGTAATCAACCTTTTCACTCGCTGCGACTAAGTTTAATGTTCCCCAAAAAAAGGAATTTTGAAAAATAATGAATTAAAAATAATTCCAACAATCAAAATTCAAGAGAAGACGCTGTCGTCACAAAACCAGACAGCTTAAGAGAGTTTGACATTTCACTGTTTTACATAAATTAATAACAGTCATAAATAAATTACCAAATTCATCCTTACTATGTGAATTCCCTTCAGATGTGGAAAGGTCCAAAATCAGTCAACCTATCTATTTTCTTTTTGGTAGAAAAGTGGGAGAGAAAAGAGACATCCAACAGTAATAACAATGGTATGTGGATCTAGGCATCAGCTGACAATTCCTGCAAATGACAGGACTGCAAAAGATGTGTTGAATGACTTTGCAGGGTTGTGCAAGTTTCACAAGCCTACTGCCCAGATGTCAGCAAGGTAACAGTGGGTTTAATTATCACATGCTATCATCAATTCTTGGAGACCACTAGTGACCCCACAATTCTGATTTTCCATGGTATATTGGTATACTGTTCATGGAAGAGAGTCTAGGCTATCCCTAGTGTTCAGAGCTATAATGGACCTATTGATGTGAGTTCTGTGACCCCTCCAACATGCAGAATAAAATACCAAGTATCATATCCTCTCCCTAACAAGGAAACCTCACATGCCAAACAATATGGCGATTGTGTGATCAAATAAGGCAACCCCAACGTTTACACTGCGACCTAGTGACTTTGTGTTGGATATAACTCAGTGAATGTGATGTGATTTGCTAGTAGCCACATAGGAACTTACACTATTCATTCAATAAGATGTCAACTTTCTAAATGCGAATGATTTGGCAATGCAAGCTCTTCAGCTACTTCTAACTAAACAAAGTGCAAAAGGGATTGGATTCAGGAAGCTAAGCTAATTCTATCTCTAACTCTATCAATGCAAGAGACCATTGATGATGTGGTGAAACAAAACCATTCCTTGCTTCGCTAACTTAAACAACTACGAACAGGAAGGTGCTATCTTCTAAGGGTGCGTGGATGATTTTCATATTGCTAACATTTATTCAAATACCCAATTCTGGTGCAATTCAAATGAACATTCCCAATTGAAGCTAAGTGCTTGCAATGAGTTCAGCTAACCTTGCAATGTTACTTGAAATCAACAAGTAGCAAAAGGTATGAACTTGAGGTTTCACCACGAATCAACAATAACTTCTTCCATTCATCTATGTGATGTCCCCATTATGATTAGTATTTAATAATAAACAATGGAATTTTTTATTACAAAAGAAAAATTCAATAAATAAATAATATTTATCTAAAGACAGTAAAACAACAGTAGCAAGACGGTATAGGAAGGCCCAATAAAGTAAGACAAGCAACGTTAAAATATAATTTGTCTAAACATAAGAAATTATATTATAAACAGCGACTGCTGCGATTGCTGACCTCAGATATATGACAGCGACCATGAAATGTGAATACACGTCAATTTGTCTTTATAGTCACATCAGTTTGTCAGTTTGGGGAAGCCACGATGAATATACCCACGATACAAGGATAAATAAATAATAATACACATCGATTATTGAATACAGAACAATATATGGAAGATGCTGATGATGATAATATGTCAGCAACGTGGTAGCACTTCATTTAAAACATGAAGTCGAATTAATTTATAAAGCCAACAAGTTTCGATAAAAGAGATAAAGGCAGCAATGCCAAACAAAATAAACACCGATTGTTCAAAGCAAACAATCTTATTAGATCAGCAGGATAAGACATAAGATTATCGAATCGTTAGGATCGAAAGAGCATATTATTAATAAATAATGCGATGGTCAACATATAAACTAATTTGACTGATGGCTATTGAAATTGTTTGTTATGAAGAGTCATTGGATACAAAAAGAGACATCAATTAATCTGGATAACAACGATGATGCTAATCGATAACCATTGTTAATAAAGTTGATTATTTATGAAGAGAACCGCTTGGTAAGGGATGCAACCTTTTAGTTCCAGAAGGTCCATCGGGGAGGAAGGGGAAAAATATAAAATATAATTATAACTCTTCAAGGAAGAGATAAGAAAGGAAAGGAATCATTACAATTACAATGCTGGTAAGCATTGTGTGACAGCAAATTATTATGTAATGCATCTTACTGATTGACAGGTTATTACATTGAATCTTATTAAGAATAGGGAACTATTATAGATCATATAAATAAATATATATATATATATTTTATAATAATATTGAAATAGGAATTATATATATTTGATAATAATATTGAAATAAGAATTATACATATATTTATTTCAGATGTGAATATACAATACATATTAAAATAGATGAGATCAGAATCATAAATTCATAACGGTAGAGCAATAATTAATTGGGATATATATATATATATATATATGAATTAAACATTTATAATTGTATACAGAATCTTAATAGGTTGGTTTATAAAAATTGTATAACTACCATTATTGATATATATAGAGGAAACAAAATATATAATCATATATATATATATATATATATATATATACTCCGATTTGTCACCTGCCAAATTGGAAGGAAGGAAGATAAGGATGTCTTCAAGGAGAGCTTGTGTAAATCCCGCCAATAGCTTCTGTCCCAAAATAGGGTGGGGCTCAGCCTCCCAATAGTTTGGGCTTGGACCTGTAAACCTTGAGAGGGCCTATTGGGAATGGTCTCTAAGCGCCTCGATCACATCCTAAAGTCTTCCTATCCAATTCAACAGGGTAATAAGTTGGACATGGAACCATCAATATAGTCATAAAAGGAAATATAAATTCTATTTAAATTATCATTTCAATTAATTAAGTTGACATACTAAATAGATCTATATGAATTACAAGCATGATAAGTATACTAGAGAGATCCAATGTTACAAACTAACATGGGACATTACAAATGGTATCAAAGCATGATCTTGCCATTCTGTAGGGTAAAAGATGAACATCGAATCATTTTAGTGAATGAAAAAGAATCTAAATATATATACTAGAGTTAATATTGATAACATTATATATATGTATATTACATGGCTTATTTGTGTGTGTGTGTCTTACCTCGTAACTAATCGAACAGGATGGAGGAAGAAAGTCAGGGAATTGTTGTTTACCAGCTCCCCCAAGCTAAGTAGGCCACCCCAAGGGATAGAATTGTCATAGTGGCACATTCCTGCCTCTTGTGGGCCAAGAGGTGAGTTGTCATAGTGGGATGCTAAGTTCTCTTGGGCTTAGTTGGCTTGAGCAGTTTATAGGTGCCCTCTCGAGACTTTCCTACCAAACTAAATCATGACTGATTATGGAAGACACATTTAACACTCTATTTTCTAATCGATAAGAATGAATCTAACAATGTGTTATGTGTATACTCTGTGTATGCTTTGTGTCTCCATGCATCAATGTGTATACCTCGTGTTTACTCCATGTCTTCATCAATGTGTATACTTTGTGTATGCTTCGTGTCTTCATGCATCAATGTGTATACTTTGTCTATGCTCTATGTCTTCATGCATTAATGTGTACACTTCGTGCCTTCATACATATATTTCATATTTTCAAATGTATGTCCATAAGTGGTTGTATTTTATTGGATCTAGAACGATAAGAATAACTAGAGTAAACTCAAAGATATGAATTTATTGATTAATATATGAGTTGTGCAACTACTCACAATGAAAGATATATATAAAATGAACATTGCTTGAGGACAAGCAATTTTGGAGAGGGTAAGACTGTGATGTCCCCATTATGATTAGTATTTAATAATAAATAATGGAATTTTTAAGTACAAAAGAAAAATTCCATAGATAAATAATATTTATCCAAAGATAGTAAAACAACGGTAGCAAGACGGTATAGGAAGGCCAGATAAAGTAAGACAAGCAACGTTAAAATATAATTTGTCTAAACATAAGAAATTATATTATAAACAACGATTGTTGACCTTAGATATATGACAGCGACCATGAAATGTGAATACACGTCAGTTTGTCTTTATACTCACATCAGTTAGTCAATTTGGGGAAGTGGTGCAAGGGAGGATGAGGACAAGGGCCAAAGGCACACCCTAATCCAAATCTACCCTACAGAGATCACACACGGAAGCAACAACACACAAATGAGAGAGAGAGAATGCAAATCAACTCATTATTTCTTCAAATTGATTCATACATGTCAAGCTGTAAGGCCTTCCCGGTTGGGGCCAGATATTACAATTCAAGTACAATAGTCCTCCAACATGCGAGGATCTGAAACTATCTTCAATCTTCTGACTTCTATCTTCTAAAACTCATGTCCTAAAACTACAACCAAAGATTACAATATATACAAGAGGCTATCGAACAAGTCGGCCTTCAGATCCACCATTAACGAAAGGAACGACTAGATCTAGGTCCACACGCTTCCCAATGATAGATACCAACACAAATCCGCAACCACAATTAATTGCACAAGTCGGCCTCAACAGAAAACTAAAACAAACAACTTGGTAAGTAAGGATAACCAAGCGCCAGGAAAAGGTAACCAAGTGCCAGGGAATTAACCGACCAACTCGATTAACGAAGGAACCGAGAAACTACCGAGCCAACTCAGTCAAAGCAGGAACCGAGCAACACGGGAAAACTCAAACTTATTTTTGGTGACACAAGATTGCCAAGGACCTGAGATGCTCCTGCATCAGACACCTGGGGTTATTTGCAATGATTCTCCGAATCATGCAGCAGGTACAACCCAAGCTGAATCCAACTCAGATTGTGAAATCCACAAACTGTCTTCGATCAATCTGTTCTTCCACTTTACTAGATATTCCATATACTGTTTTCCTCTTGTACTTCTGCCAATTCTTTGTTCCAAAATCTGCTCAACTTCTTTTGTCTGTCTCTTAGGATAATCATTCGGTACTGTCATTTCTTCATCCAATTCATGGTACTCATACAAATCAGCAATGTTGAATATAGGTGATATATCCATGTCATCAGGTAACTCAATCTCCTAAGCATTTCCACTGTCAAATTTTTTCAATATTCTGCAAGGACCAAACTTCTTCATTTTCAGCTTCCCATATGTTCCAACAGGAAATCTGTCTTTCTTCAAATGAACCATTACTTCATCACCAACTGCAAAAGTCTTATGTCTTCTTGATCTATAAGCTCTGTCTTTATACTTCTAATTACTTTTCTCTAACTTATGTTTCACATCTTCATGCAATGTCTTCATAAACTCAACAAACTTTACTCCTTCAGCACTCCTCTTTTCTTCATCGGCAATATCCCTCAAATCTGATATACCTCTCAGTTGTATGCCATTTACAATCTCAAAAGGTGTTTTTCTAGTACCCCTATTCACTGAATTATTATATGAAAACTCTGCTTGTGCCAACACAGAATCTCAATTACTCGGTGTGTCTCCAACTAAACATCTCAAAAGATTACCCAAGCTTCTATTCACAACTTCTATTTGTTCATGAGTCTGTGGGTGAAATGTAGAGCTATACTTCAACTTGGTGCCAAAATTCTCCAAAGAATCTTCCAAAAGTATCCAACAAATTTACTGTCTTGGTCAGACATGATACTCCTCGGTAATCCATGCAATCTGACAATTTCCTTAAAGAAAAGATTTGCTATATGTACTGCATCTAATGTTTTTCTACAGGGTATAAAATGTGTCATCTTAGAAAATCTATCCACAACAACAAATATAGAATCATTACCTCTCACTGTCTTCGGTAAGCCAAGAACAAAATCCATACTGATATCAATCCAAGGTTTCTCAAGAACAAAAATTGGTGTATACAATCCAATATTCTGACTTACTCCCTTTGCAACTTGACAAATTCCACAACTTTTCACAGATTTCTAAACATCCTTATACAATTGTGGCCAAAAGTATTTCTCCTTAAGCAAATTCAATGTCTTGTCAACACCAAAGTGTCCAACCAAACCACTACTATGTTTCTCCTTTATCAAATTAGTTCTCATTGATCCTCTCGATATACACAACTGAATACCTTTAAACAACATACCTCCTTGAATGAAATGGTCTTCCCACTTAGTACTTGGTTGATCTTGAATAGGTGCTCTGCACTTTCTCTATGGCTCAAAAAAATCAGGATCAAATTCATACAAATCTCTCATGTCATCAAAACCAAGAACTTCAATTTTCATCTCGGTCAGCAAAGATCTTCTACTCAATGCATCAACAACTCGGTTAGTAACTCCACTCTTATGTTTTATCACAAATGTATAAATTTGCAAATATTCAACCCATTTCATGTCTCTGATTCAACTTATTCTAACTACCCAAATACTGTAAAGCTTTATGATCGGTATACAACACAAATTCACTCGGTATCAAATAATGTCTCCATTTCTTTAGGGCTTGAACAATAGCATAGAATTCTTGATCATACACAAAATATTTCCTTTTTGCATTATTCAACTTTTCACTAAAGAAAGCAATAGGTTTACCTTCTTGACTCAACACAGCTCCTATTGCACTACCACTTGCATCACATTCAACATGAAATACCTTATTGAAATCAAGCAATGCTAACACAAGCAATTCAGCGACCTTCTGCTTCAGAGTCTCAAAAAATTTATCAGCTCCATGTGTCCACTTAAATTCTCTTTCATCTCCTCTTATAGTCTCAGTCATAGCATTACAAATTGAACTAAAATTCCTAATGAACTTTCGGTAAAAACTTGCCAAACCATGAAATGATCTTACCTCACTAGCATTCTCAGGTGTAGGCCAATTCAAAATAGCTTCAACCTTTTCAGAATCCATTTTCAAACCATCAACTGAAATCACAAATCTCAAATACACAATCTCCTCTTGCATGAAAGAACACTTTTTTAGATTTATCAGCAACTTTTCTTCTTTCAATCTTTGTAATACTTGTTTAACATGCAACACATGCTCTTCTCTAGTCTTACTGAATATCAGAATATCATCTAAGTATACAATCACAAATTTACCTAAGAATTTCTTCAAAACTTCATTCATCAATCTCATAAAAGTACTCGGTGCATTATTTAAACCAAAAGGCATAACCAACCACTCATACAAACCTTCCTTTGTCTTAAAAGAAGTCTTCCACTCATCCCCTTCTCTGATTTTGATCTAATGATATCCACTTTTCAAATCAATTTTGATAAAATACTTTGCTCCAGTCAAATTGTCCATTATGTCATCCATTCTTGGTATAGGAAACCTATATTTCACTATTATCTTGTTGATTTCTCTGGAATCAGTACACATTCGCCATTCTCCATTCTTCTTAGGTGCCAATACTGTCGGTACTGCACAAGGACTCAAACTTTCTCAGATCAAACCTTTTTGCAACAATTCTTGAATCTGTTGATTCAATTCCTGATTCTCGGTAGGTGTCAACCGATGTGGTGCCTTATTCGATAAACTAGCTCCAGGGATAAGATCCATGCAATGATCAATGCTTCTCTTCGGTACATTATCAGAAATGATCTCTCTATACTCAGTGAGTAACTTATCAATCTCTTCAGGTATGCTATCCTCTATTTTCTTACTCGGTTTGTTAGGAATCACAGCAAAACATACATCATTCTTCTTCAAATCCTTAACAAACTTTCTTCCTTCCATCAAGCAAACTTTCACAGATGTACAAACATTATTAACAGGTTCTTCAATCAAAGGTAACAAGATTTGTCTTCTCCCATCAGCCCAAATCGTATATTTATGCAATCTCTCATCATATATAGCATGTCTATCATATTGCCAAGGTCTACCCAACAAAATATGACAACAATCCATAGGCATGATATCACATAACACCTTATCATAGTACTTTCCAATTTTCAAATTCACATAACATTGTTCACATACCAAGAGTGTATGCTCATCCTTGATCCATGAAATTTAATAGGGCTTCGGGTGTTCCAACCTTTTCAACTGCAACTTTGTAACCATTTCCTCAGATGCCAAGTTCTCCGAGCTTCCACTATCAATAAATACCTTCCATACTTCATTAGAAACTCTACATCCGGTCTTAAAACTTTTCCTTACCGGATCTTCCTTATTACTTTCACTCCAAAGTGCTCTCCTTACCATCAAGTTATTTTCCTTCTCAAGTTCATTCGGTGACTCTTCTTGCACCAAAGCATTTCTACTGCTACCGACCTTCTTACTTGCGTGTGTACATTCAAATGATCTATGTCCTCCACAATTGTAACAAGGTCCTCGGAAACCACCTCTGTTATAACCACCTCGGTAGTTATTGCCTCTTCCTTTAGATGAACTTTCACCTTTCTTTTCGGTCTTGCCTTTATCCAAATTTGTCTTTTTTGGTTCAGATCTATTGTTTTCACTATAAGATCTACCTCTTCCTCTAGGGAATCTACCACCTCTACATCTTTGTCTTTGCTCATGTCTTTTGTTTAACTTCTCATCTTTCAAGGCAAATTGATAAGCTTCTTCAATGTTTTCCAACTTAACCAAACTGATTTCTTCTTGGATGGAAACTCTCAATCCATTCAGGTACCTAGCAATTTTTTCCACATCATCTTCATCATGTCCAGATCTGATATCTAATCTATAGAATTCCTCAGTATAATCCTTTACCGAGCTACCTTTCTGCCTCAAACTTTGCATTCGCCTAACTAGGTTAATCAGATAATCACAAGGTAAAAAATTTCCTTTCAACTTATTTACCATCTTATTCCATAACTTAATTTTGTCTTTGCCTTTCCTCTTTCTGTCCAACTGCAGATGTTCCCACCACAAGGATGACTTTGTGCTTGCAATCTTCACCTTCTTTTCCTCAAGAACATTTTTATATTCATGGTACTTTTCCATCTCGGTGATCCAGTCCACCAATTCATCCAAATCCAATTTTCCACTATACTCAGGAGGATTGAAATGTGGTGTAGACTTCAAATTTGTCAAAGCTTGCAACAATCTTTCCTCACCTTGACCCATCACCGGTGCAGGTTCTACATCACCTTGTTCTTCCTCATTTTCATCATCACTAACATCTTCAAGATGTCTTCCTCTTCGCTGGGCTACCTCAACAGTTTCTAACCTAGCAGCGAGTTGTCTCAACATATCTGTCAATCCTGGATCTGCATCTCGCCTCCTATGAACCATCTTAAAACACTCTGCAATTGCAGGCTAGATCGTAATCTGCTACCCCACAACAATTCAACTAGGGTTTGACAAGGAGCCCTCAAACCTAGATTCACAAATCTAGATCTAGATCTCACCTTCGCTCTAATACCACCTGGTGCAAGGGAGGACAAGGATAGGGGCCAAAGGCACACCCTAATCCAAATCTACCCTGCAGAGATCACACACGGAAGCAACAACACACAAATGAGAGAGAATGCAGACAAATCATTATTTCTTCAAATTGATCCATACATGCCAAACTGTAAGGCCTTCCCGATTAGGGCCAGATATTACAATTCAAGTACAATAGTCCTCCAACATGCGAGGATCTGAAACTATGTTCAATCTTCTAACTTCTATCTTCTAAAATTGATGTCCTAAAACTACAACCAAAGATTACAATATATACAAGAGGCTACCGAACAAGTCGGCCTTCAGATCCACCATTAATGGAAGGAATGGCCATATCTAGGTCCACACGCTTCCCAATGATAGATACCAACATTAAATCCGCAACCACAATTAATTGCACAAATCGGCCTCAACAGAAAACAAAAACAAACAACTCGGTAAGCAAGCATAACCGAGCGCCAGGAAAAGGTAACCGAGCGCCAGGGAATTAACTGACCAACTCGATTAACGAAGGAACCGAGCAACTACTGAGCCAACTCGGTCAAAGCAGGAACCGAGCAACACAGGAAAACTCAAACTTGTTTTTGGTGACACAGGATTGCCAAGGACCCGAGATGCTCCTGCATCAGGAAGCCACAATGAATATACCCATGATACAAGGATAAATAATAATACACATCGATTATTGAATACAAAACAATATATGGAAGATGTCGACGATGATAATATGTCAAGAATGTGGTAGCACTTCATTTAAAACATGAAGTCGAATTAATTTATAAAGCCAACAAGTTTCGATAAAAGAGATAAAGGCAGCAATGCCAAACAAAATAAACACCGATTGTTCAAAGCAAACAATCTTATTAGATCAATAGGATAAGACATAAGATTATCGAATTGTTAGGATCGAAAGAGCATATTATTAATAAACAATGCGATGGTCAACATATAAACTAATTTGACCGATGGCTATTGAAATTGTTTGTTATGAAGAGTCATTGGATACAAAAAGAGACATCGATTAATCCGGATAACAACGATGATGCTAATCAATAACCATTGTTAATAAAGCTGATTATTTATGAAGAGAACCACTTGGTAAGGGATGCAACCTTTTAGTTCTAGAAGGTATAAATGGAACATCGACCACAATCCATCGGGGAGGAAGGGAAAAAATATAAAATATAATTATAACTCTTCAAGGAAGAGATAAGAAAGGAAAGGAATCATTACAATTCTGGTAAGCATTGTGTGACAGCAAATTATTATGTAATGTATCTCTGAGTTAAATACTGATTCACAGGTTATTACATTGAATCTTATTAAGAATAGGGAACTATTATAGATCATATAAATAAATATATATATATTTTATAATAATATTGAAATAGGAATTATATATATTCTAAGTTACCAGGGTTCGCCCCTGGCCCCTCCGAACTGGACCAAGTTCGAACTGGTCCGAAGTTCGGGTCCAGTTCGCCTATGGGTTCGAAGTGCTTTACTTGAACATTCTCTCTTTATGCTGCCACATTCTATCATATGGTAACATTCTCAAGTATGCCATTCAAGACACTAGGTTGCTGCGATGGGATAAGGAACATGGTCGGGTGAATATATTAAGCGATCTTTTCGCTGTTGGGTTATCTATCGTACGCTTGAGAATGGCAAAGTGGACGCTGCTTCCTTCGGTGAGGATAGTCAAATAGTCGGGATCGTTCACACACAATTTTCCTCATCGTATCGAGTCACACACAATTACAAGCTATCGTATCAAGGGATAGAATGTTGGAAAGCATTTTTGCGGAGGTAGGTAGGTTGGGCTTTATTCGCTCCGATTGATGGGGAAGCAGAGGAATATGTAAAGATATATGGGGGACATTTGAGTCAAGATCCATTTTTGTGCACCCGCCCAGATTTGCAAGCTAAGAGGGAAGATTAATATATTTAATATTTATATGTTAAAAAGTTTAGCATATGTTTAAGTCTTACGTATTTAATATATATGTATTTAAGTTCGATCTATAAAAATAGGCTTCATAAATATGTATATATATTTTATTTTTTTAAATCTTACATATTTTTTCGAACCCAAACCCGAACCCCTTTTCAAAATTTTGTCGAACTTGCGAACCAGTTCTTCGAACCCGAACTTCGAACCGAACTCGAACCGGTAACTTAGTATATATTTGATAATAATATTGAAATAAGAATTATACATATATTTATTTCAGATGTGAATATACAATACATATTAAAATAGATGAGATCATAATCATAAATTCATAACAGTAGAACAATAATTAATTGGGATATATATATATATATATATATATATGAATTAAACATTTATAATTGTATACAAAATCTTAATAGGTTGGTTTATAAAAATTGTATTACTACCATTATTGATATATATAGAGGAAACAAAATATATAATCATATATATATTTATATATAAGAATTATATCGGTTATATTATTTAGACATATATATATATATATATATATATATATATATATATATATATATATATATATATACTCCGATTTGTCACCTGCCAAATTGGAAGGAAGGAAGATAAGAATGTCTTCAAGGAGAACTTGTGTAAATCCTGCCAATAGCTTCTATCCCAAAATAGGGTGGGGGTCAGCGTCCCAATAGTTCAGGCTTGGACCTGTAAACCTTGAGGGAGCCTATTGGGAATGGTCTCTAAGCGCCTCGATCACATCCTCAAGTCTTCCTATCCAATTCGACAGGGTAATAAGTTGGACATGGGACCAACAATATAGTCATAAAAGGAAATATAAATTCTACTTAAATTATCATTTCAATTAATTAAGTTGAAATACTAAATAGATCTATATGAATTACAAGCATGATAAGTATACTAGAGAGATCCAAGGTTACAAACTAACAGGGGACATTACAATCTACTACTTAAACAACTTCAGCTTAACATAAACAAATCCTATCTAAGTGAGAAAATAGGAAGCCATGCAACACTCCAAAATAATAGAAGTAATTGACCATGAAATCAACAATGGAGCTGCAAGTACTTTAGCAACATTTTAGCAACAATATCACCAAATCTCCTTTTTACAAATGATTTGAACAAGCCTTATATTGAGGCTCCAAGTACAATGAATGACATGGATTGATTCAAGATCAACAGCCCAAATTATTTCAAATAACCCCAATTAGGGTTTTCCCTAACTACCACTTACAAGCACAAAATGCTGACCAATGAGAAAATTACATTGCATTGAATACATATTCTCTTGAGGATGGACCCATGAGAAAATTCAATGGGGCAATACATTAAATGCATTCCACATGTCCACTTGGGATAATTTGATTAGATGAACTTGGATATGTCAAGTTGGAAACCTTTAATTGGTTGAAATTAAGTGGGTGCCACCTCAGCATGTCTATCTTGTAAATTTCATTTCAACTCAACATCTTCATCATCCTCGCCTTGGAAATCTTCGTATTGACATGTTCTTGAGATTTATGTGAATTGATATCTCGAGCTTGATCCTTCTTCATGACTTGAACTTGCATTGTTTGTTCACCATCATCCTCCATGCAATCACAAGATGTCTTCAAACTTGGCTTGCATCTTGACTTTACTTATTCCAAGTGATGTATATATTTGTAATTAGATCATCAACTTTGGTTGAAGTTTCCAACAAATTCAGATATACAAAATTGATCATCTTAATGATGCCCTCTTTGTTTGCTTGATGAATGACTTGCAACTACTTTATTGATGCTTTCATGTTGACCTTGATGTTGCAATCATCTCCATCTTGAAAATCATCCTTTCTTGTCATCTTGCTTAAAGTCTTTAAGTCATGATGTCCTTCCTTTCTCCATGTTACCCTTGATGTTGCAATGGCTCCTCCTTATCCTCGAACTCTCCCTTGTTCATACATTTGCTTGATTATCGCCTTGTAACCCATCCTCCTTAATCCATGTATGGATCCTTGCAAAACAAGAGGAAAAATAGTATCAGAAGTAAAGAAGATAATCATTAACACGTTCATTCAGAATTTGAGGGAAATCAACTTATGAAGACATCTTACACATGATTCACAAATTTTCAACCTTATGCATCTTATGAAATCAATTTCTGATTTCCTGAGTTTGAAACACTTGACTTCCCCTTGAACACACCCAGAAAATCATTAGCTCAATCATGACTTGGCCTTATACCTTCCATCAAGATCGATCTCCTTCAATGCCAAGGAATGTTTAATTTCCAGCTTCTCTCTGATTTTTGCTCCCTCAAGACTGCTCTGCTTTTGGAATTAATATTTTTTCGAATTGCATTGTGATTTGAAAGGGAGTATTACATCTCTCCTTTATAGGCAACCCTAAAGGACACACCCCTTTGTCATGCTAGGCCAACCTGATTCATGATTTAAAATTATTTAAACATCCCCTTTTCAAGGAGGTTGTCCTCATATGATTTTAAAGTCTCTAGACCAACTCCCCTTTGCAATTCGACATTCTACACAATGCTGGCTGATTTGACTTGGACTTAATTTATTTACAACTTGCTGATCCTTCGAAATGGCCAACTTGGCTTGAATTTAATTCATTTTGCAACTCATTTAGCTTCTCTCCATGGCCGACCTCACTTGAAGTTTGAATTTTCAACTTAATGCTGATCAAATTTCATTTTTGCATTTTGTAATTTGCCCCAAGTGCTGGGAGGAAATCAGCATATTGTTGGGATTGAAACCCAAAGGAGAGGTCAGATTTTAGACATCTCTTGGGTTCCTCTTCAAAAACCAATTTGCCCAAATCGCCAAGTCTTGAAATTGTTTGTTGAAATGATATCACATTATGACTTGTTCTTGGATTTTATATGAAATTGCACATCAGATTTCAGATTTCTTACAAATGAATGCTGGGAGTTGGATGTTTGTTTTCACAAGTGTGGCAATCAGGTCAAGCTGCTTGAATGTTTGGCAATTTCCTACATCTGTGACAACCAATAATAAAGCAAAAGGATGGACAACAATGATCAGAACATATGGGAAAATGAACTACAGCCACTATCTTCCTATTAACAAGATGGCCTACTACCACCAAGAAGATTTCCCACGTGGGGAAATGATCAGAACATATGGGAAAATGAACTACAGCCACTATCTTCCTATTAACAAGATGGCCTACTACATGGAGAAAGAATCTAAGACAGTACCTCATCTTTCCAAAGGACAGAGTACAAAAGTTCAAACACCAAAACCAAAGCATCACAAATTTCAAATGACAAAGTTCACTCTTTGGATGCTTTTTAATTAATCGTGCCTTTTTATCCATCAACAATGATGTTGATGTTATGTCTCAGATTCTTGTGCGATGTTTATTTTTCACAGAGGATGGTTAGAAACCCTTAATAAGCCTCCAAAATAACCAATGCAATATTTATTTGAGTTATAAACATGTCAAAAGCACTTTGATAACAACCTTCCCAGAGCCATAACTTCCACACTCGGACTCAAAACACAAAGGCATTTTTTTTAAATTGCATATTCCGTGTTACCTTTCTAACAATTCAACATATGTCATCTCATTCTTGCAATAAGTGTACAATTCCTTTTTTCCAATACTATATGAAAAGATGATTTTCTGTACTAGAAATGGCTTGACAGTAATAACTGACTTCTGACTTCTATTGACTTCAATAAAAGCCCTGTTATCTCAAAATAATTATTGTTTGGATTTAAGTATGATATCTGACTATAATGAATGTTTTTTAACCATATTAAAAGCAACTGACTTTCAGAAATGGCAAATTTAGCTATACGGTATACCCAATGTTTTCATTTACTTATTGATTGTTTTGATTATTGTTAAATTTTTTGAAGTTGCAACTTTGTTATTGAGTCAAGGCTGTTAATAGATGGATTCAATGAGTTTTAATATTCGGAAAAGCCAATTATTTTGCCAAGCTCTGTTTTTGGAGCTATATTATATTGAGGTCCTGTTATTGAATCAAGCACTTTTTAAGAACCAAGCACTATCAATGGGTAACATTGAAGATCAGTCTATTTTATCATAATAAGATCTGCTCCTGGCTAATGCCTTATTACCAGACCATACTGAATTGATGTCCACTTATTAGACCAAGATTTATTAGTAAGACATTTATATTGAGTCTTGTTATTGGAACAAGCCTTTTCACTTGATAATTGAAATAATTTTATTTCTTGAAGATAGTTTTAGAGATGAGTTAATTGGGAATCCCAACAAACTGAGCCTTAAGAGTCAAGAATGTCAATGGCACATATCTATGGACGCGATTTGGTGGTGTCCTCCATCCCACTAAACATCTATGGTTTCTTCTGTAACATTTTGGCCAGTGTCTTAGCATCTTTAAATTGTTTGCTGGTATCGAGAAATGTCTGCAACATCCAGGATACCCCCATCCAACAGATTGCTCATAAACATTATAATTTAAAAGACAATAAAAATTATTAGGATTGGTCTTCAGAAACTGAAGGTCCTTCAATTGAAATCTAAGTTATGTTTTAGAAGCTTCTGTTTGTAACAGCTGTACAGAGTCATGGATAAGCATTTATAGGACTAGAAATATTATGTAAGAGTTTTAATATTTGTTTAATATATGTATAGCAATTTTCTTTGTGACCACTATCAATGTGCTTTGAAATAGCAGGTTGTAAAAGAATGTTTTAAGTGTAACCACTTACATGACCATGCTTTTCTGTCCAGCTGCCAATGACAGTCCCACTGTAAAAAGGAGGCGGCGACTCCAAGCTATCTCCAAAAGTTCTAGAATTTCTTCCCCTTCTTTGTTTTTTGGTAGATAAGCAACATATGTAGCACCAGCATATGCTGTTCCAGGAGCTGGATGCTCTGCAGACTAATCAAATCGAATACTTTCCATAAGAAAAACAATCAAATCCATATATCAATTTTCTTTGACAGAATTTGTTAATGCTTGACCAAAATTTAATATATTTTAGGTAGCATGTGACATCCATATACACAGCATACATCCTACAAATTATGACAAAATTAATTAAACACCAACAATGATATTCGTTTTCTTGCAATATTAAGCATAGTCATACATAGGTTTTGATGTCCCATAGAAGATCCTTATTAAACACCCATCGAATCAAAATCAGAGTAAAAGACCTGATGTTCAGAAAGAGTGGCCATTGAAAGACCTCCTTGGTCAAATGTCAATCATCTTTTTATAAATTGAGCTCCGGCTAATTCTCAAATTAAAAGTAACCAGCTCTAACATTCAATTTCATGCTAGAAGATGATCTCACAAATATGTTAAGGTTGTGGTATCTCACATTTTTAGGTACTGTAACATAATAGATACATCACTAATATTTGTGAAGAGACTTAGGCGGTCAAGGTTATATGCATGTAAGATCATGCTAAGAGTAACTTGGGGTTGCTTGATAGATGTCAAGGGTTATTATAAATTAAAGGTTGTTGAATGTGAAGGCCCATTTTTGAAGTTATAAATATATAGAATAAGAAGATAGAGAAGGCAAAGATTTTATTCTACCATTCACCCAACAACAACTAAAGAAGCTTTGTTCATTCCTAAGAAACCTGGTGTTCTACACTGGGTTCATTTTCAGGCTTCTTGTGTCTATATTATAGTTACAAGATTCACTCAGAATCAGCAATCCCCGAGGTAAGCTAGTCAAAACAAGAACCAAAGACTTAGGAAGTAGGCCAAACTCACCAAGTCTTATGTAGAAATTCAGCCATAACAATCAAGTAGAAAATTAATTAGAAAAAAAACTGCAAACATTTCAAATGATATTTAACACTTCAGAATGGCATTCATTTCATTAGCAAGCACAAGGACGTGTTAAGAGTACAATTGCTAAGGAGCTATGTATCTATTCTTAGCGACATGGTAGATTTAGCCAGCCATGTGCTTTCTTCAGTCAGTTCTAAATTGAGTGGTTAAATGCCTCTTTTTACACATCACTAGTTTTAGATAGCTGTTAATCTATATGTACTCAATATTGTGAGTTAATCCATTATGCGTTCAGTTATTGCTTTGCCTATTCCATGTATTTTATTAATCTCACAAGTAGGAGCATGATTGCATGACATTTATGAACTATCATTTTTTCTAGAGATATTGACAAATCTTAAATGGCATAAGAGCCACTCTAGGTTTGGTTTGCTGGTTGGGTATTTTATGTTGAAATTAAAAAGACTGGTGCATGCAATTTGTTTTATTTATTTATTTTGTGTTGTTTTTCTATGCATTGTTGGAAGCATTGTTCTGAGCTAATCTCTGTAGGTGTGTAGAGGGTACAGGTGACCTGTGTTTTTCCCAATTTTCCCGCTGCATGCGCTATATCACCTCTATGTGTGACCAATGGCATGTATGATCTCTGTGTGAGTAGCAGCCTGTGCATTCTATGCGTCTTAAAGGTTTTTGTGTAGTTTGAGAGGTGTTTAGAAGCCTGATTGATGTTTTATGTGTGTGCAAGGTGTAATCTTCTTTGGTATAACTTGATTTAACCTGCTAGAGGCCATGCAAACCCACAAAGGGTTGGAGGGTGCAGCTAGCTCTTGAGAGGCTGCACAACCAAACAAGAAAGGTGTGAAATAGGGTGAAAAAACCAGATCAACAAGGCCTGAAATTAAATCCAAAGAAAATCAAGAAGGCATGGAAACACCTTCAAAGAGGACTCAATTAGCATAAGGGTGCAATTATTCTCTATGAAGGACCATACACCATGAGCTTCCTTGTTGTAGCCTTGCAGGTGTTTTGTGAGGCATTAGCTTTTATGCAACCCTCTATTGCATCTGACGGCCATAAAAATAAAAAGCATAAATTTGTATAACTATTCACATGAAGCAGCACCTTGATGACATCAACAATTTCACTCACATTACATCAGCAAGGAGAAAGGGCAGAGACCCACAAAAATTTTAGCCCTTAGTCACATGATAGATAAAACCTCACAATTACTACCAATGAGGGCTCAACTTCAGCCCCCTCTGTTTCTCACTAAGAAAAAGGATTTGTTATAATTGTGAGGTGCAAACAATTAGGCAATGTAGGGAAAAGGAAAAATTATTGTAACTTTTGATTGGCAATTCGAAATTGAGTTCCATTTTTTTAAGTGAACATTTTGTTATGGCCAACCCTTGAGAATTTCATAACACTAAAATTGTAAAGTGCCCTTTTTTGTTCCATTACATGTCTATGCACTAAAGATATAACGGCAAAATATTTTTGTATTTTCTTTCTTCAATAAATTCTTCTTAAAATGAATTCAAATCAAATTATCAAACCTTTAACACCCTTTAACTATCAAGGTTGTATTGTGTAACAACGGGCACTAAAAAAGAACCTGCTGGTGAAGAAGCCAAATTAAAATGGTTTAATAAATGTATTCAAGCCTTTGGATTCCTGTGTTTTATGTATCTCCAGAACTCCTCTTTCATGTAAAACCCTTGAAGATACCCAATGACATTTAGTTTGCAATAGAGAAACTATTTGGGAAAATGGGAAAGTCCGTGAGTTCGAGAATGAGCTCATGAGTTTGAACCCCAAATCTTTTGAGCCCCTAGAGGAATTCTTCACCAAATTCGAATCACTAAAGTTGCAGTTGAAAGAATATAGAATAGAGAAAAAAGAAGATCAACTTGTTCTTTCTATACTCTCCAAATAAGGTCCCGACTATTTTGTGTCTGTGTCTACCTTCAACTCCACCAAAAGGGCCCTTGGAACCAAGTAGAAAATGCCTTCTCTAGATGATTTTATTGTAGACTTGATTGAGGAGGAAAATAAGTGAATACTAATGAGAAAATTGAAGTCATCAAAATCAAAAGCCCTCATTGTTGTGAATGGAAAACAATAAAGTGGAGAAGCAAACACTAAGAAGAAAAAGGAGACCAAGAAAGATCAAAAATCTAAATCCTCCAAAACCAACACTATAACTTCTTTAAACCAAGGGAAAACTAAGAAAGAAAAATTGAAGTGTTCCTATTGCAAGAAATTTGGACATGATAAGTGCAAATTTATGGAGTGTCCACTCCTCACTTCTTGAGAAGCACAACATATGGGTCTTTAAATCTACCAAAGAATTCTCATCAACTTCAAAATATACTAAGGAAAAGGAAAAGGTAAAGAGATATCCAAGGTCAAGACTCTAGTTGCCACAACATCATAGTCAGCTCCATCTTGGATCATTACCTCAAGTACCTCACACCACATGGGTTCTTCACAAGTTTACTTTTCTTCCTCGGAGCGTCATAGTATGTCTTCTCACTTTGGGTGATGACACTCCAATAGTTGAAGTTGAAAGTGGAACATTCAAAATTGTTCCTAGTGTACCTCTCTTTCAACTAATCTCCTATTAGATTACACAAAGAGGGTAGGCAAGACTGTTGAGTTCACACCTAATTCAATGCTTATTATAGACTTGTAGAGTAGAGAGCTTATCACAGTTGGGACCATTGATCATGCATCTCAATTGTATGCCTTCTCACATTTTGCTCCAAATGACCTTGTAGTACCATTGAATAGTTTACACCTGTGGATCTAGAGTCGATCAAATACTTGAGGAGAAGTTTGGTCACTTGAATACGTGTATTTCAATCCAACTTGATCCATGAAACTTGCATTGAGCTTTTGCCTCCTCCACCTCTTGCATCTTCAACAATCAATTCAATTCAACAAGATGTTACTAGTCTTTCAGTTCCAATTTTGTGGGATGGTATGTTGCCAAACATTGCCAAAGTAATTTTTTGAGCAACACATTGCAAATTTGGAGGGCACTATTGAGAATAGTCATATTCTCTTTTGATGGTAGCTCTTATGGAATTGCATCCTCTTCTTGAGATGGTGAGGACAAACCTTTATATCCTCTTATTCTTTCTCCACGTGATCATTTGTCACAATTTGGCATTGGTTTGGAGATCCTTAAATGGCATTTGGAGGAGCCACTTTTGTCTTTGGATCTTGTTCTACATCCATCTCCACAAGGTACTAGATAGTCATCTTCATTAATGTGTCCAAGAACACCTACCTTGATTGTGGCAAATTTCAACATCAACACGAGGACATGTGAGAAAAGTTTAAAAAATTCCTACATTTTGATCTTTCTTCCCTCATCTCTCTTCTTGGAAATGAGATTCTTCTACATTTTCCATTGGATTTATCTCTTCCTAATTGAAGGAAGATTATTTGCTGATTTTGGATCATCTTCAATATTCTTCTTCATGTATTCACTTTTGGCATAGGAGTTGATTGTACTTATGTGACTAATGTAGTACTTGAGGGGCCATGTTGAGTCCCACATTCTTTTGTCACATGTTTGCATTTATTTTCTCTCTTTTGCGGGGAGTTTTCTTCCCATTGGTTTTTCTCCCTTTCTCCACTTTATGAGAGATTGCATTGTAATTTAATACCTCATCAAGCCTAGCTATCGAGACCCAGTTTCTCTAAGCCCACCTAAGTTATTCTTTAAGGGGATGTGTTAGCATAGGAGTTTACATTGCTTAGGAGTGCTACCGAGTTACATGCCTATTCTTAACTATGCGTTATTTTTAGCCATCTGGCGTGCTTGGAAGTATGTCTATTAAGGGCCGGAATTGGGGTCATTTCTTGCATTAAATGTGAAAAACTATTTCGTGGAGGCATAGACCACCTCAAATAGCATCTTAGAAATATGTCTATTAAGGGCTAGAATTGGGGTCATTTCTTGCATTAAATGTGAAAAATTATTTCATAGAGGCATAGACCGCCTCAAATAGCATCTTGCAAGTATCACTTGTTGTGATGCCAAGGGTTGTTTGAGGACCACTAAAGAAATTAAAAAATGAATACCATACTTGCAGTCATAGAAGAGAAAAAATTGCAAAGGAAGAGGGCAAAGGAAACTATGACAACATCCATAGCTGCTTTTTCTCCAATCAAATTTGAATCAAATGAAGATGCACTTCAAAGAATAGTGGGCTCTCTTCGTGGCCCACATATCCAAACCACATCAACCACCACCACTGCATCTACTTCTACTAGAGCACCAACATTAGTGCCTACACGCACGCTACATAATTTTTTTGTGCCCAGAAATAAACTTGGAGCACAACCATCATTGGAGGCAACTGGGTGGAACAAGAAGGTGCATGAGCATGCAAACATTGCATGGCTTGATTTTTGGTACATTAACAACATCCATTTTGAAGTAGAAAA
The DNA here is from genome assembly GCA_027943335.1 of Chamaecyparis obtusa. NCBI lineage: Eukaryota > Viridiplantae > Streptophyta > Pinopsida > Cupressales > Cupressaceae > Chamaecyparis > Chamaecyparis obtusa. The sequence continues at coordinate 152,739 of BSBK01006452.1, read as the reverse complement.
TAATCCTCGTTGAGAGAATTTGGTTACCACATTCACAATTGTGGGAAAAGGCTACAAGGTGCTTTCTTGAAAAGAATTGAGTGAAGGTTAGTTAATTTAATTTAATTTTTTTGATAATTTATAATTTATGCTTAGAGTTAAGCTTATAGTAATCTATGTTGAGTCTTAGATTAAATTTATGTTCTTCAGTTTATAGTAACTTATGTTGAATCTAGGCTATTTTTTATTTAAAAATTAAAACTGTGTACTTAATTTCACTTTATACTTGTAGGTTGCTCATGAATGCAACTAATAGGGCAAGGGCAGTGGCAAAAGAGAAAAGAAAGGAATAGAAAAAATATGGCTGCACTATTCTTTCCGATGGGTGGACAAAGGGAAAAAAACACACCATCGTTAATTTTTTGGTTGAAAAAATGATGTGGTTTTCTTCAAATTGGTGGATGCCTCCAACAAAGTGAAAACTATAGAAACTTTGGCTCTAATGTTGAGGAAATTGTCATGGAGGTGAGAATTGAAAATGTGGTGCAAACATTAATAGACAATGCAGTAGCATATGAGGCGGTTGGGAGAATCCTCCACGAGAAACACAAGACAATTTTTGGTCACCTTCTGCAGCACCTATCCTTGACCTTCTTTTGGAGGACATAGGCAAACTCAATTGGATGACACCAATTGTAAAGGATGTAAGGAGGTTCACAAAATTTATCTACAATCACCCTTGAGTTCTTCACTTGATGAGAGATCACACCCAAAGGAAAGAGTTGGTAAGATCGGGTGTCACGAGGTTTGCAACAATTTTCTTAACATTGCAAAGCATTCTTGGCTCAATGACGACTTTGAAACAAATGTTTGTGAGTCAAGCATGGTTAGACTCAATTTATTTGAAATTGCCTAAAAGAGAGGGTTGCATGTGTAGTCTTTGACAACCTATTCACACAAAGAGCCTTAAAAGTTGTGAAGGTAACTTCAAAACTTTGAATTTTAATTTTAATTGAATATTTAATATTTTCAATTTAAGTCTTTCATTACAAGTTTGTAACTTTAATTTTTTTGTATTTTTAAATTGTATGTGTCGAAGCCTTTGGTTAGAGTTCCCCGCTTGGTAGATGGGGATCAAACCCAATGGAGTATCTTATGAGGCATGGATAGTGCCAAGGAGTCTACTAACCGCCTAAAATTTGATCTCATAGAGGAGACTAATGATAGAAGGTGGAACAATCAACTTCACCAACCGATCCATACAATGTTGAAATTTTACATTAATTAGTTTAGTTTTAAGTTAATAGTTTAATAAAATAAATTATTTAGTATGTTAGTTGTGGAAAGTTATATTGCCATAAGTTAGTTTTCATGGGAAAATAATTCTTTTTAAAGCCAATGCTATGTTGTGTAATATCATCCAATCGAATATGAATTTTATATCAATTTGTTTTTCCTCTACAATAATGGTTTGATTTCTATTTTCTCTTCATTTGGTATTAGAGTGCTTGATGATCTTACCACTGTGAATACATGTGCATGAAATAATTGTTAGAGAAATGATGGGCATGGAAAGAAAAAAGAGTTGAGTCATGAATAATACAAGAAATCTCTAACGAATACTATTATAAGTTGTGTGGAATTGCTATTAAATGAGACAAATATAAAGATATAGTAAGGGAGAAAAGAAAATAATTGTAGTGGAGTATATTGCGCATCTCCAAGGGAGTGATGTGGAATTTTTAGTCTATCAACCAGATTGTAGATGTGTGCGAATTAGTTATTTTCTCGTTGTTTGGGTTATCTCCTTGCATGTTGTTTTTTATAACAATATGTTAGGGTCAGTTAGAGTCGCCATTAGGAAGTGTCTTTGACCCTTCATAGTACATTCATTTGAAGTCCAATCTAGCGCATTCCCTTGATGGTCTTTCCTTTCAGCAATCCTCCAAGTGTGCATGTCCTTCAAGTTGTCAAGAAATAGCCTCCAAGTTTGTCAAGTTCAAATTCGGCTATCCTTGGTTGAATCTTTTCCTAAGACTCATGCTTCTCATGAACCACTTTGAATCTCTTTGAACTCCGGTTCAAAGTAGTTCGAAGCAATTCAATGAATGATTATTTTTCTAACCTCTATTTTCTACAGGTGGGCCCCGGCCTACGTCACCTTTTTGCGGTGAACCACTTTGTACCCCTTTGAACCCCGGTTCAAAGTTGTTCAAAGAGTTTCAAGGACAGATAGCAGGCAGAGTCATAAGTGAAGTGACAGCTGATGGGATAGCTAACATAAGTTGACGGTGAAGTAATGGTCAAGTTATTAATATGGACAGTTTGGATTTGACGGGAGCCACGGGGCAAGCCTCAGTTAAGGTTTCAGGTTGTGATTAGTGAAATCTCTAACACAAGTGAGAGATATTGCTTATGGGATGATTAATGATGTTATTAAAGTTTGCGGATTTCAAGGACGTCCTGCTGCTGAGTCATTACTACTCACATCATTTTAAATTAATGTTCCCGACTAATGCTCATTAAAGTCGACTTTTCAGGGCACAATCTTTCAAAAATATAAACAGCTCTGTAAGTGTTCTCTTCTTGTTATATTTCTGCGGAGTCTCGGTTGTGGGAGAGGGAATTGTTCTGAGTCCGCGTAAAACAGGTAGCTCCTAAAGCTCTTTTTCATTTCCTGTTGCTATTTGATAATATTGATTCAAGAGGGGGGGTTTATTTTTATTCCTGTGGGAGAGATGAGATCTAGTATGCATTTCTTCGGGAATGTCAAGAATATGCAGTGTCGTGCCCCTATTGTCACAGATACAGACCTGTTAGGTGTATCAGTAGAAAAAATGGCAATTGACCTCACAAACCGTGCAGCGGAAGATCATAGTCTAGAGTTCCTACCGAGTGGATTATTGGAAGCTGCGGCTTTGCCTCCGTCAGCCGTATGCCCAGAGTCAGTTCAACAATGTATTAACAGATATGATGTTAAATCCAAGTGCATAATGGATGCGGAAGGCCAAACCCTTGTGCCAATTAACAGAGAGACTATCATGGCTGTTTTCAAAATCCCAGAGGAATCTCTCGTCAGTTTCACTCCCACCCAATCTCTAGCTCAGTATAGAGAAAACATAGATAAAAACCGTAGTCATGTGGCCCGGAAATGGACTCAAACTAATTATAAGGGAGGATCCCGGTTGCCTAAAGTCCTCACTAAAGACCATATGAAGCCACCTATTCATGACGTGATAGTTTTACTTCACCGGATTAAAGGTTCAGAGCAGGTTCTCCTCTATGAGGAGTGGATGTTTCACTTTATAGAGATAGTTTTGGAGGGGAGGCAACATCTTGATTGGGCAGAGATTATCGCCAGTTCCCTAAAGGACCAACTTAAACAAGCCCAGGCCATTAAGAAGGATTTCTTTATGTCTTCCTATTTGATATACTGTCTGGCATGCACACGGGATCTATCAGCCATTCAACATGTCCCTTGGAATGAAGACCTTTTCATCTATGAGTACTGTCCCTTATTAAGAAAGGATAAGATTTTAGAAGACTACAGGAAGGTTCATGATGTTTTTCTGGGAAGATTGTGTCAACAATTGGCAGGAGTTCCAAACCAAAGAGTCTCATTGGAAGCACAAAAATTGGTTCAAGTCTATGGAAGTCTATACATTTAATTTCCACGTTTTACTTACATCCAGGTCGGAGGCTTTGATGAAGAACCTCTTAGGCTCCCAAGATTTGCTTTTGACTGTTTTATATTGGCAGAGGTCTGCAGGCAATTGTTCATAGTTATTAAAAATACCCTGCCAGAAGAAAGATGGCCTTCTATGTTTCCAGTTAAGGTTGGCAACTTGGTATGTAACAGTATGATGGATGCCTCGGTGATAGGAAGCAACCTGTTAAGTTTTCACATGCAATTCTATGAGTTAAGGAGGGGTTTTGACAATAAGGGCTTTGCTAGACAAGTTCTAAGTCTAAGTAATTATCCATCACCTAGTTCGCACCTCGAAGATCTATGGGAAGATCTTAGTGACGAAGAAGCAGTCTGAGAATGGGATCACTCAAGACTTGTAGTCCCACAGATCAAACTGTTGCAGTTAAAGTTTGATATAAAAGGAATAAAAGAGGATAGTTCTGAAGCCGCAAGTTCAGATGTCATCAATATAGAAACAAGAAGTCCTCTGATCATAGATTGGAACAGGAAGGAGGAAGATGATATAAAATCAAGGTTGCACGAGTACGCATACCCAGACCCCCGGTACACGTACCGGGTACCGGTACGCGTATCCCATACCAGGTACTTGTTGGGGGACGTTCCCATTAGCTGGAAATGCCACATCAGCAATGTCCATAAAAAAATTGACAAAAAGTTAGAAAATTTTAAAAAACTGTCACAGTAAGGCAGAGGCGGCCATAAATCATTGACCAAAACACATATCAGCTTGATGTTTTTCATTTGCATATCAGCTTGATGTTTATCAAGCTTAATTAAATATGTAATCAGTTTGAAACTTTGATACAATATCGATTAACAGTACAAACTACTAAACTTTTTCTGATTTTCATTGTTCAAGTTAGCTGTTAGAATTAGAAGTTTACCATTTGCAGTATGTCGTTATAACTTATATGATTTATGATCTTCTTGTTGATATTCATATTTAATTTTTTTAAGTTTGCCTTCTTTGTTATGCATCTAAGATTCTAAAGTTTAAAGTTAAACATTCAATTTCAGATTTTCAGATTTCTTGTTTTGAAAGCTCAATGCCATGACTCGTGACTTATATTTTTCAGATTTTCTATAAATATTAAAATTATATTAAAAAAAAAATTAGCCGTACCCCCGTCCCCTGTTTTGAAAAATGCTTGTACCCGTATTCAAAGTACCCCAATGCTCCCGTACCCATGCAACCTTGTATAAAATTAAGAGCCCGAACCATATTTAGGGTTACAGAGACCTAGTTGACAGAAATGAAAAAGAAAGGAGCAAAGAACCCCCCTCTTGAAAGGCATAGTACAGAATCAGCCCTAAAAAATGTGAAACATGTCTCATCTAATGTGCCTCCTGTGGTTCCTAATGCAAGTAAAGTCACATCCCCTAAGAAAAAGGTGGTTCCCAGCGGACATCCTACCGCACCTAGATCGAGGCCTAGAACAAGATCGGAAAGGCGTTCTCAAATGGCATCCTTAGGACCTGACTATCTGGATATTGAGATTAACAATGAGGATATTTCCTTTCCATTGGATCAACAAGAAAAGGTTCAAGAAATTCTTACCAGTAACACAGAAGTACCTCAGGCTGAGAGCACTCCTGTCAAAGCACCTGACAACTGGATAGTCACTGGTTCAGTCCCTCCTTGGTTAACCGAATCAGTGAGTAAAAGGAAGAGTTATAAGCCTATTTCACTTCCTATGAAAGAGATTGTCACCAAATATATCACCCGGACTCCTAAAGCAAAAAGAATGAAAAGTGATGCAAGATTATCTACTGATCCATCTACTGGAAAGGTGACTGCAGAAATAGCAACCTTCAGGCCTAAAGAAGGAATTCAGGAACCAGAGGTGGAAGACTTTGAAGTCACTAAGATGGAGCTTGGTGTTCTAACCAGGGACTCTAGAGATCATCTTTTTAAATTTTCAGCTGATCATATGCTCGGGCAGTCGCAAAAGGATGGGAGAGAGAAACGTGAGTTGAAACAGCTGGTATCTACTATGGCCGAGTTTCTTTCCTCACTCACGGATGTTGGAGCACTGCCACTAGCCCAGTTCCCACAAAACTTTGATCCGAATTCCGTTGAAAGCCAAAGGCTGGTGAAACAGATGCAACAGGGTAGAGTTCTGATGGAGGTCATGAAATCCTAGATAAATAATGTCATCGATGAAGGGAGTGCTTTCATACGAGAGTTTATATCTACCTGCTTAGATGGGGAAGGATTACTTGGTGAGGTTCAAACTCTGGTCCCAAGCTGGGAAATAGAAGAGAAATGCGCAGCAGTTGTCATACAAGTTCAAGAAATAGAGACGTATGGAGTGACTCAATTCTTAACAAAAAATCCGATGAAGTTGGTAGACCCCTGTATGTTGTTCATCTTGAAACAGAATTTCAGCTGGAAAAACACAATGTTTAAAGCTACGATTTCTCAAGCCAAAGCAATAGAGGAGGTACTAGATATGCATGCAAATGCCCTTAAAGACATCAAGATAGTAAATCCCTCAAGTATTTTACAGATTGATGAAAGTAATAGGGACACAGACGCCATGGTCAAAGTCTTTACAGATACCATGAATGCTCTTAAAGAAAACTAAGCACCAACGGTTCAGGATTTCACCAAAATAGCAAACGTGAAATCCATGTTGCTGCTAAACAGTGGCCAGTTACCTAAGCAAGCGGAGAGGATCAAGGAGTTAAGATGGGAGAAGAATGCGACTCGGGCAAAGTTGACAGATCTAAAGAATCTGCATTTTCAGCCAGATCAAGAATTGGTGAACGTGTTCCGAACTTGGAAGCTCGTACAAACTGCCATGTCAGAAGGCCTTGGAGGGAGTTAGCATTTTTCGGGATAGCATTTACCTTTCTTTCTGTTTTAAAAGACGGGTTATGAAACTCTTGTTTTAGTTGTATAACTAGTTTTTAACGGTTTTTCTGGTGTCCGAGAGGCCGGGTTTTTCTGGAGGCTCTCTCGGACCTAAAACTATAAATGCTAGAGCATTAAACTGTGAAGGGGTTAGAAATTACAGATAGAAAAATAGATAGTTTTTCTAAGTAGATAGCTAGAATAGTCTTTTAAGTTCTGAAATAGTTTGTGACTTGTTTTGATTAGACTTTGATCCAATCATATATGAATATATAGATGCATGGTTTGATTTAGATCTTTGAATCAAAATCTGGAATGTATTGGTTACTTGGAGAATTGGTACATTTATATCTGTGCATGTATTATTTATACTTAGTCACTCCCGGTTTCTTTCTAGTTATTTCTCCTTGAGTTATTTTATAGCTTCTTTGTTTTAGAAGTAATTAGTAGATCTCAGTTTTCTTCATAGTTGAATTTATTCGTCTGTTTATTCTTGAAATTACCTCAATACCCAAGAGTATTTGAGTGGTCCATCCACACTTTCTGGTTAAAAGTGTATGTATTTACTTTTATGTTGATAATTCATTGAATATCCTACAAGGAAGTTGAACCTTCAAAATTCAGAGGGAAGCAATTTATGATGCTTACCCAACTGTTGATGAATTGTTTGTCTTCAAAGGCATAGAGTTTTTATTTGATTTCATTTAAGAAGAAGACAAATATGTTTGCCAACACAATAATATGCAGTTTCAGTAAAAATTTCATATCTTTTTGATATTTTCACGAAATTAAAAAATTCAAAATATTTTAGAAAAGGTAATGTGAAGGAGAATAAATGTAATGTTCCCTTTCTAAAATAGAATTCAACAATGAATAGTAAAAATATTAAAACATAAAAAATATACAAATAAATAGTAATAAAATATAATTTAATGACAAGACAATTAAATATCTCAATTTTATGAAGCCTCTAAAGAGACAAAATTGATCATCGACTATTCATTAAGACTAGCCAATGACGAAGAGTATTACCTCAACAAAGATAATATTTTTTACCATAACTTGAGAAGATCCTACAGGATGCCTTTTATGACTAAGTGTTATAAAACGTGAATGATCGGATGATTCACAGCAGAGGAGTTAAGATTTACAGATTAACACCTATTGTTGTTGATGTCAAGTTTACACCTTAATGAATTGGCAAATATAATATCGTCGGCTTCCTATCAATAGCTGTAATAAATTATAGTTGTGACAGAAATATTGCTATAATAGAGCATCGAGATCAATCTTGACTATATCAAAGCATCAATAATCATCTGGAACACAAGGTGATATCTCTCAAACTTCTGGATGTTAGCAATTTAAGTTGTCATTAGTGTAAATCTCAAACACCATTCCCACCGATAAAGGTTCACCAGTCACTCACGTTGCTTTAAAGGCACCAGTAGACAAGAAACAAAATGTATTCACCGGTAGATTAAACAGAGGGGATACACCGGTAGACCGAACTAAGAACATTGTACCGATCTTATATTGCATACAGGGATGAACCAGGTATAAGTATATACCAATCTAAACTGCATAAAGATCCGCACCGGATTCTGCGGAGCACTTTGAGTTAAAACCGGATTATGCGGAGCATCCACCGCTCAAAAGTGGAGTTAACTTTTTAACAGGAGTTAGCTTTATTTCTACGAATGTTTTCAAGGTAAACTCCAGAACGGAATGCAAATTTTTTTGCTATTTGCATGATTTAATGTTGAGTTTACATCCTGGCAGTTCTATGAGTTAAGAGTTTCATTAAGGTGAACTCTTGTATATATACAGCTCATAGGATGCAAGAAAAAGTGTTGTTGATAGTTGCTGAATAGAGAGAGCAGAGAAGAGAGATTACAGTCACCAGAGGTGAAAGGCAAAGAGGAAGAAAAGATTCAACAGTCGGGCAAACTGGGGAAGAGATCAACAGGTATGATTTAATCAGACAATCAGTGTCATATAAGATCATTGCTTTTGTAAGGTGTGAAAGCAAATTGAAATCCCTCTATCAGGGTGAGCCCTAATCGGTTCTTTGTAAAAATCCTTTAACCGGGTAACATCTTTGTTGATGTTGAAAGTCCTCTAACCAGGCAACTCCTAACAGAGTTAAGATCTTAACCGATCTTCTACCAAATCCCTTAACCGGGTAGCAACTTCATTACTGCTTTGTAAACTCCTAACAGGGCATCTTCATTCTGCAGTAGTGAAGTTGTGAGTTCTGTCTCACCGTGGTTTTTTCGTTCTAACCGAGGGTTTCCACGTATACATCTTGTGTTGATCTGTGTGTTTCTATTTATGCTTATGAATGATTGTTTATATTCTGCTTATCTTGGAAGGAAAATTAAACAAGTGTTGAATTGTAATAGAAACAAGTATTTACTGATTCACCCCCCCTCTCAGTAACCGGTTAGTAATAACAATTGGTATCAGAGCTAGAGCTCTCTATATATAAAGCTTAACTGGTTGAGAGAAAGATCATGGAGGGTTACAGATATCAGAAACAGCTTGAGGAAGCCAACGACATCATAGCCTCTCTGGAGAATAGGCTGAGAAGATCACTTGCAAAAAGGAAGGAGTTGGCTCTGCAGTTGAATGAGAGCAATGAGACTATTGATGAACTCTCTGGGCAGAGTGGATTTGATGAAGCTGAGGAAGCAGTCTCTGAGCTCATGGAGAGGAACCAGATCTTAACCGGTCAGATCTCCAACCTTAAGAGCTCCCAAAAAGATAATGCCCTAAGGATGACTGAACTGATTGAGAAAAATAGAAAAGCTGAGGAAGAAAGAAACACAACAGTCAAGTCATTAACAGCCTCTGAAAAAGCAAGGAACCGGGCAGAGAAAGTTGTAGGGGCAAATGAACTTGTCATTCTGCAACTCCAAGAAGACATGCAAATTGTCACCCAAGAAAACGCCAACATGCAAAAGGGTTGGCATGATAGGGATGAAGCATGCAAAAGACTGGCACTAGAGTTGTATCAACTGAAGGAACAGACGAAAGAACTTGAAGAAATAAATGAAACCCTAAGAAGATACAACGAGAGCTCGGTCAAGCTTGATGAGCAACTTAAAGCACAAAGAAAGCACAAAGATCACACCGGTCTTGGATTCACCGAAAAAGACATCAAAGAGACTGGTGAGTCTACCGGAGCTAAGACAAGCAAGAAGGATAAGAAGAAGCCGCTGGAACAAAAAGGTAAGAAGATTTTCAACACCTCTTGCAACCATTGTGGGAAAGCGGGTCATAGAACAAATGACTGCAAGAATGCACCGATAAAGACAAACAACAGCTATTGCAAAAACTGTTGCAAATATAGCTGCAAGACCAATGAATGCTGGTCAAGCCCCACAACTATGTCCAGTGGAAACAGGGGAAGCTTCAAGGGCTACTACTATGCATGCAATAAGTTCGGACACAAAGCTAATGAATGCAGATCAAAGACAATGGCATTTAGATCTCCAAAACCGGTATTCACCCAGAGAAACAAGAACCGGAGCACAGCCAACTGTGCAAACTGTGGGATGCACAGTCACAATGACTCATGGTGCAAATCACCTAACACAAGAAGGGTGAACCCATCAAAGGCAACCGGGATAGTCTGCTATCACTGCAACAAGGTTGGACACCTAACCAAAGAGTGCAAGAACCGGTCAATGAACAAAAGAAAGGGATCGGTCAAACCAGTGGAGAAGATCTCGTCTTCAAATGAGAAGAACAAAGGGAAGAAGACTGAGAAAGAAGTCAAGCAGACTTGGTTCAAAAAGGAATCAAAGAGCTCCGCTGAGGAAAAGATAGAGGAAAGATCATCATCTGTTGATGGTGATATCTCTTCATCAAATTGAGCCTACAAGGCTTAGAGGGAACCGGTAGCCCATCTACCGTTCCCAATAGGACTGGTGAGAGTCAGACTAACTCAATCTACAAGGATTAACCAGTCAAGTAAGCATTGATCAACCGAGACAAGCACAACCAAAAAAGTCGGAGTACTGGTTAGCAAAAAAACGGAAAGAAAGGTTAGGTAAGGCAATTAATGTTGTAGTCATTTAACAATAGTTACCGTTTGGTAATTACTATTATGCCCTAACTCTATAAAAGAAAGGAGAATTACTCATTAGTTTTATTTTGCTTTCTTTGTGATTAACGAATTCTTGTGCTAAGTAATATTCTCACGCTTTGATCACTGTGAGCTACTGTTTGTAATACCGATCAAGCGACTTTTTGTGTTAACCAATTATCAAGAAATGGCATCATCATCCTATACCGTGAAGCTGATCAAGGGAAATCAAGTGGACCGACCTGCATATGATATTGTCGTGGTTCAAAACAGGGAAAATGACATGGCTGGTGCGCTGTCATCTGTGCCTAACGGAGTCCTCTTAACCGAATATGTCACGGCGTTCATTCACGCCAAACAGGAAGAATTGGGGGAAACTTATATTCAAAGCGAGTACCTCGAGTTATGTCAAGAAGGGAGACTACCTGAGAAGTATGCAAAGCTGGTATCATCTGGACTTATCAATGGAGTGTGCTACCTGACCATCTTCCAGGAAGATTGCATTCGAATGGCTCTAAGCCGTCTTCATGAACCAGGTTTCTGGCTCAATAAAGGTGTATGCCATCCAATCACTAAAGAAGATCTGCATAGAGTGACCAGATACAGTGACCAAGGGAAAGCACTAACCCTAAGGACCATCTCCAATGCCATCGTCAATAAATTAACAAAGTCAAGATCTGATGGTCGACTTATGACCGTGACTGACATTGAAGATGGAGTCCGCTTTGCAACTGTTGTGATTGGCTACAAGGTTTACCAGTCAAGCAATCTAAACAGCATACCGGGTGGAGCAATTCACGCCGCACACCGGATAATGCACGATAATGCTCAATACAACATCTGTGCGATGCTTCAAGGGCAAATCTTTGAAAACATGAAGAAGCTCAGAGTTGTCAAGAAGAAATCCATGACGTATGGAACCCTGTTGGTATGTCTGTACTTCTATTTAAATTTCTTCCCGGATATCGGAAAAGTGACTTGGGGGACCAATAGACCGGTCATGCATCAAATCAGTGAAATGGCCAACCAACCGGGAAATCAATTAGGAAGAGTAATGATTGAACACTTTGAGGGATTTCAACTACGAATGCATACAAGAGTGAGGGTGTCGTCAACCATTGTTGACGAATACAAAGACGATGTATGCTTCCTGGTTACCACTGATAACTGCATAATTCAAGCCGTGGAACCAAGAACCATGTACGCTCCTGAGCTAGGCTACGAGATCACCACAAAGGCTGCTAAGGCATATGCAGATGCCTTGACTGAGGCGGATCTAGATCTCGGTGCTCATCGGTTCTGTACCCACGAAGAGATCCAAGAGAATCTGAAAAAGAGGGCACCGATTAAAAATGTCTACACCAAAAGAGCCCCCACACCAAAGAAGAAACCAGTGACAGAGAAGCCCAAGGCTCAAAGGAAGAAGGCTCAATCGGTACCCAGTACCCAAGAGGGAGAACAAGAGGGGACAGAGACTGAGAAAACAGTTCCTCTGGTCAGAAAGAGGAAATCAGGTAAACCATTAAAGGAGGATCCACCAAGAAGAGCCAAGCCCACAATTGATGAATTTGTGGCAGGAATGAAAGAACATGGCAGAATGGGTGGTGTCAAAAGAATATACGATCTGGCAAATGAAGAAGATAGAAGGAAAATTGAAGAAGCAGTAGTATACTGCCTCCATAAGTTTAATTTGCAACCTGTTGAACTTCATTCAACAATGCCTGATGATCTTCTAGAAATTCTTGAAGCTAGATGGAAAGCTTCAATGGATAGAGAAAAGGAGTTGAAGATACGAGCTCTACTAGAGGTTCAGAAGCACCTCACTCTGGAAGAAGCCACTGAACAAGCTGAACTGCATCAGCAAGATTTCCTGACAAAGAGGAGGATCAGTCGAATCCTAATAGAAGCTGACAAGGTTCATAAGGAAGGAGTAGCCATATGGACAAAACTTCTTCAAACCCAACAGCAAGCAGAAGAAGCTCAACAAAGAACCACAGTTCCACCAGTCCCTGACACTGGTAAAGGAAAAGGAGTGCCTGGAGCTAAAGCACCGGTTAAAGAGAAGAATCCTACAGAGCCAGTCATCGTCGATATCACCGATGACAAGAGCAGTGATCCAGCACATCCAACCGTTCTCATCTCTCTGAGCAAAGGTAACACTCACCCTATGTCTGTCAATGATATTGTTGATGAGGTAATGGACTTCAGAGAAGTAGATAATGCTGCTAAATGGTACAATGTACTAGAAGAAGATGATAAACAGGCAGTAATTATAGCTATAGTGGAAATGTTTATGGATTTTCATAAAACTCCAAGTGACTACAGGTCAAGTTTCCACCGGAACTCAATTCTAGGCTTCAGACCAAATGGAGAACCAGTCTAGGCACAAACACAATAATAAATAGGGAAACTCTATTAGTAGTCAAACTTGGTCTCAGTGAAGATAGAATAAAGCTTCTACTGGAGGAAGCGGCAATGAACTTGGATACTAAGTATCGAGTTGCCCAGATACTAAATGGCTATGAGAATAAAGTCAATAAAGAGACTTTAGACTTTTGGCAGCAGTACAACTTCAGTGCACTTGAGAATTTAGGTCCACAGGATCAAACTGAACAGGTACAAGCACCACCGGTTCAATTCACTACTCATGAAGAACCTACAATCGGTAAGGTAAATGTTCAAGCAGAGGAGTTCACATCTGGTGAACAAGTAGTTCCCCCAGTAGAACAAGAACTAGGAAATGATATCCCTATGGGAGAATTACATACAGCTGAAGAGAAGCACAGAGAAGAAGTCCCACCGGAAGAACAACTTCAACAAAAACAGGATGTCCCACCAAAAGTTGAAGTGCAACCGCAAGAAGCTCAGAATAAGGAAGAAGCACCTTCTAAAGAAGACCTACCTAAAGAAGAGGTGCAACCGGAAGATGTAGCTCAACAAGGAAATGAAGAAAATAAGGAACAGGAACAAGAGATTCATGTACACATTGAGCAAGCTCAACTGGAACAGGAGACCAAGCAAAAGGAGCAAGCAAATATTCCAAGCTCCTCCTCATCTAAAAGAAAGTTATCATTTGCTGAGGATAAAGAAGCCAAAAGGAGCAAGGCCACCGATACAGTGGTAGACATCAGCAAGATGTCAACAAGGCAGCTCAAGGAGCTGACCAAGAGGAAGCAGGACATGGTCCTGACCATTGTGAAGAATATCTTGTGCAACTTCGTGCCTAATGCTGACATAGATGAAGATGAACCCCTGATAGATCAGCTGGAAGTTTTGGCACAAGCAATCAGTGATGACCTGATAGATCCAGAAACTGTAGCTATAGATCACTATGAGAAGAAGAGAATAGAGATTCTCCACAAACAAGTTGAAGATATCAAGGTAACTCTGTCATCCAACTTAAGAGTTCTTCAATAGAAGATCCAAGTTGCAAGAAGTTTGATGACAAGAACTTCCAACTTTGAAACTTTCTTACAAGATTTGACAGAGAAGTCAGCAATTAGAGCCTTGTCTTCTCAATTTGACATCAAAAATAAGTCCGCAACAAATTTTAGCAGAGAAATGACCAGTCTAGCTCTAATTCTAAGAAAGACTGCAGAAGAGGAAAATAAGAGAATCCAAGACATTATTGGATTTCAATTATTTCTGTCCCCAACATTTGACTCCATGCAGCAAACTGCAACATCTACAGAAATTCTGATCAATGACCCTGATTATAAAACTGTGGAGGATATGGAGAACATCATTATTTCTCTAAAAGCAGCCCAAAAGAACATTGAATATGTAACCGGTCAATGGGCACCATTTCTTCATTCTGCAAAGAATCTCTATAAGGATATCTTCACCAAGCTACAAATGTGAAATCCTAAGTGAAGCTTAACCCTTTGTCCTATGGAGGCAAAAAAAGGGAAGAAGCAGAAGAAATGGGAAGCAGGACAGAGCAGTTTCAGGGGATCAGGACAGAGCAGCTACAGGGGATACAACAGTCAAGGTGAAGTCTCCAATCAGAAGAGAGCTGAACTGAAGTATACAGTACAGAAGAAGAGCTAAAGCACTTTAACAGGGGAAGTGTGCTACAGACAAAAGAGAAGTCTATAGAACAAGGTATAAATTGTGATAAGTGAGTATGGTTTTGAGCATGGTTTCGCCACCAATGACAAAGGGGAAAATTGTTAGCAATTTAAGTTGTCATTAGTGTAAATCTCAAACACCATTCCCACCGTCAAAGGTTCACCGGTCACTCACGTTACTTTAAAGGCATTCGTAGACTAGAAACAGAGTGTATGCACCAATAGATTAAACAGAGGGGATACACCGTTAGACCAAACTAAGAACATTGTACCGATCTTATATTGCATACAGGGATGAACCGGGTATAAGTATATACCGGTCTAAACTGCATAAAGATCCGCACCGGATTCTGTGAAGCACTTTGAGTTAAAACCGGATTATGCGGAGCATCCACTGCTTAGAAGTGGAGTTAGCTTTTTAACAGGAGTTAGCTTTATTTCTACGAATGTTTTCAAGGTAAACTCCAGATCGGAACGCAAAGTTTTTTGCTAGTTGCATGATTTAATGTTGAGTTTATAGCCTGGCAGTTCTATGAGTTAAGGGTTTCATTAAGGTGAACTCTTGTATATATACAGGTCATAGGACGCAAGAAAAAGTGTTGTTGATAGTTGTTGAATAGAGAGAGCGGAGAAGAGAGAGATTATAGTCACCAAAGGTGAAAGGCAAAGAGGCAGAAAAGATTCAACAGTCAAGCAAACCAGAGAAGAGATCAACAGGTATGATCTAAACAGACAATCAGTGTCATATAAGATCATTGTTTTTGTAAGGTGTGAAAGCAAATTGAAATCCCTCTATCAGGGTGAACCCTAATTGGTTCTTTGTAAAAATCATTTAACCGGGTAACATCTTTGTTGATGTTGAAAGTCCTCTAACCAGAAAACTCCTAACAGAGTTAAGATTTTAACCGATCTTCTACCAAATCCCTTAACCGGGTAGCACCTTCATCAATGTTTTGTAAGCTCCTAACAAGGCACCTTCATTCTGCAATAGTGAAGTTGTGAGCTCTATCTCACCGTGGTTTTTTCCTTCTAACCGAGGGTTTCCACCTATACATCTTGTGTTGATCTGTGTGTTTCTATTTATGCTTATAAATGATTGTTTATATTCTACTTATCTTGGAAGGAAAATTAAACAAGTGTTAAATTGTAATAGAAACAAGTAATTACTTATTCACCCCCCCAGTCTCAGTAACCGGTTAGTAATAACACTGGATACATGTTCTAAACTAGATCAGCGCATAACATTCTCAGATATTAGAACTCCGTCGTATTTTAGAAGGAAAATAGCACAAAATGGTAGGAACATCAATATCAATTAAGAATAGATCCAACTAATCTATAAGCAGCATGAGGACCGTGATTAGTAAAGAAAACTAAATGTTAATATCATATCAATTATATATGTAGCAATTAGAAATCATTAAAAAAGGTGTGATTCAAAGGGAAAGTCAACATAGTCAAAATCAATAATGTTGATCAGCAATTAGAATGGGAGGCAGCATTTGATCAATTCTAGGAGTGCAGACCAATCGGTTTTAAAGAAATATCTTCTACATCCAAAGGATGTGACTTTTCAGGTCGCAAGAGATATATTGGGAATCTATACCATTCTCAACA
The DNA here is from genome assembly GCA_027943335.1 of Chamaecyparis obtusa. Taxonomy (NCBI): domain Eukaryota; kingdom Viridiplantae; phylum Streptophyta; class Pinopsida; order Cupressales; family Cupressaceae; genus Chamaecyparis; species Chamaecyparis obtusa. Next base: position 136,414 of record BSBK01006452.1, on the reverse strand, counting down.
GGGCAGACTGGAAAATATATGATATATTTATCACACTGCAGATCATTGAAATCAGGGATATATATATATATATATATATATATATATATATATATATACTCTTCACAAGGAAGACACAAAAAAGGAAATGAATCGTATGTATTACTGGCAAGTATCAAGAAGCTAATACTGATTACAGAATATTATATCTGAATCTTATTAGGGCAAACAAACATAATATGGTCTAATATATATATAGATAGATAGATAGATAGATAGATAGATAGCCTATTCCTTCATCACTCACCATAGCCCCTTAAGAGGATAGGTTGGTCTTGTGTAGGGAGAGGCAGAGTAATTCCTCACAAGGTACATGAATCCCAAGATGGGATATGGACAGGGTCCTAAAGCCTTGAGGGAGCCTACTTGTAGATTAGTGTTAAGCTCCCTATGAGAAGTAAATCCCCATCCTTCTTAAGGTTGATGTTTAGGAGAGAAGTAAGGAATTAGACCTAAATATGTTAACTGTCAAATGTATTATGAATCTTTCATCTGATTTAAATGCATGGTGATCTATGTTAATCATTGGAAATGGGCAGCTTCCTAGTAGGGAAGCTTACAAAGAATAAGTAAATTTCCATTCCCAAGCACAATCCAAACCCTAGTTGGGAATTCTAGGGTAAATCAAGTAAAGCCCCAATAGGGGACATTACAATAAAATGTGGAAACTTTTCAGGCATTTTATCAATATATAATGAGCAGTTTAAATCAGAAAAATACTTAAAAAGGGAAGTAACATGATTCAATCTAACATATTTATGACACTTGTTCTGCAATACAAAATAAAATGGTTTCATCTATTGCTACTAGAACCATTATCAGGTTTCATTTCGGTGGATTTATTACTGTGGGTTGTAGTGCATTTATAGATCCTCATTAATGTCTGACAAAAATGGATTACAATGTTAAACTATATGCCTTAAATCTTATAAGTTTTTGTTTGGACCCCTCATTCAGATTGGGAGATAAATCAAGCGTTGAATTTTTTCATTTCATTTTCATAATGAAAATCAGTGTGGAGGTTTATGTGTTATAAGGAGAATTTAGTTCTATTGTAAAAGGTGTAGTTTTGGTTGAGTCCGATACCTATTCTTTACAATTGATCATGGATACATATTGTGTTTTTACCATCTCTGCTGCAATCAAGCAAATCTTATATGTTTTAAATGATACATTTGGTATATAGAGTGTAACAAGAATAAGTTGGAGATTGGAGGCAATGGAGGTAGGAGGATATCTATCATCTTGAGCTAGCTTCTCTCTTAGGGATGATTCATTGCATGAAAAGCACCCTATTTGTGTCCCTGAAGAAAAGAGGGGGACTTGGTAATATTTATGTCCCTTCAAGGAGCAAGGGGGGGCAAGATTCTTGTGTGTGCACTTTGTTTTATTCGTGTTTGGTTGAAGATTTGTCGAGCCCTTGAGGAAATGTTAGACACACTCGAAGGAGATGTGGACTTTCAGAGGAAAGGTGTCTCATGTGTAGACATTTGATTGGTGAGTTGTGCGGCAAAGGAGGGATTGTTCCCATAGCACTCCAGAGGAAATGTGGACTTTCAAAGGAAAGGCATCTCATGTGTAGGACTAGAGGATGCATTGGACACACTCGGAGGAGATGTGTCTCATCGTACATGAGGGGTGGGAACACTTTTATGTTTTCTCATATTGTGCAAATGGTTTCTAGTTCTACAATCAAGAGATCCACTGATACAGTCAATTCAATGTCAACTGGGTGAGCGAGGAGGATCGGTGAAGGTGCCTCATCAAAATGTTGGAATTTTACATTAATTAGTTTAGTTATGAGTTAATAGTTAAATAAAATAAATTAGTTAGTATGTTAGATGTGGGAAGTTATATTCCCGTAGGTTAGTTTTCATGGGAAAATAAGCCTTTTTAAAGCCAATGCTATGTTATGTAATATCATCCAATTGAATATGAATTTCATATCGATTTGTTTTTCCTCTATAATAACAGTTGGATTTCTATTTTCTCTTCATACAACAAGGTACTTACTCAACCCTCATTTTTTATTCTCAGATTCCCAATGGAGAGATTTTGGAGGGCCTTGGTGCAGGAGCACCAGGGCCAAGGACAAAGGCCTAAGAGGACACTAGGGTCACTAAATAGATCCTAAGGGGAGTTGAAAGATAAACATGACCATGTTGGGTCATTAGATGTAATAAGACCATATAATGGTCCATTGATGATGTTGTGATAATGCTTTGATTATTTTGTATTAAGATCAATTATATAAGCCTTAATGGCATTTTGGAGGTTTAGAGTGTACCTTGGGTCATTTGTGGATCCTAGGGTAGATGAAGGGTTAAATGACCTATGAGGTTTATCATGAATGTAATATGGCCAATAAAGCCATTAAAAAGGATGTAATGTTGCCTAAAATTGGCAAAATGAGGCCTTTGAAGGCTAAGTGAGGGTTTTAGAGTGGTTTAAGGTGTTTAAAAGATTAGGATAGAGTCCTAAAACCTTTGAAAGGTTAAAAAAGCATATGAGTGAAAGGTTGTTAAAGATTAATTCAACTAGACAACACAATATAAACAAATCTTTATTATAACAGTCATGTAACTGACTGTAATCGGTTGGTAGAGGAAGTTGGAAAGCCAACCAGCCTTTGGAAGGTTATTTTAGGTTGTTTGTACGTGAGTTTGGAGAGAGTAGTGTTTAGGGAGGTTGCTTTGAGGTTGTGTGTGGAAAAGACAATGTAAAAAAGAAGTTGGTTTTCAATAAAGATTTAAAAATCTCTGCAAATTGTTAGCTTGCTGCCGTGAGGAACAGTCAATGTTCTTGGACTGTTAAACCTTTATTTGAATGCAATAAGTGGTTTGAAATGCATTAGATTTACAGTGGTTTGGTTTTTCATTCATTTCATATGTTATTTGCATTGTTTTGTGAGGTTTAAAAGGGAAGAATCTCAGTCATTTGTTGACTGTCCCTTAACAGATTTTGTGTGCAATCAGAACTTTGTCTTGAAGTTCAAATGAAAACACAGGCCCTCCCACTTTCTGTGGTGCATGTGACTTGTGGGAGGAGCCAATAAATGTACTATATGTTCCCATAGATTTTTTATTTGCAGGAGCTTGCAGGGGATGGAGTTAATGATCTCTGATTGACCAAGAATGCTGTCTGAGAAAAGAATGTTGTCTCGGAAAATAGACCCTCAGTGCGGGGGCAATATATTTCCAACCAACCGTTGGATCTTTCGCTGCTTTGGATATGTTTGATATATCCTAATGGTGCCCATCCTCACCGGAGCGATCGAGAAGTTTTGATCCGGTTCGAAAGTTACAAACTTCTTTATACGGGTATGTCAAAGAAGACACCAAGAATGTAGTGACCGTGCAAATTACAAGAAGTTTTTATGCATGCAGTATAAAGGGATTTGTGTGAAGGAGGAAAGGATTTTGAAAGTTAGTGTGGTGTTTCCCCAAGGTGTTTAAGAGGTTAGGGGGAAAGGGACCCTTTGCATAGGGTGTTTATAGTGACTGCTCTCAGAGTTAGTGCTTGACTGTCAATTCATGACAGTAAGAAATTATTTCTTGATTGTTTGATCACAAAGTGGTATCAATGGATCAAGTAAGTGTTAAGTATGTGGGAAGAACCTTAGGAGTCTAAAACGGGGTAGTATTGAAAGAGTGTCAGTATCTAGAGTGGAAGAGACACTTTGTATGTACTTATTTTGTGACTATCTCACAGTTAGGTTCTCATTGTTTTTGTAGGACAGTCATATGATAAAACCCAATGTTTGTGAAGGACAAAGGTGAGTAGATGTAGGATTTAAGATGTGGAGTCTAGTGGAAGGAAAGGTAGAAAAAGGAAGAGTTTTGACCATTGAGAGGTCTTGAAGTAGGGATTTCTAGAAGATTCCCATGTGATCCACTACTCTCCACATCAGGCCTCACTCCATGCATTAAGAGCATGACACCCTAGCCTCAGGTGAGAGACCTCATTCAATGAATTGCAAAGTTATAGACAATCAAAGGGTAATATCTTCTCTTCCAAGATAGCTAAAAGAAGAAAAAACACTCAAAGACAAGGTATAAAATTTGGAGTCTTTCACATGCATCTTACAAGTTACAAATTTATAAGTTTACAACTATTAATAATTTGATAGAATATGTTTTGACTTTGCTTTCAAATCCTTCAAAAAAATTTGTAGAGTGTTGTTCGACACATTGGGTTGGAAACACCCCAAATCTCAAAAGATTTTCCCTCCGCGTCTTATGCCAACCTTGGAGTGCATCAAGCTATGAGTGCAATCGGAACTTGTTTGAGGCTATCCACATGAAGGGAAACAAATGAGCTCAAACGCCTGAATGATATTGACTTTGTGCAATATAATTTTCGAATAAACATAAGAAAGGACAAGGAAATATCAAGTTGTCCAATTGATTTGGATAATATAGATCCTTACAGTGATTAAACAAGGCAAAATGAGCAGCCTCCTTTGTTTACCATGGATAAGATCTATGATTTGGTGAGGTGGAAAATGGAGGAGAGGGGTGGATTGGGATTGTCATTGGATGACATCTAGGAGGATGAGGAGGCTGTGGAGTCATTGCCACCAGCATCTACAAACAGAATGGAAGTCCAGCCACAACGTGTCATGTCGAGCATGCGAAGGAGCCACAACGGACCCCTAGGACTAGACACTCTAGTTCTGTCTCTTCCCTAATTTTCACTACAGCTGGAAAGATGTAAAATGTTTTAATGGAGCATTTATTTTTAGTTTTACAAAAACAATTTGCTATTCTCCTTTTATTTCAAACTATCAACCATCAGCATTCCGTGTGAGGATGACATTTTGTACCCAATTTGCATTCAAATCAATCATATATAACTAGACTCAGCTTGTCTCTTTTATGTACTCATTTATTGACTCATTGGATGCATCTCCTCAGTGAATTTTGCAAAAAATGTGTTTCTAATGAAATTTAAGCAATTTTTTAAGTTGCTGAATTTTTGCCAAGCCGTATTTTTGGCGTTTGCTAAGTCTTAGTAGTTCAAGTTTGGTCCTGATCATTCAAGAGTGCCAATTGATGTAACTTTCAATCCTTCTAACTGAACTTATGTGTTTCCTGCCAATTGCTTTCCTCTATTTGAACTTCTAGCAGCATCACTTTCAGAATGTTCTTATCAAAAGTTTTCCATCTATTCAGGCTACCAAACTCCTCCGCTAGCTTAGCATTGTTCAAAATGTTGTCCCCAATAGATTTAAACACTTTTTCCATCACAGAGATAGCTATATGCTAGCCACCTTCAACCATAAGCACTGCCACATCTTGTTCAACATGTCATCCCCTTTGTGCCCAGAATTTCCTATCTAAAGAATATTAAGACTTGGTGAATCAAGAGAAAAGCACAAATGCTGACATTAATAAATAAGAAATGTTTGAAACCAAAGATCTCATACTATCAATGTGACAAATAAATATTTAGCAATTTGTTGAGAGTCTGATACCCATCAAGGATCACAGGTCCAAGGCTGAGTTAGGCTCAGGGAATAACTAGCCTCAAATTGCAGACTCAGCAAGTCTGATAACTGAGATTTCCTATCAACTGTTGGACTAGGCTGAGTATGAAGTTTTCGGAAAATAAACTTGAATTTAAAAAAAAAAAACCATTAAAATACATTTTCATTATTCGATTTTTTGGAATACAACCGAATCAAATTAAAAAACAGCTTGCCAAGTTTTAACAAATTTATGACTTGATGCTATGGTTTCAAGCCGAGTAGACAACAATAATGCATTAAAGAAAGTTTAGCTTTTGGGAATCAGGGCATCAACTCCAACCATACAAATTTCAATTTTCCAACTGCAAATATTTAAATGCTTATCAACGAGTGATAATGGTTATCATGATGACAATTGACAGTTCGATTTAGGGAATTTAGTCAAGAGGAGTCAACTGGTACTAAATCCTTTGAGAATTTGTTAAAATAGTAGTCTATTGCTGTTAAGTTTTATGGCCTTTACGGCAAATATCCCCTTACTTGAGCAAATCGATATGATAAATAATAATAATAAATATTGGTTATATTTATTATTTATTGTTTATCAAAATCAATATATATATGTTAATTGAATTTATTGAGGACCCAAGGTCGGCCTCTTGGCTGTGATACTTAAATTGAATTTAATAAGTCCAAGTCGGCCCCCTTGTTGGTGAATTCAATTCATATATAAGGTGTTCGGATTCTAGGGAGGGAAGCACCAAAAACATAACGTGCTTCCTTCCCTCAAGTGCGGATTTGGAGCAGACCTAGGGCAAACAGCTGCTGCCCTAGGGATGGCGAACTAGGGCAGAATGATGCCCTATAAAGTGGCAAACTTCCTCAGCATTTTATATAGCAGTTCGGCTATATATTAAGGAGCGAATAGGAGCATCAATGTAGTGAATTAAACTGTCAGCAAGGGCAACCTCAGTCTGAAGCATGGTGAGCAGCGAACTAAAAGGAGCTGAAATATATACTTATATACCTGCGATCTTTAGGGCTGATTATGTGAGTTTCTTCAGCACTTGTTTGGCAACAGTAGTGCAAATTGAATATCAATCTCAGGGCGAATTCAAGGTGTAATTCAGACTGATTTCAAGGCATTCGAACTGCTAGAAGTCTAACCTTAGGTGGGCTAAATCAAGAGTAGATCTGGACATCATAACTGGGTATGATCTATCCATAATTGAAGTTTACTTTTCATCATCTTGTGCTTAGTTTTGTTAGTATCTATAGATTGAATTATTCCTTATTAGAATCTGAAAAATACTAACATGCTATCAGAGCGTTGATAGAGTAAAAGATCCTTTCAGATTTAGGAATTCAATCTAACTCTTTCAAAACTAAGAAACTCTATGGCACTAGGGTTTGGTCTAAAATTGCAGTGAGGGCTTTTGAATTACAATATCTTTGTTTGCCCTCTATGGGAAAACTAATTAGTTCTCATTGGCTGGAAAGACATGGGTAGATCTCTAGGTTCTTGCATATTTTAAATTATCTTTCCTTATTGATCTAGAGGGAGTAGATCATCTTGAGATTAAGTGCATGGCATGTATGATTCAGAGAGAGTATATTGGACTCTAGTGATAGGATCATAGCTGATACCTTGCATATCTAATTAGCACAATTGAGATGCATACTTCACATAGTATTGTACATACCTTCATCTTGTTTGGCATATGATGTATGGGAACTTTAACTATTGGTATTCATACTAGTTCTATGCATTTATATTGACTTTATTAATGTGTAGGAAGTACACTTGGCACATCAATCTTACAGCATTGATTCATTGGTTATAAATTACCTTGGCATGTATGTGTGGGATTATCTGTAGAGAATAATTGCTGATTGGATCAACTATTTGGAATAGTTGATTGACAGCATACCTTGCCCAGGCATATGTTATCTTTTTCGCTGTCATTCACTGCAGATTGTTAGCTTTTTGATGTGTAGGTACATGCATTGGCTCTATATAACTCTAGCTGCATATTGGCATATGTTTTACATTGGTTATCTTCTATTTTGGTTGACCTCCTAGTGCATATTATCGTCTCTTAAGGTATATTTTCAAATTGACCTTTCCTTGCTGGTTGAGAGAGTCTTAACCTTGTTAGAGGGAGAAGATAGGATCATCTAGCAAGAGTAGGTCTCCTTGAGTATCATATTCCCTGGGTAACTTAATTGTAGGCATATGGTTTAAGAGGGATTTCAATCATGAGCTCACTTAATTTTGTGTTGTGAACTCCTTTCTTATGTCTTGTTGATCTCATGTATGTGTAGGATTATACCTCATTAGTTTGATCATCATAACTGGTTAACTTTTGATATATGATTGGATCAACTGGTCAGGGATGTCTAATTAGCATAACTGATTATTTGTTTAGCTGATTGACATAACTGAATGTATAAGTAACATACTTCACATTATGTATGAATGGATGCATACTTTAGATTGGCGTATGGGTGACAACATACATAGCTATCTATTCAGCTTAGATATTGGCATATTTGGCATATCTTATAGGATCATACATTGTGACTGTGGAGTATACCTCACACTGGTATATGTTATGTTTTTACATTGCCTTGCTTATTGTGTTCATATGCGAACACATTTCCTTTTAAGAGTAGGAAACTTTGAGTAAATACATCTCTTGGTTTATGTTAGCATTGGAATATGTTGGTCTTGATTTGTATATCCTCTTTGGCTCATATTCTCTGTTACGGAAATCACAGTTGATTGCTAGTACAACTTACTGTTTTCCTTATGCATAGGTGCATACATTATTGGTTGGAACATTCTTACATTGGCATATGTTAGAATAGGTATATCTCTTAAGAACATACATTTAAAGTTAATGTTGTTATTGTTAAATAATATGAGATCAGAAGATAAGATATAAACTAAATATATGTAGTAGATTGCAATTGCCTTGGTGATTGATTGAATCTACATATTTGAATATCTATATATGTTGAACTAGCAAATAAGAAATGACATGACTGTTCACATTAATGAAGTGACGTGACTGTTCATAACAATTATCAATCGTTCCCTTCATTATCATTTTAGTCATTAATTGGACTTTGTATTATTAACCATATCCCTTAGTAATTATTTGTATGCGCTGGTATCTATACAGTATTAATGACTAACCATTGGATGAGCCCATTCCTTTCATGGAACGATAATCATAGGTTGCTTTGTACTGATCTGCATATCGTATATAGGTTTTAATGTATAGTCACTATCGTGACTGTTATGTATTAACAGTCACGATAGTATCGTGACTATTAATACATAACAATCACAATGCATCGTATATTAACTGACAATAATGTTCGCCACGATACCTGATATAATATGGAATGCTCACTCAATATTAATCGGGGTAAGGTATGAATATTTATCAATGGTAATATTCATACTAGAATATATTTTGATAATATACATTTATATTGTATTGATATATATAATAAGATCATTATTATTATATATATCAATATGCATGTAAATTAATATTATTTCATTTGTTTTATCTGCATAACAATAATATTAATTCAATGATGTTTAATTCAATATTATAAATATGTATATTAATATAATAATAAAATCCATCATTATATATATTAATATATTGCATATAATATTATGATCATTTTATCCAATCGAAGCTATAAACATCAACACTCCCTCTTAGCTAGGGAAGATAAAATGCAGCTCACAATAAGTTCATAAATTGTGAAGGTTAGTTCCTAGGTGGATTGCCTCTATCGGCGATTCTATCCATAGTTCTCAGGTGGATTGCCTCTATCGGCGATTTGATCCACAAGCTCCTGTGTGGATTGCCTCTATCGGTGATTCTATCCACAGACTCATGAGCTAAGGTGTGGATTGCCTCTATCAGCGATTCTATCCACAAGCTCCTGTGTGGATTGCCTCCATCGACGATTCTATCCACAAACTCAAGAGCTTCAAAGTGGATTGCCTCTATCGGCGATTCTATCCACAAGCTCCTATGTGGATTGCCTCCATTAGCGATTCTATCCACAAACTCATGAGCTTCAGAGTGGATTGCCTCTATCGGCGATTCTATCCACAAGTAAGATATATCTATTACAAAAGAAAAAGTTATTGCAAGATCGTCACCTTCCAATAACTTTAACAAATACAAGTGATAATCATTCGGAAGTCGTCACTTCTTTATGATTAACACAGGGCCCATATAATTATAAAATAATATTAACATAATAATCAATAATCATTACAAGTTTACCTTATAAATGTTCTTATCTTTATCAGTGAACTCCCTCTTAATCATAAGGTATCTTGAATTCCATTTAGAGAAGGCATTTCTCTGAACATACATTTGAATTATTTACTTCAGCAAGGGAAGCTTGCATTCTAAGTCTGTCAGGACAGTTTCTTGCAGTGTGACCATATTTGTCACATCTAAAACATTGCATTGAAGAGTAGTCTCTTGGTTTCTTGAACAGCTATTGACCATATGTCTTCTTGCCCTTTTTCCTTTTTGAACCAGTGACGAGAACCTGAACATCTTCTTTAGTGGATTCCAAGACTCCTCTAGATTTCAGGTTGTACTCTTCTTGAATGCAGTCAACTTTTAGTCGATCAAATTTGGGGAGTTTGGTGCGAGCACTTACTCCCTGTCTAAAGTTTTCCCATGAGATAGGGAGCCCATTTAGAGTTATCATAGATAACTCCTTATTATCATAAATGTGACCAATAGAAGAGAGTTGATTCCTTAATTCTGTTATCCTCATAAAATATGAAGTAAAAGTCTCTCCATTACTCATTTTAATATTCGAGAGTTGATTTTTAAGAGTAAGAATTCTGCTGGTGTTGTTTATTTGAAACATGTTTTATAGGGCTTTGAACATGTCATAAGCAGAGTCCAACTTTGTGATGACAGGTAGTAAATGATTTTTCACTCCATCTACTAATAATTCCATTGCTCTAATATTGTCCTTTTCCCAATTATTTTTCTCATCATTTTCATTAGATTGAGGAGGTTTCTCTATTATTGACTTCAAGTCATTCTTCCTTAATACTAACATCATTCGAAGTTTCCATGATTCAAAATCAGAGGCACCTTCAAGTCGGTCTTCTAGTCTCATTCCATTTGCCATTTTGAGATTTTAAAAAATAAAAAAACTGATCTTGATCTTCCTTCAAGTGGTTAGACTTCAATGAAGGAACTTGGCTCTGATACCATGTTAAATAATATGAGATCAGAAGATAAGATATAAACTAAATATATGTAGTAGATTGCAATTGCCTTAGTGATTGATTGAATCTACATATTTGAATATCTATATATGTTGAACTAGCAAATAAGAAATGACATGACTGTTCACATTAATGAAGTGACGTGACTGTTCATAACAATTATCAGTCGTTCCCTTCATTATCATTTTAGTCATTAATTGGACTTTGTATTATTAACCATATCCCTTAGTAATTATTTGTATGCGCTAGTATCTATACAGTATTAATGACTAACCATTGGATGAGCCCATTCCTTTCATGGAACGATAATCATAGGTTGCTTTGTACTGATTTGCATATCGTATATAGGTTTTAATGTATAGTCACAATGCATCGTATATTAACTGACGATAATGTTCGACACGATACCTAATATAATATGGAATGCTCACTCAATATTAATCGGGGTAAGGTATGAATATTTATCAATGGTAATATTCATACTAGAATATATTTTGATAATATACATTTATATTGTATTGATATATATAATAAGATCATTATTATTATATATATCAATATGCATGTAAATTAATATTATTTCATTTGTTTTATCTGCATAACAATAATATTAATTCAATGATGTTTAATTCAATATTATAAATATGTATATTAATATAATAATAATATCCATCATTATATATATTAATATATTGCATATAATATTATGATCATTTTATCCGATTGAAGCTATAAACATCAACAGTTATTTGCATGGGAGCATTCATATATGATCATATATATGTATGGATACACTTCCTTTTAAAGAGAACTATATCGCATCTTGCTGTAATCACATTGCACCTGGTTATATGTTGGTTACCTCTAGGTGGTGAAGACTTATGTGATTACTCTTATACTTGTCTATAGATGCTGGATAAATTATGTCGGTTCTATGAGAGAGCTGCATTTGGATGTTGACTACTTAATATGATTGTATGGGGCATACGTCATTTGTATAGCTTGTGAAGCATACTTAAATACTGTGTATGAATGGATCATACTTTCTTTCATTTACTGATTATAGCTAAGACTATAATACATGTGGTTCTACGTGTGAACTTTTCATTTAATTTATGATCATATTGGTTAATCTTATGCTTATGTGGATTCATGTGGTTATGATTATTCATTTGGATATACTTATGCTTATGGCCAAGTTATTGAAGAATATCATTTGATATTCTTTGAGTCCAGGGGACTCGTGGATCAAGGATCCACATCCGAGCATTTGGTGAATATCATGGATTTGATATTCGTAAGGCCAATGCTCGAGGATATCATTAATTTGATATTTGGTGAATCAAGGATTCACTTCTTACCATATGGTGGACATCATGGATTTGATGTCTGGAGGCCATTTGCTCCGAGTATTTGGTGAATATCATGGATTTGATATTCGTTAGGCCAACGCTCGAGGATATCATTAATTTGATATCTGGTGAATTAGGGATTCACTTCTTAGCATATGGTGGACATCATGGATTTGATGTCTGGAGGCCATTTGCTCCAAGTATTTGGTGAATATTATGGATTTGATATTCGTTAGGCCAATGCTCGAGGATATCATTAATTTGATATCTGGTGGATCGGGGATCCACTTCTTAGCACATGGTGGACATCATGGATTTGATGTCTGGAGGCCATTGCTCCGAGTACTTGGTGAATATCATGGATTTGATATTCGTTAGACCAAGACTCGAGGATATCATGGATTTGATATCTTGTGGATCAGGGATCCACATCTGAGTAATTGGTGGACATCATGGACTTGATGTCGATAGGCCATTACTCCGAGCACTTGGTGAATATCATGGACTTGATATTCGATGGACCAATGCTCTTAACATCATGGACTTGATGTTATGATGTCATGGATTTGACATTTCTTGAGTCTTGGTGACTCATGGATTTAGTTATCCACAGATTGGTTGGTATACATCATGGATTTGATGATACCATGAATATCATGGATTTGATATTCAAAAGAGTCAGGGTGACTAGTGGATTTAGGAAATTCACAAATTAATTGGAAACATCTGATATCATGGACTCGATATCACTTATTGTTGTTATCATGAATATCATGGACTGATATTCTTGGGTCATGAAGACCAAAGTATCTAGGAGATCCACATTTGGATGGTAAGCATCATATGATATGATGTTTCTCATATGAATATGAGATGTATGGTTTATGAAGAATAATTGTGTTCTCATTATATCTTGTAGATAGAGATCTACTATCATAGATGGGAGATCTATGGCATCATTGGATTAGGAATCCATTTTTCTATGTTTTGAGTCTTGGAGACTCGTGGATTTCCTAAATCCACTAAATCCACATCCGGTCGGTAATCATCATGTTACCATGATTTTCATATGGATATGAAATCTATGGTTGGAAATGATGTAAGAACATATGTGTTCTACCTATCATAGATATGAGATCTATGATTCTTTTGGATATGGAATCTATGTTGTTTATGTTTTTGGCATCTCTATCAAGGGTGATAGAGGGAGATCATTGGGTTGATCTTTGCCTCAAGTCCAAGAGGGAGTGTTAAGTTTTATGGCCTTTACGGCAAATATCCCCTTACTTGAGCAAATCGATATGATAAATAATAATAATAAATATTGGTTATATTTATTATTTATTGTTTATCAAAATCAATATATGTGTTAATTGAATTTATTGAGGACCCAAGGTCAGCCTCTTGGCTGTGATACTTAAATTGAATTTAATAAGTCCAAGTTGTTGTCGGGATATTTGAATGTACCAGTTATTATATTAATAAAGTATTATGTTAGTCTCAGTCATTAGTGACCGAGAGGTTAGACAATTAGATCACGACGTTTCGATCATGGCCCTTCGGGTAGTTTATATTTCCTCTCAGAGGATGGACACGGGAGACATTATTGTATGATCATTACAATGTAAATGTACTTGCCAGTCTGGGATGATTAATGAAAGTATTTATTATTCTATGATATATTCTATGTTTATTATATTTCCTGTACTATGTCTGTGCAATACTAAGTTTACCCCAGCGGGTAAACATCTGACGTCATTGCCTAGACGTACTTGGGAAGAGAAGTGAGGAAAGGATTTATGCCCAATGTTTTAAATAAAGATAGAAATAAAAAGGCACAAGATGACGAAGGCGAAGCCGCATAGAAGCCTTTGATCTCCGCGCAGCAACATGAACGTCAGTATAGGTTGAGGCAACTTGCCAAGGACCAGCTTGCCGGAGGGTTGCCCGAAGGGAACCTCAAAAGTGGTACGGAAGGTGCAGAGGCCGACGGAGAACAGTTCACTTTGCCGGAGCATCGGAGAGTGCGGAGTAGGGAAGAACTACTCGAGGAAACACGATTGAGAAAAGTCTTACTTCAAGAAGAGCAAGACCTGTTTGAAGATTTAACCTGTACACTAGGTGCGGAGGACCGAGACCATGAAGGGAACCGTACAATCGAAGGTGACAGTAATGCTGGAGGTGCCAGTGACAGTACGGCCGAAGGCGCTGCGAACGCACAGGCGAACCCCCTGTTGGAACCAAGGACTCCACACAGTACGGTCCCACCAGTCACACAACTACCGCAAGGGCAAGTGCCACTGGTGAACACTACACACAATACTCAAGGAGGAGGTAGTGTCAGAGTACCGAATCCCCCGCGAAGGCAACAACCTACCATGGTTGCGAGTAAGCAGAAACTGCCCAAGTTCACAGGCCAAGCAAAGGAGGATCCTGTTCAGCATTGTCGGACCTATGAGACTATATGGGCTGCCAATGGAGTCACGGATCAGGATGAATGGATCCGACAATTCCCCGCGACATTGAGGGAAGGAGCCATTGACTGGTACTCAGATGTAGACAAATCAGGCCTGACGACATGGAATGATGTGAAAAAGGCCTTCCAGACGGAATTTCAGTTGTTAAGGGACAACAATGAGATTCTAGCGGAGATTTACAATACAAAGCAGACGAAGAGCGAGTCTGTTCGTGCCTACGGGCGGCGACTAAAGGAACTCATCGGGAAAATGGAGTCAGCCCCGGCGGACGAACTCAAGAAAAGGTGGTTCGTGGAGGGACTAAAAACTTCCCTTCGGAGGAAAATGAAAATTGTCCCGCCCACGTCGTACAACAACACGTACAATCGAGCAATGGATCTGGAGAGCGAATATAAGACCTCCAGGAAGACTAAGTCTTCGGATGATGAATTGGAGGCAGAAAGCAACGAGGGCAAATCAAGTAAGAAAGTGTTGGCCCTACAAAAAGATTTGGAGAGGATGATGAAAGAACTGAAGGCCACCGAGGGAGGCTCGAGCAAAGTAGAGGAAGACACTGTGTGGTGCACAGACTGCAAAGAAGCAAGCCACACGAAAGGTTCTTGTCCCAAGAAAGCCTTTTGCGACATCTGCCAGATTGTGGGACATTCCACCAAAGAATGTCCTTACAACCTGAGGGCGAGAAATCAACAAGTGCTCTTCACCCAAGAGCAACCCTCCACGTCCGGGACCGGCAGTCAACAAAATGTTGCATCATCCGGCGCGTACAGAAACAACCGACGGGGAGGCCGAGGCAATGATGAGAACAAGCCGCGGGTCCAATATGACACGAAGGGGAGGCCCATGATACAGTGTAGAAGCTGTAACCAATGGGGACATTATGCCCGTGACTGTCAAAATGAGGCTACCGCTCCACTAAAACTGTGTCAGTGGTGCGGACCGGGGGACCATGAGGATGCTAATTGTCCGAAGCCCGGCTGCAACATCCTGGACATGGAACGAGGGGGCACGGAGAAGGTCCTGGCAATCACACGCGGGCAAATGAAGGCCACATATCCTCACCCTCCGACGGAGAAATAAAGGATGCTCAAGGCGAAGGGTATGGAGGACCGAAGGTACTCCACAGACGCCGGCACTTCTACCCGAGCAATGGCCGAACAAAATATTTTAAGGCAGATGATGCAAATGGAGGTACCCGTAAAGGTCAAGGACCTCCTGGAAACTATGCCGCACCTAAAAACGGCCCTATTCCTAGGCCAAAACATTTCAGCAAGCATGGTTGAACAAACGGAGGTTCCCAGCGGCTCCGCAGCCGACCCCATGATGTTATCAATAAATAATGGGCAGAACCCTGTAGTGGTGGAGATGGGTATCTTAGGTACCATCCTCACGAACACGATCATTGACGGTGGATCTGGGATGAACGTCCTACCAGAGGAAACCTGGAAGAGCTTGGGGAAACCAACACTGTGGCCACCGACCTTCAACCTACTAGGGGCCGACTAGCATGGCATCAAACCCCTTGGAACCTTGATGGCACAACAGGTAACCATCGGAACCCAACCATTCATCCTCGACTTCGTAGTAATTCCCCTGAAGCAGAAGGGGTATGATGCCATCCTAGGGAGGGGGTGGCTGGTGACTACCAGAGCCAACCATAACAGGAAAAAGAACATCCTGTCATTTGAGAAAGGGGGAAGAAAGTTTGCAATAGACCTCACAACGCAAATGGTCGGAGAAGAAATGGAATCCTCCTCCGATTCAGAATCAGATGACGGAATAGATGGAGGGGAAGAAACCATGGAGCCCAATGCCGAAGGGATACTGAAAGTGGAGGATGATACAGATTCGATGGACAGTCTATTCCACTGGCAAATGGGCGATTATGAATTATTTCCGCCGTCCTGCAACATACTGAAGATTGAGGAAGCCCAGAGTGAGTTCCCTCCGGAATATACAACATACCGAGAAGGGGAAGTCCAGATGAAAGAGAGCCTTGCCCATGAGTTTCGGAAGGAGGAACCCATCTGGTACAAAGAAGCAAAGTTGAAAGGAATAAACCTTGGGGATGAGAGAAATCCGGAAACCATCGTCATGGGGGATGACTGGAATCCTGTGTGGAAGACCGCAGCCTTTAAAATCTTGATTCTCCTTCTTCTTATGTACAAGCAAGAGACCGTGGTCCCTGCAGAATTTATGGTTCCAAACTTTTGGATTGCCATTGAAAACAGACTCGGCGACAGGGAGAGGGAACGACTGCACACTTTGTGGACTCTCGACGAACAGATACATGATGTAATGACCCTCACCAATAGGATCACTAAAACCCTCAAATCTGATTCGTGTCAATTCGTCGAACAGTTGGCATACACTGAATGTTCTTGTTTCAAATGATGTGTTCAGATTGATATTTGTTTTTGGGCACCAAATGTTATTGAGATAACAATACCAATGAAGTAATGAAATACAATAGAGCAACAATGAACTCTAACAATGCAAAGACTCGATGCCAATATATCATGAACTTCACTAATTTCTGATTGCAATGTTCAGATTTATGGACTGAATACAAACTATTACTTATGAGCACTGAATTGTGACAAGCCAATGCCCTTGCAATACACCTTAACTATTAGATCAATCCAAAGACAATGTATAGCAAAATTCTGAATACAATGGACTGTTTATATCTACTGAGCTATGTCATGAAATGTATGGACTGTCTTTATATGAACATAGACCCTCATTCATTGCACTATCAAAACTAGGATACCATGACAATAACAGTGACTGATTTCAATTACAAATGATAGAAGACTGACTGTTATAACAGAGATATATGACCTGATTACAATATCAAATTGATGCCAGAACAGTGCAATCTCAGACTTGACTGTTACATACAATCTTTATGCATATATTTGACATTCAATACATCAACAAATGATCATGAAGTGCACCTGGACGCTGCTCCCAACACCCTGCTTGATAACTGATGCTGAATGCTGCAAAACAGACCCCAAACTAACCTTGTTCTCTGATGTATGTTGCACAGACCTGGTGCCGTACCAGGCTGTACTGTACGGCCTTCCTGGAAAATTCAGTGAGGGTTTTCAACACCCCAAATTGCCATGAATGTGATCGTCAGGGATGTAGGATGATCCTCCCGAAAGCATAAAATTATTCTTCAATAAGATTAGGAGATATGAGCAGATTATTGGTTCCAAACCCTGATATTGCAATTCTGGAAATGTGCCACTTTGTCTCCAATTCCTTGCCAAATTGATTCACCAATGCCAATGATGAATTTCAAACCTTATTTCAAACAATTGCAAACCCTTCAAACAATTTCTCAATGAAGTACAAATAAGATGGCTGAGTACCAACTCCAAATATGCAACCTTTCAGTAGATATTTCACTACCTCAGTTATGCCAATCCAAGGGAGTGATCGTTCCCAAAGATCGAATAATATTTGCAGACCACAAGGTTACAAATTGCTTCACAATGAAGAAGTAGAAGAAATCCCAAATCCAAGCATGTAGAAATGATAGCCCGAGCCCTCTATTTATTCTTTTTCTTGAGAAGTTACTAGAACTTCTAGAAACATCTAATTATAATGTACTTTATAATAAAATAACATTATAATAATAAAGTACATTTCTCAACTCAAAAATATAACAATGTAGGCCAAGATGTCTCATAACCGAATGTAGGCCCAACTAGACTGAATGTAGGCTCGAACTGGATGTAGGCTCACTTCTAGACGTAGGCTCCACTACAACTGCATGTAGGCCTCAAACTGGATGTAGGCTCTGCCGAATGTAGGCTCTGTCAACAATAAGCAATCAAATGATCCACACAATGACTCTCTCTCCAAACTATTTGCCTACGAGAGTCGATGATAGGCAAACCCGTCATGAAAGAGCATGTCTCTAGAAAGGGGACATGACACATGACGCCAGCAACGGAACCAAATTGAAACCTTCTCCGGAGAGGATGAACCCAAGAGGAGGGACAAAGCAATTGAGAGGATGGAAGATGACTCGAGCGATCAGGCAGGCGACCCGAGAGCCACCCGTACGGGCAACCAGAAAAGCCTCCAGACAGGAAATTGAAAAATACCCGTATGGCTATGCATGACCATACGGTGGAAAAAAAAAAATTTCAAAGAAATTTTTTTTAAAAAAGAAAAAAAGAGAAAAACACACCGTACGGCCAATGTCGGAATGACCATACAGTGAAGGAAAAATAAATATTAAAAAGGAAGAAAAAAGAAAATGCACCGTACGGCTATACGACAAGGGAAAACATGACATCACTGTACAACAAGCTAACGGTACGGCACTTAAACAAGTACAGCCAACTTATAAAACGCGCAACCGTACGGCAAGGATCTGTCCGTACGGCGAAGGGGTGCACATTGAGACTTCCGTATGGCACCAGTAGAAGTGGTGTTCCGTACGACCAGTTCACGCACGTGGGGCAGTACGGTAAAAGGGAGTGATTGGATTTTTAATTTTTATAAAGGCAAACAAACACAGAGACGGCACAAAGCAGAAGGAAGAGGAAAAAGTGGCCACCGTACGGTAACCAAGTCAGACGCAGGTAGAAAACAAAGAGGCCATACGGCTCATAAAGCCACACACCCCCACCGTACGGAGAAGAGAGGCGACGCGCGCAGGAGTCATGACAAGGCTCGGACCGTACAGTCACGCTGCATTTAAACAAACCGTACGATGTACAGCAAAGGCAATGATTTTAGTGATTGCACGTTGAGCCAGAGGACATCCAAGTAACCGTACGGCATCAGAGAGGGCACGTAAGGGAGAAACAGGAGTTGCTGTACAGCATATAGAATGTTAAAACATAAGTCCATACGGTTTAAAGTAAAGGGAAAAGGGAAAAGAAATAAGAACAAGAAAGGACTAGCAGCAGGGAGGAGAAGGTTCTTAAAAAAAAAAAAAACAACAACAAATACAAACAGCTCACAGTGAATAATATATGGTACCAAAGGGAAGGACATAAGGAGGTAGTGAGGAAAATATAAGCACCTGGCAAAAAAGATGTGGGATCGGAAGAAAATCAACTTTTGTTTGGGTTTGTGGGTGCTAATTTGGTCTTTGCGGCGGGAGCGCGTCTGGGGCTCTGCCCCAAGACCCCGCGGGGGCGCTGCCCCTCGACCCCGCTGGGGGCGTTGCCCCCTAGACCCCCAGTCAGTTCAGTTATTAGCCTTTGGGGAGTGTGACCAGTTGATGAGACCCGGAGCTGCTACAGGCATAGAGTGTCTGCATGACGGAGGTGGAGAGAGTACTAGAGCAAGCCTTTGGAGATGGGTACTACGCTTTGAGGCACTCGGAGTAGGTGTTGGCTGGATGTGAGACTGTCTTGGTGGATGCACAGAGAGCTCGGGAGGAGATGACCACCCGGTTGGAGGGCAGTAGAGCGACACTTGGCTCAGCCTACCTAGGAGTTGGAAGAGGCGAAGGCAGCGCGGGTGGCTATCGAGGTCAGATCGGCTAGGGAGACAGTATTTGTGTTAGCGGAGGCTACAGCTGAAACATGTTTTTTGGAGACCAGTTTGGTGTAGGCACAAGAGGAATATGATGTGATGGAAAAAGAACTACGAAGCAGCATTGATGGGGAGGGTAGCACTTCAGCTTTTTCAGGGACGCCCTCCGCCCCTTCTCTTCAGTGATTTTCTTATTCTATGTAGTGTATTTCATCTCCCTGTTGTTGTAAGTCGTCGGAGACGACTTGTTTTTTTGGGGGGGGATGATGTTGTCGGGATATTTGAATGTACCGGTTATTATATTAATAAAGTATTATGTTAGTCTCGGTCATTAGTGACCAAGAGGTTAGACAGTTACGTCACGATGTTTCGGTCATGGCCCTTCAGGTAGTTTATATTTCCTCTCAGAGGATGGACACGGGAGATATTATTGTATAATCATTACGATGTAAATGTACTTGCCAGTCTGGGATGATTAATGAAAGTATTTATTATTCTATGATATATTCTGTGTTTATTATATTTCTTGTACTATGTCTGTGCAATACTAAGTTTACCCCAGCGGGTAAACACAAGTTGGGGTAAACACAAGTTGGCCCCCTTGTTGGTGAATTCAATTCATATAAAAGGTGTTCGGATTCTAGGGAGAGAAGAACCAAAAACATAACATGCTTCCTTCCCTCAAGTGCGAATTTGGAGCAGACCTAGGGCAAACAGCTGCTGCCCTAGGGATGGCAAACTAGGGCAGAATGATGCCCTACAAAGTGGCGAACTTCCTCAGCGTTTTATATTGCAGTTCAGCTATATATTAAGGAGCGAATAGGAGCATCAATGTAGTGAATTAAACTGTCAGCAAGGGCAACCTCCGTCTGAAGCATGGTGAGCAGCGAACTAAAAGGAGCTGCAATATATACATATATACCTGCGATCTTTAGGGCCGATTATGTGAGTTTCTTCAGCACTTGTTTGGCAACAGTAGTGCAGATTGAATATCAATCTCAGGGTGAATTCAAGATGTAATTCAGACTGATTTCAAGGCATTCGAACTGCTAGAAGTCTAGCCCTAGGTGGGCTAAATCAAGAGTAGATCTGGACATCATAACCGGGTATGATCTATCCATAATTGAAGTTTACTTTTCATCATCCTGTGCTTAGTTTTGTTAGATCTCTATAGATTGAATTATTCCTTATTAAAATCTGAAAAATACTAACAGTTGAAATCTCCAGGTTATGGGATGGTTAGGAGATTACATAGGTATGTATCCCCAAAAGGGCTCTCTAATTTCAATTTTTTCTCCTGTAATTTCAATTTGTAGGATAGGCTTCCGTTGTACTCCTTATCTCTTGGATATTGTGGTCTTGGGGTTCTTCAAGCCACAATTGATAAGAAAAAGTTTGATGAGTCACAAAGTGCACTCCACCATCTTGGATAGAACTAATGTTACGAATTGCAGCTCTATGTCATGTTTAATGATTCTAATATAGTGTCCTTCCCATGAGGTGCCTATTCAAATCAACCATCACTTAAACATAGTCTCAATAAAGTTGCTTTGCACACCTAAAGCAAGCAACAATATCTTATTCCATATGTGTATGCATAGATGAGTTGAGACATTTTGCATCCTTTGAGCATCTTTAATATTCTAAGCTTCTTCTGAGCATGATGAAATGTCAAATTACTGAACCTTCTTCGACTACAAGAAATGTCTAGCATTCTAGTTTTTGTTGACTTTCTGTCACCATTACCTTCTGATTAAGTTTCCAGGGCGCATCGGGCTTCATTGTCAGTATTGGTACCAATTTCGGTATTGGTTTCAGTGTTGGTATCGGTGAAACCTTCCTATTGTGTCACCGGGATGTCTGGCAAGTCAGGCTTGTCTAACGGTTTTTGCATAGAATGTCAATGAGACATACTTTCTGTCTCGCCAAATCTGAGATCTAGTGGCCGAGATCATGATGGATCACCGATGGACAAGTTGTGTTCATCAATTGAGTCTCTCGGTAACAAAACAATGACAACAACCAAGCATTTATCATGCAGCTGCTTCTAGCAACTTTTGGGTCCAAGCGGCGCCATTATTACACCTTGGTCAATTTACTCGGGTGGTTTGATGCTCATTTATTGGTTGCAGGTGGTCCTTGTGCCCGTTTTTCTATGTTAAGGACAGAACGTTGTGTGTTGCAGATGACCGATGTATAGGCCATCTCTTTCACCTACAGGGGTAATCATTTCCCTTCCTGATGTCACTTATCAAGATCAACTTGCACGTAGATCGGATTTGGTCTGATCGGTTTTCTCCTCGTGTAACTCAACTCGAGGCAGGTTTGAACTTCACATGTAATCAGAGTTATGCCTAAATTCTTTAAAAGGCAGTTTTGTACATTCTTTATGGGTACTTCTTTGATTCCTTGGCAGCAGCTTAGGCTCTGCAATTGTAATTTCCATCTGTCATGCATTAATAGAAATCTCAATTTTACATCGTTTCCCAATTTGATATCTTGTACATCTTTCTTGCCTTGTATCAATTGTTTCTTATCGGTCTTCTAGTTTTGCATGTCATGTATGATATTCTCATGGATACCACATTGTGAAGATTATCCTTCCTTGTTGTATCCCATTAGTTTTGACCTGCATGTGAGTCTTGTAAAGTAGATTAGAGTGAAATATGTGTATTTGGGTGCTTTATTGGTGTTATGTACAATTACCAGCAGAGAAGATCCAAAGTTTCAATCTCGGTGCATCACCCCCCTTTCCTTTTATGCATTCCTTCTCCCTTTTCCCTCAAAAGCAATAGATTTAGGTGCACCCTAATTGTAAAGGAAGTCGGTCTTCTCCGGAGACTCAACCTCATTTGTCAAGTCCCACACTTGAAGGATCTTTTCATGTTTCACAAGGTTGTTTAGGTCACTATCACCTAAACAAGGGTGCAGACTTTGATGACAACAGTTTTCAAGGACAGAAAGAAGGTGACAATCTCAAATTGTGCCATTGTTAATAATCAACTGTGGATCTATTCTGATTTACACCAAGGCAGTGAAATATATAAAAACTTGCAAAGGAATTATTCTATCTTCAAACAAGTAGAGAAGTGCAGAATGAGAAATAACTTTAGACAAAGTGCTCTAAACAAATACATGAGAAAGAAACCTACCTAAGAGGTCGGTGCCTCCTAAAGCTATCATGGTAAAAAGACACCCCTTCCAACAACCTCAGCAAGGAACCCTCTGGGAGGAAGTCTTAAACCATTACATTAAAAATAGGTGTGGGAAACCCCTTGTGCCTTGTATTAATTTAAAAAATCAGTAGCATACAATACGTACTCCATCATGATTGCCTTCCAAGCTTAAGATTCCATTTATTCCCTTTATACTCAATCTGCAGAAGTACTTGGTAACTGTTCCACATCTAACATGACTCCTAATCACTATGTCTTGAGTAGCCTAAACTTATTTATCTCCAACACATGGGGTAAAAAACTTGAAGACCTTGAATTATGCTAATATGTCAGCTCTATACTTCAAACCTAACTTAACTGATTTATTCCTCAATCCTACAATACATATGTGAGAATGGAGAAGACTAAAATTCAAGATACGCGATACAACAATGATATTCTATAAAAATTATGTTGACAACCAACTGAATAGTTCATTGATACTGCCTTGCTATCTCTAGATGCAACAGTCTAAAAGAGGCATCCAATTCCTCTTATGTACTTGTGACAGTAAAGAAGAAAATCTATTTTTCTCATGCAGATGCAACAATACAAGAGACGAATTGTTTCATTGTTGTATCTTCAGCAGTATAGGAGAAAACATCCAGCAGATAAAGACTTCACTTCAAACCCAAACAGATAAGAGTTAAATTCTTGTACAAGTATATCCAAAGTAAGGAATCATTATCTTAATACTTTATTTGTGCTCCAAACAGACAGATATATGATTGCAGGCTTGTAGCAGTGACTGCAGTCAAAGAACAATCTTCTACTAATAGTTGTCCCCAAACTCAAACTCATCAAAACAAAAAACTGTTTTACAAAGTATAAATGGATTCCAGTAGCGGGTCTCCACCATTTCTTTGTCACAAACCTACAGGGAAACCCAGAAACGCATCTCCTGCATAATTGCAAGCGTTTTGGAAATGGAAACTACTCCAGGGATTGGGAGATGGTAGGAAATGTCTCCAAGCCATTTCCAGAATTGCAAAAATCATAGGGGACATTTCCAGTTCGGGGGGAGGGTGCTGGGATTTGGTGGGGATGGTTGGCCATCTCAAGACTGGCATTTTTTTAAATGACCCCCAGACTTTTAAAAGAATTATTTTATTTGTTAGTGGCCCCCACACTTCTAACTCACCCTAAAATGGGTAAAATAACCCTAATTTTTCATTGCTATCTCATTTTAAAGGTGAACAAAAAAGGAGAAACAAACGGCAAGGTTTGAAACTTTGAAGGAGAGAAACAAAGGAGGCAACAATAGGCCTTGAAGGAACATTTGGAATAGTTGGAGAATTTAGACCACTCTAGGGTTTCGTTTTGGTTTTCTTTTACAACTTCTTCCAAAGTTTAATGAAAAATGTCCATCAAATTCTGATTTTTTTCCTCATATTTCAGTAGTTTATACTTGCATTACACTTATAAAACATAAGCAACATCAATGGGCAATGATAGTAGTGACCAAGAAGGGGAAGAAGTTGGAATATAGCTAGGGGTGGGAGTCAGGGTGTTGGGGGTGAAGCACAACATCCACAAAACCAACTTGAGTGCCCTTCGGTTATCTTCAAGGACTATGTAAAAGGCCCTTTTAACCCCAAAAAACCTCTTCTTTGTCTTGTACATCCCATAGATGTCAAAAAGAAAACATTTGGAAGGACTAGGATGTGGTTATGTCACATATGCAAAACTGATTTTAGAGGGAGCTACATAAGGGAGTAGTCTCATTTCTTGGGTGTTTCGGGAAAAGGAGTTAAATTTTGTAAAGATATAAAGGAGGTTGAGAAGTTAAGAGTGTTATAGGTTACATATGGAGGTTGAAAGAAAGTGTAAAGGTGTCTCCATGCCAATGCAATTTCCTTCACAACCATCTATGCACCAGCATATGTCATCTAGTGTTGGTAGTGGTAGTGATATTCATAGTGTGAATGCCAAAAAAGGAAAGAGGAAGGCTAGTGATAGTGGGCAGCTAGGGTCAGTTTCAAATATGTTCAATGTGCAAGAACGGGGAATGACAGACTTCCATTGCTGATTTCTTTTATGCTCATGCCATCCCATTTCATTTGGCCCATTCTTCTTACTTCAAAAAAATTGAAAAAGATATAGTTAATATTTGTCCCTCTTCTGTACCCCCCTAGAGATCATAACTTACAAGCTAACCTCCTTGACAAGGCATATTATAAGGTGAGTTTGGTGATGGAGGACATGAGACAAACTTGGATGAGGGCAAGTTATTCTATTGTGATCAATAGGTGGACTGATATTAGACATGTCCACTCATCAACGTCATACTCACATGCGCAGCTGACTCTTAGTTTTTAGAGCCATTCATTATTCAAGGAAATGCAAGGATGCAAACTTTCAGTTTAACCTTTTGGGAGAGGCCATAGAGGAGGTTGGGGCCTTAAATGTTGTTCAAGTAATCACTAATTCAGCATGTGTGTCCAAATTGGCTAGCTTGATGGTGCAAAGTGCTTACAAGCACATCTTTTGGAATCCATGTTGTGCTCATGCATTGAACAATGCATTGAAGGGCATAGGGAAATTAGATTGGGTAAAGGAAGTGGAGGCACAAACTAAAAATATCCTAATGTTCATTTGCAACCACCAAAACTCATTTGCTGTCTTTAGGAAATTTTCAAAGGAATTTTTCAAACCTATGGAGACAAGATATGTCAATTACTTCATTTCATTAGAGAGGATGATTAAGGTGGGTTGCCCTACAGTTGATGGTGGTGAATTTACAGTGGAAAAACATGACCTAATGCAAACACTACTAAAGGAAAATCCATCAAACAAAAGATCTTTGATGACAATTCGTGATCCACTATGAGGTAAGACATTGCTGATTTTCAAATTTAATTAAAAATTATCTGATTTCAATATTTATTTTACTATTGAATCTTTCAACATTTCTAAGTTTCCTAGTTGTCGATTAACTTTGAGATTGATAATCTTTAATATTATTCTTATTTGAATTTTTCTTTTTTCTTGTTTTGCACCTTATAGATATGTCCGCTCTATAATCTCACTTGTTGTAGATGTCGTCAAATATGCTAATACGGACTCTCCGAATCTTGGAGAGATATTTGAGACTTTTGACACCATGGTTCAAAAGATGAAGGAAGTACTTTTGGCTAAGGCTCATCAATTGGACTTCTATGAGCAGTATATTAACCCCATTGTCATGTAGAAGTTGATGAGGACAAGGCACAAGAGGTATTGGTTGGGATTTCAATGGATGATGCAACCTTTGAGGCTGAGGCTAACATTGGTGATGAAGCTAATTTTTTGTAAGAATTTGCTAATAGCAACAACCCAAGATCTAGAGGCCAATGAATAGCACAATAACAAGAGAGACAATATGGACAAGAATAAACTGTATTCTCCTCAATGACGCAATAGCTCAACTCAAATGAAATTGATCAACCAATAGTCAATGAGTAACTGAACTCAATAGATGTGTACAATGTAAATGTATCTATTTATATAGGCAAGGCAATAAGAGACCATTATAAGCAAGGAGATAACTTATCATTCACAGAAAGTGGAATCACATGTCCACCAACGGTGGATCATCCTCCATTGTGCAATGAAGTATGTTCAACATGTGGAGGATGATAGGTGATAAGTGCACTTAAGGTGGAGACAACACATAAAATGGAATGTGATAACAACTATCACCACCTAAAGCAGAATTTCTCCCAGACCATGTGTAACTAAATGTGCAAACTCCCAAGTGTCTCAATTGCAAACTACTATGTATGCATTATCCTAAGTAATCTTAAGTAAAGTGTAATTAGGTGAATAATTAATTACACCAACACCCCCCCTTAAGTGCAACTTAGGAGAAAGTAGACTTAAGCTCACAATTCAAGATGGGTCCCAACTACTAGGCCATGTTAGATATCCATATACAATATGCAAATGCAATGCAATCTCTCACAAAGTGGAGAAACAAGGAAAACCCAGTGGGACAAAACTCCCCCCCTCACCCCCCAAAGGAGAGATCAATAGATAAAAGAACTCTCAAAGAAGAATGAGAAGGAGAAGGACAAATCCCCCCCATAAGAGAGAAAAGAGGCGAAGTAGCCCTCCCTAAATGTAGAATGTAATCCAATGAAAGATGCTCCAAGCTGAATGTAGAAGTTGATCCATGAATAGCGAACAACGTCCCTCCCCTTAGGAAGAAACAAAACCAAAGGTGTATGAGTGATGTCTTCCCAATTTATAGGAAGAAATCTCAAAATATATAGTCTTTGAGAGTTGCTCAAGTGTCTTCATGTCCATGATGAAGGTTATCCCTTCCAAATCAGGTGTACTAATTCACACTACTAAAAAAGACAAGTCAGGATCTAATGAGGATAAATGTAGAACATGATCCAAAGACCCAAATGTCTCCTATAAAGATAAAGAGACCTCCTCCAACTATTGTACATAAGGCTCCACAATCACATCAAACTCAAAAGAATGATCATGTGGAGAATGAATAAGAGGGGCAAAGTGTTCCCTCACAACAACTAAAGAAGGATCATCTTCATTGAGGAGAAGATGAATATCATCAATGATATCTCCCAAGTATACAATGTAGGACTCCACAAACAAACCTACAATGTTTGTCAAGTAGTCATCTCATGAAGTTGTATCTAGAAGACAATATATATCCACCTACATTGAATCACAAGGGGCTGAAACAGTAGCAATGTATGCATGTGGAAGATGATGTTGTGACCTTGTCCTTCAAGTGTCTGAAGGATCTCCCACAAGTGAGCCTATTGACTCAAGAGTTTGTCGAGTCCAACAAGGTCTAGTAGAATATGTAGGATTATTGTCAAATACAAGTGGACCTTGCAAAGGTGCAATCCTGTGAGTTGGAGTTAAGGTGGAATCATCATCCGAGTTACTATCATCACTTTCCACAATGGAGGAAGGAAGAGTAGAGACCAAGCTAGGAGATCTTTCCTCAAAGTGTACACTCCTCTCAATGAAAATCTCATGAGTCTCAAGATCCATAAGTCTATATGCCTTAACACCTTCAAGATATCCAACAAATATGCAAGGCCTATTTTGAGGTTCCAATACCTTGCATTTAGGTGGAGGTATTCATGCCCAAGCTAGACAACCAAAGACTCTAAAGTATTTCACAACTAGTTTTCTACCACACCAAGCCTCAAAAGGTGTGATACACTTCAAAGCTTTATGAGTAACCCAATTTTGGATGTGTGTGGCACAACTTATAGCTTTTGCCCAAAAAGAAAGACCAAGAAACTTAGCATGAATCATGCAGGCAGCCATCTCCTTAAGGGTTCTATTATTTCCTTCTGCAACACCATTCTGTTGTGGAGTGTATGCAACCGGCTGTTGAAGATCAATTCCCTCGAGTGTACAAAAGTCCTCAAGTGTACTATTAACATATTCCCTTCCATTGTCTGTGCGAAGAATCTTTACTTGTTTCCTAATTGCTTCTCAACATGAGCCTTGAAGGCTAGAAATTTGTCAAACACTTCACTATTCTGACCAAGAAAGTAGACCCATGTGAAGCAAGAGAAGTCATCAATGAAAGTGAGGACATGCCTTGCCAAATGATGGCACTAGAAAGGGGCTTACTACATCACTATGAACTAGTCGAAGAACTCCTAAAGCTCTCCATGACTTTCCCTTGTCAAACTTCTCTTCTGGATGCTTGCCCATAAAATAGCTTGAACATACACCATCTGAAAAGTTGATAGGAGGTAGACCTATGACCATATCCTTGGAACTTAGCTATTGAAGATAGTGGTAATTGAGATGTCCAAACCGCTCATGCTGTAACTTGCTTTCTGACTTTGAGTAAGCAAGGTAGTAGAAGGAGAATTAGGCACAAAGTGAGATAAAGAGTAAAGCCTTGTGTTGTGATTGGCATGTCCCACTACAATCAAAGCATCATCCTTAAGATCATTTACCACAACTGAATCAGGTAGAAGCTCAACTTTCATTCCATCTCCATTGTAAGTGATTTGGTAAATTGAAAGTAGATTGGCACTCGAGTTAGGAACAAAGAGAACATCCTCAAATGGTCCATTATCCATGTCAACCGAACCTTTGCCTTCAACTTCCACTTGAGTATCATCACCTATGAAGGTGTGAGGTAGTTGGCTCCAATGAAGAAAACTACTTTGAAGAAGCCATATGATGAGTGGCACCCAAGTCAAATATCCATTCCTGTGAAGAACTTGTAGTTTCCACAAATGTTTTCCCTTTTCCATTTGATTGTGAGGAAGTGGAATGGCACCCAAGTCAAATATCCATTCCTGTGAAGAACTTGTAGTTGCCAAAAATGCTTTCCCTTTTCCTTTTGACTGTGAGGAAGTGTAAGGACCTAAATCTTGCTTTTTTGTAGGTATTTGGCAAATTGATTTTGTTCCTCTTTATAATGATGGTCAGCTCGTCAATTTTCTTAGTACAGCAATGATGCTCATCATGACCAAGTTCCTTGCAATATGCACAAGGCAATCTATCCTTCCTAAATGAATATCCCTTCTTGTTGGAATATGAAAAATTGCCTTGTTGTGAGGAGGTTAATTGTGCTTTCTCTTCTTGTGTTTTTGGCTTCCACTATTTTTGCTTCTTGTAGTAACCCTTTCTTTCCTTGATTCCCTTGACTTTCTATCAAAGCCTTGGACTTTGAAGACTTGAGAATACCCATACTCATCAACTTTGATTGCTCTAGCATCAACATCTCCATGAATGCATCAAATGTGGGTACAGTGTATGAAGCACCCATTATCAACTGGTGGATTTGGAAACTAGAAACAAATGCTACATATTCTGATGGAAGCTTGCCCAACAAATTGTAGATCAACTGTGCATCCTTTTTGTCAATTCCACAATCTTTCAGCTTTGCCCTTAGCTCATGTGTCTTAGTGATATAATCCCGAATTGTATCAAAACTCTTGGGATCCTAATTCATGAGATCATTTTCAAGTTGATAACCTCTAATCTTATCAATTTGGCCATACAAATTAGCAAATTTGTCTCAAGCCTCTTTGACTATGGTACATTTGTCAATATGGAAGATAAAGTCATCGGATACATACTTTCTCAAAGTTTCAAGAGCCATAAAAATTTTAAAACCAATTCTAATTGAGCATTAGAATCAATTGGTGCAACTATTGTTCCATCAACATATTGAATTAAACATTTTTCCATCATCTTACTCCATGCTTTAATTTTCCATGATGCATAGTTATGTGGAGTTAAAAGTGGAAACTTAGGAGAACCCATAATGCAAAATGAAAAGAGTGTAAGAGAAAAAAGAGGCACAATCACACAAGACACCCCACCCCCCAAAAAAAAAAATTGATTTTGGGACCTTAAATATAGTGTATGTACAATTGCCACTTGCCAAACACGAGCTAAGTGGACTTCTAATTTTGATGATTACAACTACCTTGATGAAACCAAATCAGACTGACATCAAAATTGCTAAAGATTTAATTAAAATCCTAGCATTAAAATGATCATAAATGGCAAAAAAAGACCAAATTTTGAAAGGGATATTTTTGTCTATAATGGCTACAAAATGATAGCTAATTACAAAAGTAGACAAAAAATTATGCACTTTGAAAACAACGGCACCTCAAAATGTGTCTGTATGAACCTGAATGGAAAGTTCCATAATTGAAGATTGGATAGGTACAATCACCAAGAAACTAAGAATTGTGAAATAAGTCCACCAAAATCAGAAAATAACTCCGCCACTACAAAGTTCACAATTTTCTATCCCAAATAAATAAATAAATTGCTCAAAACAAAGCCTCAAATTGAGGAAGTTATGAGCCTTCAAAATTGGACTACAAAATCAAAAACTCAAATGGTTAAGGGGCAGAAATTTCAAACCCTACT
Organism: Chamaecyparis obtusa; assembly: GCA_027943335.1. Lineage (NCBI taxonomy): Eukaryota > Viridiplantae > Streptophyta > Pinopsida > Cupressales > Cupressaceae > Chamaecyparis > Chamaecyparis obtusa. The sequence continues at coordinate 105,176 of BSBK01006452.1, read as the reverse complement.
AACATCAACAACTCAAAAGGTTAACTTTGATGTCTAAACGGTAGTTGCAAAAAAGCCAAGGATCCCTAAAAATGATGGTCATATGTGTTAGTATATTTCAGATTCTAACAAGGAATATATCAATCTATAGAAATCTAACAAATCTAAGCACAGAATATTTAAGAAATCACAACGAACAAAGAGAGATAATACCCGAATTATAGCTCTGAATCAATCCTTAGAGACTTCAAATCTAAACCTTGAGATCTTCAATCTTGCCCTTTAATATTGGTCTGATATGTAACGTTGTCCACCTAGGACTCTTTTAAGTCTGATCCAATATTGCTCATATCTGAATATAACCAATTGAATCCGATATGGATGAATGCTATCAAGGTTTGCTCACAATATGTCGCTAATCTACCCTGATTTTGCCTTCTATTAGATCTGTCATAATTCTCAGATCTAGGGCTGCAAGATCGACCCTTATATTGTTTTTCTAGGGCTGCTCCAGTTTTCCCTAGTTCGATCTTCTTGGGCTGCAACAATTCACCCAGAATTCTGCTCTAAATTCGCCCTTCTAGGGCTGCAACAATTCGCCCAAAATTCTGCCCTAAATTTGCCCTTCTAGGGCTGCAACAATTTGTCTAGAATTCTGCTCCAGCATTCACATAATGCATTCGCTCCAGCACTTTGCCAAATTCGCATGTAAGGAATGTTGTCATGCATTTTGTCACCACAAAATGTAGGTAACAGTACAAAACTTTTAAACTTAGTTTCGTATTTCTCTATGTTTGTTTCACTATTCGATTAGCCAATAATGATCGATCAATTGATCTCAATTTGATTAGTGAATCTTTATGCTGAAGGTTTTCGTCAAGTCTTTTTCGTTTTTTCAGTTTGTCTTCCTATACTTGATTTTTGAGTCCTTTGGCATCCTTTGGTGTGCTTTTGAGTGTGTTTTTAATTGCTTTTGGTCTTTTTGTTTCGTCCAATCTCTTGCTTTCGGTTTTCCACTTCGATTCGATCTATCATAGGCGTTAATCATGTTGGCATTACTAACTGGTAAGTTCTCTACCGGTGTAAGTGTTGTCATTGTTTGGCAAAAGAGGATAGAGATTTGATCTCTATTATAGAGGGGACTCTTCACCAAGAAAGGCTGAGAAACCGGTCACTACACTAAGCATCAACAGAGAAGAGTGTATCCTAGTATCAACCAAAGACCGCCCTCAACCGGTATAGACAAAGTACAAACAACCGCATATCCAACAATTGTCTGTAACACAACCGGTAAGAATAGTGCAACTGGTAATCTGCTCCACCAAGGGCATGTATCTGGTATTTAGCATAAAAGACTCCAACCAATATATGATAAGACCCCAGTATGAACCGAGGAAGACAAAACTCAACCGATATATCATAAGACTCCGGTATGAACCAAGAAAGTCATAGTCAACTGTCTGATCCAACCAACTCTGATTAACCGGGATTTATTGCAGTAAATCCGTGTGATCTTGAGTTGTCTTGGTGATCGGTTTGAGGCGCAGGTAAAAAGAGTTAACGCCTAAATCAATGGTTTCTTGAAGCGCGACTGAAGGATTTAAAGCCGGATTCAGTGGCTTTTAATCAAGGAGTTATCTCCTATGAAGGAAAGTTGCCTGGCACGCAACTATTGCTTTCTTCATAGAACTAGAGAATGTATCGGATGTCTACTCAGCGAACCAATACTCTGTTGAGTAATGTAATCAAAAGATCTCAAGATTAGGTCGTGCATTTCAGGCGCAGCCAAAGCAACACAACTCTATATATTCTTATGACTGTCAAGAATAAAAGCTGCCTTCATTCTGCCGAGAAAAAGAGTGAGCCTATATGCTACAGAAGCAAAGGTTAGAAAAGTATCAAGGGTTGGAGAAAATCGACAGAGTAAAAGTTGTGCAAGTTAGCACAACAATAGCTGAGAATACACCTGTGTCAATAGGTGATAATTCTCAGAGGATCACAAATAGAGATCGCATCTGGCTAAGGAAGAGTCTTTTGTAAAGATCTTATTTCTATTGTTTTCTAGCAAACTACAATAGACAAATCCCAGTATTTGGGTGGACTCTAACAGGTCCCTTGTATCAAAATCCCTTAACCAGGTGACATCTTTCAAGGTGTCTGAAGTCCCTTAACCGGGCAGGTCTTAGCAGATCTTACTATAATAAATCCCTTAACCGGGTTGCACCTAGCAAGTGTGTTTTATCCCTTGACTGGGCAAGCCCTTAACAGGGCGTACTTCGGAAGAGTACAAATATTGTGAGGTCTCCTCACACCGTGGTTTTCTCCCTAACCGGGTTTCCACATGATAAATCCGGTGTCACTCTGTGTTTGTTCACTTACTGTTTTGTTTGCTTAGAACTGTTTGCTTTAAGTGATGTAAGTTTACTTCATTGATTTAAAGAAAAAAAAGGGGAAAAGAAAAAGTTTTTTTTTGTGTTGATTCACCCCACCCCTCTCAACACCCGTTGGGACTGTCAATTGGTATCAGAGCCAAGTTCTATTTTTCTTTGTTGCTTAACTGCACAAAGAGAAAGCTATGATGATAAGAAAGGAAGGACCAAAGTTTTCCAAAGAAAACTTCACCTTATGGTGCAGCAAAATGAAGCTATATATGAAGACCAACGGTGACCAATACTGGAAGCATGTTACCCATGACTACAATGAGCCCACCGATACCTTGACACCTAATAAAGAGAAAATTAAGACTGAGCACACAGCTGCCATGGACATGATAGCTAGCACCTTACCTGACCACGTGTATGCTGAAATTGAACATCTTGACTCCGCCTGCAAAATGTGGAAGAAGTTGCAAACAGTTTATGGAGGAGATCCCAATGTTCAGAGAGCCAAAGTCGAAAGCCTTAGGGGAAAGTATGACGACATGAAGATGAATGATGGAGAAGACATTGAGCAATACAACAACCGAATCAAGGAAGTGTTCAACTCCATCAGAAGCGTTGGAGGCAAGCTAACTAAAGAAGAGGTGGTGAGCAAAATACTAAGAACTCTCAAACCTTAGTACGCCATAAAGATCTTTGCCATTCAAGAGCTGAGATTCGTGAGCAATGATCAAGTCACCCTAGACTCTTTAATTGGTAAGCTAGCTACTTTTGAATTAAGCAATTTTGACAATAGTCTATCTGTTCAGGAAACAGCATTTAAGTCATTTGTCAATACCTCTTCCACCAAAAAGGGAAGAGAAACCGGTAACTCCTCTACCAGTAAGATCGGTAACCTCATTGAGAATCTGTTCTCAGAAGAGACAGAGCAAGATGAGTTTGAAGCTTTGATTGCTAAGAGATTCCCCGGAAGGAAGTGAAAGTATAAAGGGAAACTCCTCTTAAAATGCTTCTCCTGCAACAAAATCGGACACATTGCTGCCCGGTGTCCTGATAATGAAAATAGAGACAAAAGAGATTGGCTCAAAGGCAAAGCAAAGGAGTGTTATCTTGTGAAGGAAGGTGTCGCAAACAATCAATCTGAAGACTCAGAAGAACTGGAAATTGCATTTATTGCAATAAAAGAGGAGAGCCCAACTGTTAATGAAGTTGCACTCATATCCAGATCTCATCAGCATGATGATTGGATCATTGACAGTGGATGCACTCACCTTATGATTGGTGACAAGAGCAAATTCATCAACTTGGAACTCAACGACAACAAAAAGTCACATTCGGAAACAATGCCTCTTGTGCCATCAAAGGTAAGGGATCTATTGTTCTCTGCAACAATGTTGTCTGTGAAGACGTATACTGAGTCGAAGGACTCGGGTACAACCTAATGAGTATTGCACAGCTAAACAACAAAGGTTTCCAGTTGGAATTTGGTCAAGGCTCCTGCATGGTCAAAAATCAATCTGGATCTCATGTTGCAACCGGTAGATAGAGCAAAGGTAATCTGTTCTACCTAGACTCAACAGAAGGAGCCTGTCTAATTGCTTCTGTCAAAGGAAAATCAAGCAAGATCAGTCTTATCTCCAAAGAAGACAATAGCTGGCTATGGCACAAGAGACTCTGCCATATAAACGTTGACAGCATTGTCAAAGTAAGCAAAAAGAAATTGGTTAGAGGACTCCCAGAAATTGCAAAACCCATGGGTGGCATTTGCAAGGATTGTCAGCTAGGAAAACTGACAGGAAAAAGCTTCAGTAGCAAGTCCTCTGCTGAAAATGTCCTAGATCTTGTACACACAGACCTGTGTGGACCAATGAGGACAAAGAGCTATCATGGAGACCGTTATTTCATGTTGTTTGTAGATGATTTCTCGAGAATGATGTGGACACTCTTTCTTCGAGAAAAATCAGAAGCATTTCACACGTTCAAGGTTTACAAGGCTAGAGTGGAAAAGGAAACCGGCAAAAGCTTGAAGTGTCTGAGGTCGGATAGAGGAGGCGAGTACACCTCTCAGGATTTCACTCACCACTGTGAGGAACATGGCATACAGAGACAGTTTTCTACACCTAGGACTCCTCAGCAGAATGGAGTAGCAGAAAGAAGAAACGGGACGCTGATCGACTGTGTCAGAACTCTGTTGATCCAAAAGAATCTTCCTCATCACTTTTGGAGAGAAGCCATCAACACAGCTGTCTACACAATCAACCAAGTTCAAGTCAAAAAGGAAACCGGTAAGACACCTTACGAACTATGGTTTAAGCATACTCCCAGTGTAGGCTATTTCAGAATCTTTGGTAGTAAATGTTACATCAAAAAAAAAATGTTTTCTGGAAAGTTTGATCCCAAGAGCGATGAAGGAACATTCTTGGGTTATTCTACCAAAAGCAAAGCCTGTCAGTGTCTGAACAAAAGAACAGGCAAGATAATTGAAAGCATCAATGTAAAAATTGATGAATCATTAGAACCAAACCAAAGGACCGGACATGTCAATCATGAAAATCTTAAATTTACTGATGGAGGAGATGTCTTTGAGATCAATGAAGCAACAACTGAAGAAGAGAAGACAACTCTCACTGACAGGAATCAAGAGCGAGAGATTGTGCCCGAAGCCAATTGGACACCTCAGGATGGTGAACAAATGGATGCTCAGATCCCTGACAAAGATATTGCTCAACAGGATGAACCGAACCAGGAACAGAGAACGGCTCTTCCGCGGTATGTCACATATCACTCTACTGACAATATAATTGGTGACAAACATGGGAACATCCTGACTAGGAAGAAGGCCAAAGAGAATGTCTGTCTTCTCTCATGTGTTGAGCCAAAAACCACCAGAGAAGCCCTTGAAGATGAAAATTGGGTCAAGGCCATGGACGAAGAAATCAAATAGAAAAGAATGACACATGAGAACTGCTGTCAAGACCTCATGACAAAAATGTCATTGGGACCAAATTGGTGTACAGAAACAAACTGAATGAGGATGGTAAGGTCATCAAAAATAAAGCAAGGCTGGTTTGGAAAGGCTATGCTCAAGAAGCTGGTCTAGACAATGGAGAAACTTTTGCACCAGTAGCCAGACTGGAAGGGTTGAGAATTCTTCTGGCCTATGCAACTCACAAAGGCTTTAAAGTGTACTAGATGGATGTGAAGTCTGCATTCCTCAATGGAATACTAGAAGAAGTCTACATTGAGCAACCGGAAGGGTTTACCTCTACTCAAAAAACTAATATGGTCTACAAACTCAAAAAGGCTCTTTATGGGCTCAAGCAGGCCCCAAGGACCTGGTATGAAAGGCTACATTCATATCTTCTGACAATTGGATTCATCAGAACCGGTGACAACAGCAATATGTATCTTAAAACCGGAAAGGATGGAAATTTAATTGCTGAAATCTTTGTTGATGACATCATCTTTGGAGGAGATGACAAAATGAGCAAAGCATTTGCTGAAGAAATGAAGAAAGAATTTGAGATGTCTATGATAGGGCCCATAAAATTCTTTATTGGACTACAAGTCCATCAGCTAAAGGAAAGCATCTTCATCTCTCAGTCCAAGTACATAAAGCAAATTCTCAAGGCTTTTGGACTAGAAGAATCCAAACCGGTTGGAACTCCAATGATAACCAATCTTAAGTTATCAAAGGAGGATGATGCCAAAGAAGTAAATGAAACAATGTATTGGTCTATGATAGGAAAATTGCAGTATGTTGTTCACAGCAGACCGGACATTGCTCATGCAGTTGGCATAGTGGCAAGATTCTCTGCTAATCCCAAAGAAACATCTGATCGCAGTAAAAAGAATCTTCAGATATCTAAAGGGAACCGAGGAATATGGCTTATGGTTTCCACATAAGGGTGGATTCCAAATTAAAGTCTACACAGATGCAGACTGGGCTGGCAACGTGGATGATAGAAAGAACACAAGTGGTAGTGCATTCTTTCTGGGTGAAAGAATAGTATCATGGACAAGTAAGAAGCAGAATTGCATTTCTCAATCCACTGTTGAAGCTGAATATGTTCTAGCTGCAATAAACTGCACACAAGTAATCTGGATCAAACAATTGCTGGAAGGTATTCAGGAACAGGTACCTGAACCAATAGCAATTCACTGTGACAGTACCAGTGCCATAAACATATCCAAAAATCTTGTTATGCACTCCAAAACTAAGCATATTGCCATAATGTATCACTACTTGAGGGAACTTGTACAGAATAAATGAGTGAAATTGGAGTATGTGTCCACCAAATAACAGATTGTTGATATATTTACAAAGCCATTCCCAAAGAGTACTTTTGAGTATCTCAGAGGTAGACTGGGGGTTGAACCCCTCTCCGATCATCAATAATTATCAACAAGAAGTCATCAATTCATTATGATTCAAAAGGTTACATCTTATCTTTTATGAACTGATGAAAAGGACTGCTGCTCGCAGGGGGAGCAGAGTATGCAAATCTTCCTGATTAAGCCTTTTGGCATTCTATTGTTAAAAAAGGGGGAGAATAGAATATGATTATCTATCATATTTTTACAATTGCATTTCTGGATTCAATTGTGTTTGTTTTTAGCATCAACGTTCCGGATCACACTCTGTGATCCATCATGAGGAATAGAGAGAGCAAGGATGGTAAAAATGGAGAAGCAAACCAAGCCTATCTCAAGAGATATAAGCGAAGGAGACACGGAGTGTGATCCGAAACGTTGATGCTAAAAACAAACACAATCGAATCCAGAAACGCAATTGTAATTAAATATGGATTGTGGAAATCTGATATTATTTATCATATTTTTGTCATCAATGCCAAAGGGGGAGATTGTTGGCATCACTAACCGGTAAGTTCTCTACCGGTGTAAGTGTTGTCATTGTTTGGCAAAAGAGGATAGAGATTTGATCTCTATTATAGAGGGGACTCTTCACTAAGAAAGGCTGAGAAACCAATCACTACACTAAGCATCAACAGAGAAGAGTGTATCCTAGTATCAACCAAGGACCGCCCTCAACCGGTATAGACAAAGTACAAACAACCGCATATCCAACAATTGTCTATAACACAACCGGTAAGAATAGTGCAACCGGTAATCTACTCCACCAAGGGCATGTACCCGGTATTTAGCATAAAAGACTCCAACCGATATATGATAAGACCCCGGTATGAACTGAGGAAGACAGAACTCAACCGATATATCATAAGACTCCGGTATGAACCAAGAAAGTCATAATCAACTGTCTGATCCAACCAACTCAGATTAACCGGGATTTATTGCAATTAATCCGTGTGATCTTGAGTTGTCTTGGTGATCGGTTTCAGGTGCAGGTAAAAGGAGTTAAAGCCTAAATCAATGGTTTCTTGAAGCGCGACTAAAGGATTTAAAGCCAGATTCAGTGGCTTTTAATCAAGGAGTTATCTCCTATGAAGGAAAGTTGCCTGGCACGCAGCTATTGCTTTCTTCATAGAGCTAGAGAATGTATCAGATGTCTACTCAGCGAACTAGTACTCTGTTGAGTAATGTAATCAAAGGATCTCAAGATTAGGTCATGCATTTCAGGCGCAGTCAAAGCAACACAACTCTATATATTCTTATGACTGTCAAGAATAAAAGCTGCCTTCATTCTGCCGAGAAAAAGAGTGAGCCTATATGCTACAGAAGCAAAGGTTAGAAAAGTATCAAGGGTTGGAGAAAATCAACAGAGTAAAAGTTGTGCAAGTTAGCACAACAATAGCTGAGAATACACCTATGTCAATCGGTGATAATTCTCAGAGGAGCACAAATAGAGATCGCATCTGGCTAAGGAAGAGCCTTCTGTAAAGATCTTATTTCTATTGTTTTCTAGCAAACTACAATAGACAAATCTCAGTATTTGAGTGGACTCTAACAGGTCCCTTGTATCAAAATCCCTTAACCGGGTGACATCTTTCAAAGTGTCTGAAGTCCCTTAACCGGGCAGGTCTTAGCAGATCTTACTGTAATAAATCCCTTAACCGGGTCGCACCTAGCAAGTGCATTTTATCCCTTGGTTGGGCAAGCCCTTAACAGGGCGTACTTAGAAGAGTACAAATATTGTGAGGTCTCCTCACACCGTGGTTTTCACCCTAACCAAGTTTCCACATGATAAATCCGGTGTCACTCTGTGTTTGTTCACTTACTGTTTTGTTTGCTTAGAACTGTTTGCTTTAAGTGTTCTAAGTTTACTTCACTGACTTAAATTAAAAAAAAAGGAAAAGAAAAAGTTTCTTTTTGTGCTGATTCACCCCTCCCCTCTCAGCACCCGTTGGGACTGTCAAATCGGATCTTTCAATCAAAAGATATGGTCATTTAAGTGCCCAAAAAGTGGACTCTCCAAGCTCAACTGCATATTTAAAAAATAGATGTTATTTTCTATAATTGAGTTGCACTTTTTGAAAAATATAACATTTAATCACTTTATGTTATGTTTTTAAGTTACTTTATCACTTAAATTTTTTGACTTAAGTGATTAAAGTGCACTTTATGATATATTTTTAAGTTGAGTTGCTTTTTAATTTTTCACTTAAGTGACTATATTACTTTATCATTTTATATAAATGCTGAGTTTTATGTTTTAAATAACATATGGGTTAATATTACTTTATAAAATAAACATTTGCACATAATATTACTTATATTTTGTGTTATAGTTATTTTAGACTTTTAAAGTAATATTCTACTTAACATTTTAAATAAACATGTGTTTAAATGAATCACTTAAATGTGTAAAGCAACTACATGTTTTATTATTTCCTTCTTTACATGTAAATGCATCAAAAGTCTCCCTTTACATGTCAAGCTAAAATAATAAAACATGCACTTACATTTAAAGTCTCCACTTTAACATGTAAATGGCTTTCAACATATTTTATAAAACATGTATATGCAACTGGAGAGTGAGCTTTACATGTAAAAGTCTATTTCTTCCAAATGCATTCATAATAAAATATGTAAATGCATCTGAAGAGTCCACTTTCTATGTAAAAGACTTAACCATTTAAAGTCTTTGCAAAATAAAACATGTAATGACACCTTATAAACCCGTTTTTGGCTTGGATGTGAGTTTTTGACCCAAAATAAAAGATGAGTTTGCACTTGGAGAGTGCATTTTGGGCTGGGAATTGATATTCTTGTTCAAAACACTCAAAATAGCACTCTTAGAGTGCGTTTTCATTTGTTGGGCATGTTTTGAGTAATAAATATCAAAAACATTGCATGTAAATACACTCTTAGAGTGCATTTTTGGTCTTTCCAGCCAAAGACATGTTTTAAAACATATGTACATACTTGATATGAACCTGTTTTTGTTTGAAACCTCACATTCTTTCAAAAACATGGGTTGTATATGCATTCATCCAACACGTTCTTGGTTTAGGGCATCATTCTTGCCCAAAAACGTGATATGCAAAGACATATGGAGGCTGTGTTTTCATTTGCTGGGTATTATTCAAGCCAAAAACATGTTAAATAACACATGTAAATGCATGATTTAAACCCGTTTTGGCTGGAAATGATCATACTTGTTCAAAATGTTTCAATAAATCCATGCATTTGCATTTTGAGAACCCGTTTTGCCTTCATTACATGTAAAAACGCCAAGCATGTTTGAATCTTGGAAATAGTCAAGGATTTGGAGTGGTTGGATGCAAACACATCTCTAGAACCCATTTTTGGAGAAGGCAAAGCTATTACAACTTCTCTTCCTTCCATTTTTCTCTCATTGGTTTCCAAGTAAGTATTTGTAATGGTTTTTGTTTTGATTTTTATCTTATTTCTCCTACAATGTTGCATTTTATGGATCATTTGTTTCCATTTGTTCAAATGCAGCCCATGTATTATGCATTTTTGTGTTTAAATAAGATTAAATCCTCCATTTTGCAATGCATAAAATCATCTTTTACTCGAAAACGAAATTGCATGTGGAGTTTTGGTTTCAAGTTTTAACATGTTTGGGTCAATAGCAAGAGGTATGTTTTTGTGTTTTTATTTCTTTTTTGCTTGCTTGTTTGTTTGTTCTTGAAGAAAGATGAAGTCATTTCCCCAAGAATGCAAGTGCATCCATCCATGCTAATTCATCCTTCACTTTCGAGCACATGTAGTTACATTTCCTAAGTCCATTACATGTGAAAACATGTCATCTTTCATTACATGTAATCATCCTTCAAAAGTCCATTTTTGGTAAAAAGGTCACTCTTTTAATACCAAAATTACCATTTACATATTCTCATGTCTTTCCAACTTGCATTTTTGGCCACACAAATAAAGCCCCTCATGCAATACATCTTCACAAGTCCATTTTCACTCCTATTTATCCATATACATGTGCCATTCTTTTCATTTCCAGCCAACATGTGTGTTCATTGAGTATCTAATCAATACTCCGAATACCTTGTTCTTCATAGATCCATCATTGCAAACCAAAAATCCTCTCATGAGTTCAATCTCTTCAGATGATGTATTTACCCTTTGGGATTTCCATGTTGCAGCACAGTATATGTCAACACCAACCAAAGCTAAAGGAAAGATGAAATATCAGTATGATAAAGAGTTGGCTCATTCTACACCTTCACTCGTTTCATCATCTTTGGATCAAGTTACAGATACAAGGATAGGGAATATTGATATGGCTAATTTCTTGCAAAGACTTGAAGAACCTGTTAATAAGGAACTACGGCGCATCAAGAGGAGTAACATTCACTTGATTTCCACTTTCCCAATGGCTGCCTTGGAACCCGAATTTGTCTTTGAATGTGCACGTCATTTCAACCCCAAAGGCAAAACGGTCAAAGATGCAAATGGAAAAGTGATTTTCAGCTTGGATCCTGATGTTATTGAACAAATTTTCAGAATACCTCCAAGCCCTGAATGTGCAGATCTGTCTAAGGACATATCCATACAGTTGTGGAATCAACATAAGACAGATTATCAAAGATATATTAATGATCACTGGTTGATTAACAAGAGGTCAAATTTCTCCAGATGGCCCAAAACAATTCATAGATCAGATTTCTCTCCAGAAATCAATGATCTAATAACACTCCTCAGCAGAATCTGTGGTCTTAAAGATTCATGTAATTTCAAGCCCTGGATGTACAAGTTTATTTTTCAGATTCTTGAAAACAAGGAACCGATCTATTGGGGAGAACTTGTAAGCACATCTTTGTGTGAACAAATGAGCCATGTGGGTACCTCAGTGCCTTTCTATATGAATTCTTATCTGGTTTACATTGCTGCAACCCTGGGAACCTTCTCTGGATTTTCTCCTAAAGGAGGTCGATCGTTGGTGCCTGTTTGGGAGTATCATGATCAAATTACTCTCACACAAAGCAAATATCATTATCAGAGAGTACAAGATGCTTTCTTTGGGCACTTTAGGTGCATGTTTGACAAAGAGTTGGCTGTCAAAAGAGTGCCAGATGAGGGCTGGAAAAGAGTGAATCAATTTGGTTGCATATTCCTGCAATTTCCAACTTTCACTTATCTGAGAGTGGGTTATTTTCAAAGAGAGCCCTATACTTTACCGAGATATCATACTGACAAGATCATTCTCATGGAGATGGCAAGACAACTCATGGAAGTTCAGTCATATCAGCATAATTTGCAAAGGCCAGGATTTGGTATCACCACAACCAAACCTCTTCGGATTGGTCATTATACACTTAACTCAGTGTATAAAGCAAAGGCAATGGAAGCAGAACTTCAGCTCATCACGTTGAAAAAATTCAAGGCCAGATCTGATTTTGATTACAAAGGCATGCATTCAAAGATCAAGAGACCCTTCACCCATGTTCATTGCATGGAAGATGTCTGGATTGATTTGCGCACCAAAGTGGATATCATGAGGATGGACTACTGCAGGCTTACCTTAAAACAAATCATTGATCTTAACATGATCGAAATTCCGGAAGGGATTGAAATTGAAGATGATGGTTTTGTCTTAGATCCTGAGTATTGTAATACTCAATTTGATAAACTTGTTCCTTTTCCCATTCAATGGCAGCAAAAATAAGGGAATTCTGTTTTCGATAGATTTCAATCTATTTTGTTGAATACCAACAAATGGCTGAAGAGCAAAGGGCTCAAAAGAGTGCATATGAAAGTTGGAGTAGACTGCAGTCATTTCGGCCTTATTGGAAGGAAGGCATAGGTGGAAATCAGAAATAAGGATGAGTCTTCTTCTTCTCAATCGATTAAAGCTATCAAGTTTACAGTTGGAGAAGAAAAAAGACTAAATTTACCCTTGGATCTTGTTTAGACACTTCCGCAAGAGGAAGAATCAAATGAAGAAGGAGAGATAATGATCATATCTCCTCCTCAGTTGCCAAATAGTGAAGATCCTTCTAATCAGGAGGAGCCATTTCTACATATGGTAGATAATGATGTTGATTCATTTTCTACTGTATTCACTTCTGTTATTACTGCTTCAAAGGTCAACATGTCTGCATTTCCTATCTCTTCTGCGGCTCCTATTCTCACAGCAGGACAATGTGAGAATTTGGTAAATGCTTTTGGTGACTTCCCAGCGATTATGGAAGGTCAAGTTTCCCAACTTGATACTTCAGTTATGGGCTTTGAAGAATTCATGACACAGTCATCTCAAAGAACACTTATGGCTCCTGCAGTACAAACAGAGGCGTGCACGATGACAATGGAAGTACAATCAAGATCAATGCCTACTGCAATCACTGTTTCAAGTCCAACAAAAGAAGGTTTTGGTTTACCCTCATGGTTGGAAAAAATCACCATGAAGAGAAAGAAAGTGACATTACCTTTGGAGGATTTTTTTGCCAAGAAAGGTAAATCTAAGTCTTCAAAGGCTAAGGTTGTCTCAAGAATCATTGTTGATGATGAGAAAACCAAGTATGCTGAGATTGCAGAACCATTGGTAGACAAACCAGCTGAAGAATTGACTTGCTCTGATTACAAGTTCACCAAGGTGGAGCTTGGTAAACAAACACGGTTAGGATGTTTGCAAGATGCTCAAGATGCATTGTCAAATGTGTCTAAAAGAAATCATGAACTCTGGGAGAAGAAGAACTTGTTAAAAAAAGAAAATGCTTGTCTTCATGAGATCATTCATCAACAGGCATCCCAATCTGTCACTAATTCATCACAAGCAGCTCAGGTGAACAAGACAGCAAAAGCAGTGAAAGATTGGTTTGAAGGAGTTCTCTCAAAAGGATTTCTTTCAGTCAAGAATGCGCACAAAGTCCTTGAGCGTATCAGAGAGATTGAAGAAAGGCTCCATGACATGATTGCTTCTTTTAACCAAGGTATCGGTAATCTTAAAGAAGATTTAAACACCTGGGAACAAATGGTTGACAAAGATTTAGATGCTCTTGTTACATGTGATATTGTTCCATCAAAGGATATGTTCTATCGAAATCAGGGGCTCATGGATTATAAAGTTCAAGGGTTAGAAAATCTTCTGACAAAACTTCAAGAAGAGCTAGAAGGTTGCCAGGCAGTGGAGCAGGATGTCATCAACAGTCTCAATCAATTGGGATGTGAAGTTCTTACCAGGGATGATAATCTCTCCACTGAAGAAGTGATGACTACAGGGTATACCAACAGGGTTAGTGCTGATTTTAATTCTGAGGATTCTAGGGTGCAAACAATGGACAAATTTGTTGCATACAAATTTGTGGCGAAACATTTGAAGGATTCCCTTGCAAATGATTATAGGACTGTGAAATCAGCATATGACAATGCAATTAGAATCGAAGCTATTTCAGAAACAATGAAGATTTCAGATCTTCCTCTTATTCATGTTTGTATTGCCAAGTATAAGTTTTTCCTTGATAATTTCAAGGATTAATTCTTCTTTCTTCTTTAGTTTTCATGCTTTGTAGATTGGAGAAGATGAATTGCATGCAATGCAATTACATGTAAATTCAATTACATGTCCTTATGACATGTAATCCAATAATTCTTCTCACCTAGTTAGACTAGGTCAAAGTGGTTGAGTTGCTCCCACTTTTTCCTCCTTTTTCTCATTCATTTCCCTATAAAAGGAATGAGCTCTCATTGTAAATATCATCTTTATTTTTATGCAAAAGAGCTCTGCCAAACTTGTGCAAGCATAACTGTGATTGTGTAGTACAATTTTGGAGAAATATAAATAGAAAGAAACAATTGGAGCTGAAGCTTTGACTGAGTGCAATTGTGGTGAATCAAATTGGAAGCTGTGACTGCAATTTAGTTTTACTATCTTTTTGTTTATGTGATTCTTGTGTTTTGTTAAGAGCAATTTGAAAATTAGAAACAATTGGAGCCGAAGCTCTGACTGGGAGCAATTGTGGTAATATAAGACTGGAAGCTGTGACTGTAGATTATATTACCATCTCATTTTCATCTAATTTGTTAGAATAGTTAGAAAAATCTCTACTTCTGGAAGTTTGTGTGCTCCAATGGTAGAGGTGTTTCTTATAGATCAGATAAATAGGTCATAGAGCCAAGCCAGTATGCTTTTCAATCAGCCTGTGAGTTGGTGTTGGTTTATTGGTATCACTGTTTCCAACTTTTAGAAAGAAGTGTAGTTTAGAGATTAAAGCCTTGCCCATTACTCATTCTTCGGGTAAGTGGATTCTTTCTTGAAAGATAAGAAGAAATAATATTTGTAACACCCTATTTTGATAATCTCTTAACTTCTTGCTTACCTTGAGTTGATCCAAGGAACAGTGAGAAGGGGGAGCCTTCCCTTTAAGGTAGGAGAGACATTCTCTCACACACTGTGGTTGGTATCAAAATTTTGTAAACTGGATTTTTTCCTCAAAACTGCCAGTTGCAAAATATCCACCCAACAGAGAATTCGATCCTTGAGAGGAGAGAATCATGTTATGTTTTTGATGATCTCTCCTCTAGGATCGATAACATATATATATGATGCTTTTAGGAGATAAATTCCTCCACCCAAGGTGGCCGACTTGGGCCCTCCCAAGTGAAATAATAAATAACCTTTTATTTATTATTTACTTAAATTGCCACACATATATATATGTAATTAATATTGATAAACAATAAATAATAAATATCACCTATATTTATTATTATTATTATTTATATCGATTACACTAATAAATATATCCTATATATTTATTATTATTGCCTTAAGATGGTTGATCTATATGCCATAAAGGCCATATTATCAACACTTCCTCTTGGACTTGAGGCAAAGATCAACTCTTAGATCTTTCATCACAAACATAACCAAAATGGATGCCATAGATCTCTTATCTATGATAGTAGATCTCTATCTACAAGATATAATGAGAACACAAATGTTCTTCATTATTCCTCAACCATACATCTCATATTTATATGAGAGATCATATCATATGATGCTTACCATCCAAATGTGGATTTCCTAGATCCACTGGTCTCCACGACCCAAGAATATCAAGTCCATGATATTCATGATAACATCAAGTCCATGATGCTTATCAACCATAAGTGATATCAAGTCCATGATATTCAAGGTATCATCAAGTATACCATCCAATTTGTGGATAACTAAATCCACGAGTCACCAAGACTCAAGAAATGTCAAGTCAATGACATCAAAACAACATCAAGTCCATGATCTTAAGAGCATTGGTCTAATCGTATATCAAGTCCATGATATTCACCAAGTACTTGGAGTAATGGCCTATCGACATCAAGTCCATGATGTCCACCAATTACTCAAATGTGGATCCCTGATCCACGAGATATCAAATCCATGATATCCTCGACCATTGGTCTAACGAATATCAAGTCCATGATATTCACCAAGTGTTCGGAGCAATGGCCTCCAAACATCAAGTCCATGATGTCCACCATATACTTAAGTGTGGATCCCTGATCCAAGAGATATCAAATACATGATATCATGAGCATTGTTTTAACGAATATCGAGTCCATGATATTCACCAAATGCTCAACATAAGAGGAATATCAAATCCATGATATTCTCCAAGTATCCAATTCATAAGAAACAACTTAGCAATATGCATAGATGTAACCAAATGAATAACCAAATGTATCTCATAATCAAAATCTCATCTCATGAATCCACATAAGTATAAGAGTAACCAATATGATCTCATAATCATAAGAATCAAGTTCAATGTAAAGAAAATGTGTTCACACATAGAATCACATGTAATATAGTCCCACTATAAGGAAATGTATTCACACATGTACATAAGCATTTTATCACGAGTACATAAAGTCAAAACATAACATGTGCATATATCCATAAAATATGCTCCCATAATATGAAGTATGTTTCCTTAACATACAAGAAACTACTGTGGTAGTTAATCAGCTAGTAGTCAGGGTATGTATATCAATCATACATTCATCCAGCAATATATAATGTATGCATCAATGTAAAACCAGTTACTCAATTATAGTAACAATCAGCTGTGAATGTTCCCAAAACAGCGTTAGATACAACATATGTCAAAGTAAAGTGTGTACTCACACATACGCAAGGTATGTTGTAAAGTCTCTGCGTGTATGAGAACCAACTTGGAACTTAGTCCCACATGCAAGAGTAGTTGGACTTTAGCTTTGTTTAAAAATAAAAAACATGCGATCCCAATGTAAATCAAGCGAATTATGTTGTTGGGAGTTGCGCCTTGACTGGCATTTATGAATCTGGCATGTATTCTACCTTTAACGAGTGGCTCATCCTACATAGATCTATGAGGGGCGTTCTAATAGTGCCATGTAGCTAGGATGAGTCTGTGTGGACCAAGTGCTGCCATGTGATCACCGCAATGTTTGTGGGGAGCAAATCAGAAAATGTCATGGCAGGATGGTACATAAGTCACGTGTTTGGATCGTGGGGAAACTACCAGTAGGAGGGAGAAATCGGCATCCGTTGGTGGTTTGTAGTTTGTTGGTGGGAACTTTAGTCCCACACTAGTTGGGGTGTGGGTTACTATGTTCTTTATATTGTAGAACCCACAAATGTAAAACAATACGACCCAAGAGGGGTAGGAGGTGTCTGCAGTCAAGTCAGTGTGGTACAGAGTTGACTCCGCGCTTTGTACTTAGCGCTAGCGAAAAAGCACTATATCCTACGAAATGTCTGAGAAAAGACAGAGGTGAAGGGGTGGACCTCAAAACAATTTTTGGCCAAAAACAAAAAATACAAACTACGAAAACAAAATGAAAATCGCAAAATTAAAAATATTTATTTTTCGACAATACCATGCTACGCAACGGGTCGTACGGCTCGCTTGTGCAAAAAAATTTGCCTTAGATTTGACTTTTGTAAAAAAAATAAGCAAATTTATAGTCAAAATTCATCAAAAGAACCTCTTGGATGCAATGGTGAGGTCAAATCTAGCCCAAGACACTCCCAAAAAATGTTGCTTCTTGTATATGAAAATAAGCCATCTTTCAAATGAAGCAAGATCTCTCCAAAACGACTATGCAATGCTGCTCCAATACCTTTGATAACACGTAAGAATTTGCTAACAGCCACAACCCAAAATCTAGAGGCCAATGGATAACACAATAACAAGAGAGACAATATGGACAAGAATAAACTGTATTCTCCTTGATGATGCAATACCTCAACTCAACTAGAATTGATCAACCAATAATCAATGAGTAACTGAACTCAATAGATGTGTATAATATAGATGTGTTTGCTTATATAGGCAAGGCAATAAGAGACCATGATAAGAAAGAAGATAACTTATCACCCAACCAAAGTGGAATCACATGTCCACCAAAGGTGGATCATCCTCCATTGTGTAATGAAGTATGTGCAACATGTGGAGGATGATAAGTGATAAGTGCCCTAAAGGTGGAGACAACAACACATAAAGTGGAATGTGATAACAAGTATCACCACCTAAAGTGGAATTTCTCCTACACCATGTGCAACTAAATGTGCAAATTCTTAAATGTCTCAAATGCAAACTACTATATATGCTTATCCGAAGTAAGCTTACATAAAGTGTAATTAGGTGAATAATTAATTACACCAACAGTTTTGATGAAGATTAGGGGCAACAGCATATTATCTTTGTTTTACTTTTGGCTCTTTTGAGACTTTTGACATTATATGATATATGATACTTTTCATTTTGTTGAAACTTGCAGCCTTTGGGCATTTTGATATTCATATAATTAACATCCATATTGACACTGATTCCAAATTCAATGAATTATATTTATGAATGTATGAAATTGAAAGCAATTTGAATTAACTATAGTATTAAGTTACATCATATATATATTAACTTATGAATTTCAACTCAATTGCTATGTATAATGTATATGATGAATGATTTTAGATTTATCAACGTTATCATATGAATATATTTGATATTTCCCTATATTATTTCAATTTTCCCTATCTTTTATACAGCCATCCGCTTTGTCGTCCCCTCTCGTCCGAGAAACCCATTTTGCTATCCTCCTATCCCAAAAACTTGGAGTAACATAGCAAAACTATGAATATCAAAACATAGGAAAAGGTTGCAATTAGCTATGGTGTTACTGAAATATTGTAATTCATGTTGGGTAAAACAAATCTTTTGCTGCCAACTTGTTTTTCTCATTAATCATTGTATTGATGGTTTAGGTACTATACTAATTGCTTTGTGGTTATGTACATTTAAGTTTCAAGCAGTGAACCCCGGGGACACGTCCCCCCCCCCCAAAATCCCCAGCGTTCTCGGAACAGGGACGCACCGGGGATGTGGGGACGACATTCCAGCGTCCCCAACGGCGCCACTGCAATCTTAACCCATTGCTAGAAACACGAGGACATTCTGACATTCCTGGAATGCTAAGGGGGGTAAAATAGCGTCCCTTGAGCATTCCGGGGAAGCCCATGCGTCCCCCGTCACAGCAGCATTCTTGGGTTCTATTCAAATTCATTTGTATTCACATTTTCATTTCTATTTGTTTGCAACAACAACGAGTGAAGAGCTGAGAAAAGAGTGATTGGAGGAGTGAAAAGAGTGATTGGAAGTGAAAGAGGAGTGACAAGGAGCAAGAAGAAAAGAAAGAAGATTCTTCACCTTGTTGAAGAGAGTTTTCAAGCAAAAGGTAGGGTTTCTACCTAATTTTTTATTTTATTTTCTGATTTTCAAATCAATGTTCAGTATTTTTACATTTCTTGTTGTTTCATTTTCTTATAGTTATTTCATTTCTAAATTCTTGTTGTTTCATTTACTAAATTAATTTAGACAATTAGATTTCGTTTACAATTAAAAATTCAATTTGTTAAAATATAGAGTTTTATTTTTTTAATTTTAATGTTAAGGCATAGGCTGAAACTGTGTTTATTGAATTTTTTTTCATTTTGTGAAATGCAGTGTCAAAATGAGCTCCCACAGTCATGAAATGAGTGATGATGAGATGGAAACTCATTCTCATAGTGGCATCCAATCAAGTTATGAACCTAGGCATGATGATGACACCAATGAGGGGGTTGAGCATGGGTCAAATCCACAAGGACAAACTAGTTCCATAAGTAGTGCACCACTTGCTACTGATTGCCCCTCCACACTTTTGGCAAAGTGGGCTAGGGGTCCTTATGATCCCAAATCTCCTCTCAAATAGTTTACAACAAGAATAACAACCCCAATGCCATCAGGTGGTGGCACAAGGAAATGGAAATGCAACATTTGTGGTACAAAATGGTTCAGTAGCATCACTAGAGTTAATGCACACTTTCTCTTTTGGCCAAGAAAAGGTGTGGGGGCATGTGAATTTTTGAAGCTGGCTAAAATCTGCATTATAGAATTGAGTTCAACAAGCTTTGGGTTGTTCCAGATGACTTGGGAATTGCAATGCCTACTACCTTGTCTAGTAGGCAATAAATTCAAAGTATTCAGCAAATGCATGAGCAGCAAATACAGAGGTAGCCACATATTTCTACTCCTAGATCGCATCAAAGAACAACAGCATTGTTAAAGGCAGCCTCATGACCTTCATCCACTTAGAGTGCTATGGCTGAATCACAATAGGGCAAAGAAAAATGCAAGGTGCAAATTGAAAGTAACCCCATAGCTGATTTGTTTAACGTGCACCTGAGAGAGCAGATAGAGGATTCCATTGGCAGATTCTTTTTTTTCCAATGGCATCCCATTTCATGTAGCTTGATCTCCTTATTTTAAGGAGATGATGTCGATGGTGGCAAAGGGGGGAGGACCATCATTTGTGCTACCAGGTGAGCACAAATTGAGGACCACGATCTTGGATAAAGAGTATGCCAAGATCAATTCATTGATGGAGACCATGAGGGCATGTTGGGAGGAGTCTGGATGCAGCATTATTATGGATGGGTGGATGGACATTAGGCACCGTCCACTCATCAATATCATAGTTACATGCTCAGAGGGCCCATTCTTTCTTAGGGCGGTTGATTTCTCAGGGCATCGAAAGGATGTTGATTTTCAGTTTGACATCCTTCGAACAGTTATTAAGGAGATTAGGCCAAAAAATGTGGTCCAAGTGGTGACAGATGCAGCACATGTGTGCAAAGCTACAAGGAAGCTTATTGAGGCAGCATATAGACACATTTGGCCTCCATGTTGTGTGCATGCCATGAACAATGCACTCAAAGACATGGGGAAGATTGACTAAATTAAGGGAGTGGTCAGCAATGCTAGAGATGTGCAAACGTATATCTGCAACCACCACACTTCACATACACTCTTCAGAAGCTTCGCGAAGGAGTTCTTGAAACTAGTTGAGACCAGATATGCATCCTATTTCATTCTTTTGGAGAGAATGCTTGAGTTGCAAGAGCCACTACAAGTCATGGTCATGACGAATGAGTGGAATCAATGGGATGGGTCCTAGACAAAGCATGGGAGGAGAGTGAAGAAGATGGTGAAGAGTGATGCATTTTGGAGTGATGCAAAATACATAGTCTCTATCATCACTCCAATTTTCCAGGTCATCAGATATGGGGATGGGGATACACCTAACCTTGAAGAGGTGTATAAGTGCATTGATTCTATGCTTGGCCAGATGAGGGTCGTTGTGCGAGAGGACCCCACTTTAGCATTCTACAATGAGCACATTCGGCCTATTATTCAGCGCAAATGGGACAGACTAAACACTCCCTTGCACATGGTTGCTTATGCATTGAATCCGAATTGGTACATGCCTAGGCCTAGTAAAGTTACACCGATTCAGGATGATGAGGTGAAGGAAGAGTTCTTCAGGTGCATTGATAAGATGTATGACTCTGAGACTGTTGGGAAGATTTGCAATGAGTGGACCAAATTTTCTACTCTTAGGGGTTATAAGGTTGCAGCAAAGGCGGACATAAGAACTATGGCACAAGAGGATCGGATTTTGTGGTGGACTTGTCATGGACTGAAATCAACGACTACCACACTAGCCATTTGTTTGTTGTCTCAAGTTTCTAGTTCTTTAGCTTCTCAAAGGAACTGATCTACTTATTGATGGTCCCAACCGGTGCTGAGAGGGGAGGGGTGAATCAGCACCCACTAAAACTTGAAAACAAATTTGATATAATGTAAATAAAACTGTAAGCATAACAAATTCTAGAACAGAAATAGCTATCACACAATCAAGCAATAAACAACATCAGATTTATCACGTGGAAACCCGAATTGGGAGAAAAGCACGGTGTGAGTAAACCTCACAAATTTTGCACTCTTCTGAAGTGCGCCCTGTAAGGAGCATTCCTTGTTAAAGGATTACAAACACATTGTTAGATGCGACCCGATTAAGAGATTTAAGAAATAAGGTCTATTAGAACCTGCCTAGTTAGAAGACTTAGAACACCTAAACAAATGTCACCCAGTTAAGGGATTTAATACAAGGGACCTGTTAATGTCCACCCAAAATACTGGGATTTTGCTATTGCAATTATCAAAGAGCAATAGAGGGTTTGATCTTTTGATGATGGCTTTGTTGAGCCTGATAAGATCGTTGTTCTATTCAACTAAGGATCATCACCGGTCACTGCAGGTATGTTCTCCTTGGCTGTTGTGCTTTTTTGCACACTCTACTTTCTTCTCCTCTCTTCACCTTAGTAGCTTCTTCAGCATACAGGTTCACTCTTTTCTTTGGCAGAATGAAGGCAAACTATATTTATCTCAGGCAGAGGAAAATATAGACTTATTGCCCTTTCTTCTTTTTACATGCATGACCTATTTAAAGACCACCTTCGGATCCATCACCCAATGGAGTCTCAGTTCACTAAGAAAAAATCTGATGCATGCCATGTTTTTTCCACTTCATGAAGGAAACGACAGATGCGTGTCAAAAGCTTTCCTTCACAAGAGATATCTTCATGTTTTAATGCCATAAACTTTGGCATTAAAACCTTCAATCGCGCCTTGCACTGATCATCTTGATAACTCAAAGTCTATCGGATTTTGTGCACCAAATCCCGGTCAAAGAGTCAGACAACTGTTTGTCGACTGTGACTTTCCTCGGTTGATCAGTCGTGATGAAATCTTCACTGATCGTTTAATATCCTTAGGTTGTGCAAAGGTAAGAACCTTAACCTATCACCATCCCTTTTACTGGCTGTACCGGTAGAACCCTTTCCTCGGTTCCTGTTACCGGTTACCGGTTGTGTCTTCCTTGATTACCGGTTGCTATGATGATCAGTAGAGCTTTATTACTATGTGTCACCAGTCTTTCTGCACTTATCAATGTCAGTTGTTCCTGACCTGTTGATTTGTCCTTGGTTTCTAATTGAATAAGATTGTGGACCTTCCTAGACATAACTAACAATCACTCTTTGCCAATCAATGACAAAACCAGTTTGCCATATACCGATTACATTCCTTACCAGTGAATCTCCTAATGCCAACACTTATAGCTTCGTTCACTCTCTTAAGAGGAACAAACTTACCTCTCAGATAGCAGAGAAGTTAGTGGTTGTACATAGTGCCTTGCATATCACTAACCATAGGACACGTGTACAAGGAGAGCCTAGCAGCACAATGGGATGTAGAGCCAGAGGAGCCATCACAGATCGATGAGGATGAGGATGCTTTAGAAGTAGGGCTGGTTGGTGTTCCCTTCACGGCTCTTGACCTTGGAAAGTCTAGTAGTTCTAGTGATGAGGAGTTTGCCAACCTCCCGAGAGATGATTAGAGGTCTCCTTCACTACATTTTGTCATTTTGACATTTTGATATTGTACTTGTTTTGATATCATGCTACTCAATGTAATCATCTTTATGATTAGATACTTTTGATATCTATTATCAATTTATCATATGATAATCATATAATATAACTCTTCCATTTGTTGATTCGACAATTTATAATTTTATTGTTCAATGTTCAAGTATTTACTATTTAGTAATTTTACTATTTTACATCTTTATGTCTTATACATCTTTTCATAACTAGCATTTTAAGTAGCATATGTGTAGTATATAATATATACAGCCCCCCCCCCCCCCCTGTCGTCGTCCCAAAATTGAGGGCCCTTTGTCCCCCCGTCCTCGAAACCTGTCGTCCCGACGTCCCCTCATCCCCAATGGCGGTGTAATTATTGTTTTAAGCAACAACCACTTACTCAAACAACCAAAAAATAGTAAGTTGAAATTTGGGGTAAGGGGGATGAGGCGACAGATCTCTCTATACCAAAGCATTGTATTGTCATGTGCACTACCTTGTTGAATTAAGATATCATTCTCTCTATCATATTTGTTGCATTCAAGATATATAATTCTTCTTCAGAAAATAGTGTACTTAAGTAATATTGTATTTTGGTGCATGCAAAGGCACTAAATAAATGCAAAGAATCATATCCTTCTTGCAGTAATGATAGAGTATAGCTACATTACAATTTCTACCCAACAATCTGCTTTGGGAATCCCCTTAGCATGATTTATGCATAACCACAAGACAGTCATGTTATTCAAAAAGACTTGTCAATTTAGATTATTTGAGTTGCATCATCTTTTTCTCTTTCACAAAACATCTGTGATAGTTAAGGAAAACAGAAGGACATCAATAAGATTGTTTACCATGCAAAGCACCTATACTGGAAACAATGCATGACCATTACCTGAATTCCATTGGAAAATCTGTAAGTAATTTCAATGATGTCAACACCTGGATATCCTTCAATTCCATTCTCAGCCTCTTTACTACTAAAAGAAATATAACGAGCACTCATGTCCCCCGGTGGCTGATTTCCTGAGATAACATCATAAACTGCCAAACATTGTGGGCAAGTGGGACGTGTTTTGAACCATTGCTCGATACATTTTCTGTGAAAGAAATGGTGACATTTCACCAGTTCGATGACTTTTCCTTCATGCAAGCTGCAAAGGCAAATAGAACACTCATCATCATCATCAGAGTTGGAGGTAGAATCATATCCAGGATGCGGGTAACACTGGCTGGACGGATCTTGTTCATTTCTGATTACCTGTCCATGTAAAGTTCCATTTAAATCCTGACAATGATCCATATTAACAGGCTGGATTTTTGACAACTGATCTGAAAAATATGCACATCTTCGGACATTCCTACGATTTGAATTTTTAAGATTACATTGAAATCCATCTGCTTCAAATAGAATTGAATACTTTCGACCCTTCAATTTAAAGAAAACACCAGCTGGACAATTCACACAGTCACTTGTACGGCTAGCCATGTAGTTGTTCCATGCTGCTTCAAACTTTTTTGTAAGATAATCATTGTAGTTGTGCCATTGACTACTCTCTTCTTCCCACCATTGCCAAATGGCAAAAGAGGTTTCCCCATTTACACATCTCCGCACTGGGCGCAATCGATGAGTTATGCGATTGACCTGTGTAAAAAGTAAAACTATAAGTAGCAACATATAGATTTGTGATTTTCGTAATAAAGAACTCATTTAAACAAATAGAAGCTTGAATGATTAAATAATATATGAAATAGCAAGCTTGGTACATATTCAGTAAATGATATCTTTGGAATATTCAAAATGTATGATTCAGATTCCAAATGCCATATAGAATTACATACTTGTGATGGAAGCATCAAATGCCATACACAACCTCGGTAGTTCTAGCTACAAAAGCAAATTTTTCTTGAATTAATCTCCAAAAAAAAGAGGAAAAAAATATTCTTTTAGCTCCATATCCTTCAAATGATCTGTTTTCTGTCATCAGGCTTCCCAATACTCCTGATAATAATTTTCATGAATATCATCCTGTTTTCAATTGATGTGATCATCATTTAAGCATTTTTGAAGACTATGCCAAATCTATCTTAATACTTTGCAGTTGAATCTTTACAGAAATGTTATGGGTTGAAACCTGTAGACAGTTCTGTGATATCATTAATAAATGTTGTGTCAATTTTACTATGTTCTCAATTTGGCTTAGGTAGTAAATGTTACATGGTAGTTATAAACAGCTGACCTAATGGTTTGTCTTAACCAACAACTATTAGTCTGACAAATACCATTTCCACTAAAACAGTACGAATGCTAATTTTATGACGGATCCTCTGCTCTAGCAAGAATTGAATTGAACTCTACATATGCAATAGAAGCATTGTACTCTATATTATCTGTGTATTTTTTATTTGTATGATATGTGACTACCATTATTCTTCTATACTGCAACACATTACCAGTACAATGCTTGCCAGCATAACAGGATCTTTCATAAAAGTCTTCTCCCTTATCCTAACAGTAGAAAATGTTGTTTTTTGGACCTGTGGTTCCCCTGTAAGGCATAAATGTTGGTCCAACTATCCATAAGTACAATGTAACATGCACTACCTAAGATGACTATTGAGAACATTAAAAAAGTTGGCACAAAACATATACAAACAGACACATATATACACCATCTGCCTCTCTGTCCTCATTTAATTTTAAATGGTAAGTTGCTATGAGGCTCACCAAAGACCTATTGCCATGGGTATATGTACATGGTGCTGAGAAGGAATTAGAAGAGCTTTGTCTGTGTTGATGGAATCCCCAAGTAATTCTTTTTCTTGGGAATAGGAAAAGGTAAACACAGGAACACATTTGCGATTTAAATTTAATAGACTCATTTTGAGAGAATCTACAATTCAATTTGGTATTTGAGTGTCCATTAATATATATTTTACAAAAGTTTGCAGCTGTTGAAATAACTAATGAGCAGTGCATAATCTTCATATTCTAATAGTAAATCAATACTAAAAATCAGTAATCATTTACCTGGCTGAGCACTTGATTCTTGAAGTAGATACAGTGAGTTGGACTGGAGCCTTGCAATAGACTAATCTGAACAGACACTTGGCCATTAGTATAGGCAGATTCAATTGCAGCACTGCATGCATGGTTGTAAGGACACCACCGTAAATCATTAGTCTGCCACTTCCATCCAATTTCAAATGTTGAATCATTGCTGGCTAAGTCTGAGTTTGTGTTTAAATGTGAATTTGCATTACAATTAGTTGATGTTTGATTTTGCAAACATGAACATCTACGAACATTCCTGTGAAAAGAAGTTTTCACATTGCACTGCACTGCTTCAGCTTCAAACAGGATAGAATATGTTCTTCCTTTTACATTGAAAAATACACCAGCTGGACAGTCATGTCTTCCCGATTTCTGATTAGCAATGGAATTCATCCATGCTGCTTCAAACTTTGAAGTCAGCTCACCTCTATATTCATGCCATTGGCCTTTCTCTTCTTGCCACCATTCCCAAACAGCAATTAAACTTTGCTCTCCAATACATCTCCTTACTGGGCGCCCCCTATAAGTCCTAAGATTGACCTGCCTCAAAAACCAAAATCCAGAAATGTTGGTTGATACCTCAGCAATTCCAGTTTACAAACAATGGAGATAAACTATAGAAGCTAAAATTTATGTGTCATATCAGAGCAGATAATCATTGGAAAAGATTCTCATCTTGCAAACCAGAACAAAGCAACTGTAGTTTATAACTCTAGTATAGCAAAGAAAAAAAGTGCTTTAAAAAATAAGGGTACAAGTGCACTGCGAGAAATAAATTCTGGTACTTGACCAAACCTACAAAGTACAAAATTAAAAAGCACGTATGTACCCAAAAGTACAGATAATATATAACGTTACAAAGATGAACTGGAATGCCCAAAAAATGCAGCAACATTAGAGAAAACTACAAAATCAAATTTTAGATGTTATCAAAAATTCAACAAGGTAAAGAAATAATTGAGGTTACGGATTGAAATGATAGGAAAGATTTTGATAAAATTTATATTTGTATGATAGCTAAGGAGACATTATCCTAGTCGAATGAAAGAGAATATCATAAAGAGGAAATAAAAGAGAAGAGCTACCAGACTTGGAAACAAGAAGAAAAAAGGGATAATTCAAATAAGAACCTTTAAAAGAAGAATAGGCAATGAGAAGCCTAACAAAAGAAGAAACAAAAAACAACAAATCAAAAAATTTAGGCATGATGATTTTAGTCTAATATTTAAGTTATCGTATTAGGCATCATGCCTCATAACTACAGGTAAGTGGTGTAGTGTCAAATCCACCATTGGGACTGCAGTAATTTAGTTATATTCCGTTACAACATATATATCCAAGCCTTGGTATGTATGAGTCTTTAATGTGTGAACATGCATATAGCCCTTAACAGTTCTAATTTTGCCATTTGGTGAATCTACTGACAGTGAGAAATACAAAACAACATTTCAAAACTTGGACCCAATGTTAGACTAACATGGAACACTCCAGACATTTCTTCTAACTTAAAGACAGAATCATTCATCGCAAAGTCTGCCAAGGAGGGAAAAAGGGAGTTTGTGGATTAGAATATAGTTAGGAAGAAGAGAATTTTGGAGTTAGCTGGTGGCTCAATTTAGGGTATGAAAATAAAACAAGAAAAATGATTAAAGACATGAACATGAGTGAATGGAAGGAATAGTTTGAGAAAAAAATATTAAGATAAAAATTTGTCAGATGGAGAACTTACAGAAATTATGAGGTCGAAGAGCTTAACCCACATGTACAATTTAGATTTTAGAAAGTTGACCAATGGAGATTAACATAAGTACTACAAGAAAGTAGAAATAACAAGTTTGTTGAGAACTTTTGTATCAGATATTGAACCAAATGGTATTGAGTTTTACTAGGCTTGAAAAACATGATAAGGATGAGTAGATGGAAGGATAGAAAGACACCAGGTTCAGAATATTGTCCAAGCAGGTTGAGAATCTTGTAGAAAGTCCTATTAACGATCAAGTGAATGCAACATGAAACTAATATGTGTCTCTTGGACAAATTATTGCTTTAACACTACTGAGCTGTTTGGGCTTGTGCAAATATTTTTGTCAGATGTAATTATTGGCTCCACCATTTGTTTATGATCCTTGTGAAAGATTTTTTGATGAAATGCATGTGTAAAGAGTTTTTAACGTTAAGGGTGGCACATCTGCTTTAAAAGCCATTCTTTATGGATTTCTTTTGTCTTTGATTGCTAATATAGTTGGTCTCACGTCCCATATTTGATGTTCTAGTCTCCATATATTGTCATGGTATGTCTTTATAGTTGAACAGAAGTTCCAAATAAAGAAAATATTCAAAAATCCTCCTACTTAATGGTATAACTTTGATGAGCAACAAATTTCAGGATTTTGTGACCCCAAAGTCACATGACAAGAGTAATGGAAGTGCTATGAAGTTATGAACCGTACTCCTCAGCTTATGCTAGTTGGGGTTCTTGTATTGGTTTCTTAAACCATGTGTTGCTGGTCCTCAGCAGTGTTGTATTTCTGTTTTGGTTCTTCTGGGATTCTCTTCCTATAGCTTTGTATTATAAATGGGTGTTCTCTCAAGTCCCATTGACCTAGTTTCTATTTTAATCTGATGTAATACGATGTATTTCTTTCTTTTCTTTTCCTTATCAAATTATCAGCATGTGAGGAACTTATTCTACACTTGCAGAATGACAACATTACTAAAAACAACAGCGTCAAAGTTGAAGAACTTGTATGAGACACCAAACTTACCTGAGTGATGTACCTGAAAAAAGAGCTAATAAATATAAGCACAGTCAGTTTCCAGTCATATAATATTATTGAAAATATATCATTCAATAGCAATTGGTGAGAAATTTGGTAATGAAGAGATGGTTTCAATAATAAAATAGAGCAACAAAATCATTCAAAGCATGCAATACAATAATGAAGACTAAAACAAAGGTTAGAGATATTTGTTAGTCACTCAAGGACCTCCCAAGATCACCTGGAAAACAAAAAAATATCCTTCTATAAGAGAAAAAAGAAAGAACATAAATTTGTTAATGATTGATGCAAAATGATATTAGTTCAAATGATCAATGAGTGTGCATAATCAATGAATAGGTATGTATGATGCCTTGCTTATATAAACAAGGTAGAGAGATTGGACTAATGAGGATAATGACAAGTGTCTTAATCATATGGTATGTAACAACTTCATATGTCTACTAGAGATTTCTAGAAAGAGTCCTAACTGCCTTAATAAACTTAACATATGAAATTGTGCAAATAGGACCTAACTAATAACTAGTTAGATAATCTGCCTTGGTCACACTACAAAGGGCAAACTAGATAGGAAATACCCCAGTTCACACTAGCACTCCTCTTTAAATGCAACTTAGTGAGAACGATCAACAAATGCAAACGATGCAAGGATGGGTCTCAACCTATGTTATAGAGGGACACGTCCCCTGTCCCCAAGGGACACGTCCTTGTCCCTAAGACATTTCAAGGATGGGGGAACGTAAAGGAAACGTCCACCATCCATCCCCGATTGCAAAAAACTGGAGGAAATGGTAGGAAACATCCCCTAACATTTGGGGATGGCTAGCTGTCCCAAAACTCCTAGGGAACGCCAAAACATCCCTTATCCGTCCACAAAACAAATAGGTGCCCCCTACACATTTGGATGATTTTCAGCATTAAAAAACAAAAAATACACTTTTTATAAAGTTCTTTTTGTCAAAGCGGCAATGGGGGGGCACAAGGTTCGAATTCATGTCCATGGACAATAAAATTCAAATGAATTTCGGCATGGGAAAAAATTCAGCAAAAAAAATTGTGATTAAATATGTTAAAATTTTAATTTAAATAAAAATAAATATATCAAGTTTTATTTATTAAATAATAAGTATTAAAATATATTAAAATTATAAATCTAATATTTAGTTTACATTTTTTAATATTCATCATAATAAACATATTAAGTTTTACATATTAAATAAAAATAGATTAAAAAATTTATATATTAAATAAAAATATATTATAATTGCTGGTCAAGCTGGATATACGGAAAGCCTATGATCATGTCAATCAATCTTTCTGACTTCAGGTATTATGGTGTTTTGGTTTTTCGGAGCAGTGGGTTGAATGGATCAAAATTTGTATTATTACACCTAGGTTTTCAGTTCTTGTTAATGGAGTCTGCAGGGCTTTTTTGACTCCTCGAGGGGCTTGAGACAAGGTCATCCCCTCTCACCGGCCTTATTTATTATTGTGGCTGAAGTTTTGGGCAGAATGATTTCCAAAAAGAGGCAGAAGGACAATGGAAGGGTATCCAAATAACGCAAGGTATGGATCCAACTTCACACCAGCAGTTCGCAAACGACAATCTGTTGATGGGAGAGGCGTCTCTTAGGGAAGCTCGGTGTATGAAAGCCACGCTGGATAAATACTGCAGGATATCGGGCAAGGCAGTAAATTGGAATAAATCAGAGATTATTTTCTTCAACACTAGCTTGAGGAAGCAACACGAAATATGCAGTATTCTACAAATCAAACCAGGGAGATTACCAGGTAAGTTTCTAGGTCTACCTTTGTTTGGGGGGGTTGGTAGAGTGAATTTGTGGGCTAGATTGGTGGATAATTGTACTAGCAAAATGGAGGGGTGGAAAAGCAGATGGCTTTCTTCCACTAGTTATATATTATTGCTCAAATCCATTGTCTCTGCCATCCCCCTTCACACTATGATGTGAATGCAAATCCCAGCAAAGATTATCAAATCAATTGAGCAGAAAATGAGGAAATTTTTGTGGAATGGAAGTCAAGAAAATGACAAAATTCCTTTGTTTGCGTGGGAACAAATATGCAAGCCAAAAGGTGTCGGTGGTGCGGGCCTGAGAAGGTGGAATTTGATGAATGAGGCAATGGGAGCAAATCTCATCTGGATGATGTATAGGAATCCACTGTAGAACTGGGCCATTATTCTTTCAAGGAAGTATTTGGACAACCAAGACAATGATCGTATTCTTACAATTGCTAATCCTATTAAGGGCTCTGCAATATGGAATTTCATGATCAATTGTAAACATGTAATTATAGACCATATTACATGGAAGCTTGGAGACGGGGAAAAAGCAAAATTCTGGGAAGACTCAATTGAAGGCCAGCCAGCTTTAATTACTGGAGATCATAATAGAGTGCTGAGAGCTAAAGTGGAAGCAGCGTGGGGAGATAGGGTAGTGGATTTGATCACTAAGAAACATGAGGAAGGAACAATCAAATGGGAGTGGAAGGATGCAACTGTTTTGGGACACAATGTAGATGAGTTGAGAGGATTCCAACAGATCAAAGAGAGCAGGAGACTTTTGTTATCAGGAGAAAAAGATGAAATCATAAGGTGCGGGTGCAAAAGGAGTGAATATTCAGTGTGGGTTGGGTATAAACTCGTGGAAGCCACAGAATTGTTGGAGCAAGAGCCTACGAATTTATTTTGGAATACATATTGTCTCCCCAAGGTGGGTGCCTTCACTTGGTTGGCATGTAAGGGCCGAATTTTGACAGGAGAAAGGTTAATGAGGTATGGATATCATGGTCCCTGTTTGTGTCCTATGTGCAAATGTGAAGTGGAGAGTGTTGACCATCTGTTGTTACATTGTAAAGTGGCCAATCAATGCTGGCATTATGTTTTGAGTAAATTGAATGTTCAAGGGGCCTTTCCAGCCTCTTTCAAGCAAATGTTACAATCTTGGCAAAGGTCGAAGCATAAATCTGCCTTCTCATCTATTTGGATGATTTGCCCATCATCGATTGTTTGGTAGATATGGAAGGAGCAAAGTATAAGGATTTTTCAGGGAATTGAGGAATCAGTGGAATGACTGTGTTCTAGAACTGAACTTAGCATAACGGAATTAGTCAATGTGGCAGTAACAACACAGAATCTGAGTAAATACTCATTTAGCTCAACAAACAGTTATCTTCAATAATCATGGAACATGCTGAGATACAGACCCGTTAATGGGTTTGGGAAAGTTGATCTTCAACAGAGGCGGTGGAAAGAGGTTCAATGGAGTGCCCCGGATGCAGGTTGGGTCAAGGTGAACTTTGACAAAGCTGCTAAGAGCAATCCAGGTCCTGCAGGGGCGGGATGTGTAGCAAGGGATGCCAATGGCAACATTATTGCCACAAAGAAGAAATCATTGGGGGCCGGAACCAATCATGAAGCAGAAGTCCAAGCGGCTTTGATGGGGTTGAATTGGTGCAAAGATTGCATGTTGAGAATTTGCATTTGGAAGAGGATTCTCAGATAATTGTTAATGCAATTGCAACAAGCACGATGCATGTGTGGCGACTGCAAAAGGTGGTTGATATAATCAGGAAAAAACTTAGCCAATTCCAAAACTTCAAGATCTCATATATCTATTGTGAAGGGAATACACTTGTCGATTCATTAGCAGCTGACATGGCAGTGGCATAGTGAAAGCATTTTGGTGACAACATGGTGCTTGTGGGAGTAGATTTGATAGGTTGAATGATGAGGTGGGCAACATCCGTGCAGAGGGGGGGGGTGACATCAAGCGCCCAAATTGTATCTTTGATGTGATGTTTGAAACAAAAGGAAAATTGCATTTGATTTTGGCGGTCGGAGGTGTCTTCAACATGGACAAGGTGGCGGTTGATCATCTTCCCTGAGGTTGTCCTACACATGCCACATTTATTGAACATTCAATGTCGGGGAATGTTGATATTATACATTCCTTGATTGCCAAACCCAATGGCACAGTTTCAGACAACAAAAAAGATAGGTGATTTGTGAAGTGGGAAGAGTTTTGTGGTGTCATGGAAGCGAATTTCACTTTTGGCGCCACGAAGCAGCAGATGGCCTTCAAGGGGTCTATCACAACGAAGCGATTGAGCCATATTTTCATCTCTCAACACCCTCTTTTTGTGGAGGTGGTCAATGCCCTTCTAGGGTGGAATATGTGCTATCAGATTTTTGGTGGTGCACAAATGCAGATATCGGTGCTCTATTTTGTGAGTGGGGGCTGCATTTTTCCTAGAAGGAGGAGGTAAAGCATATTATGCAGCGTTGTGTTTTCCCTAAATGGCGAGTGGGTATGGAAGAAATTTTGCATTGTGCGGTCTTGGGCCATGGTTTTATCACTGCTTGTGGGGATTGGCTTGGATTGCCTGGGCGCCTACATCTTGCATAATAGTTCCTATGGCACAGAGGGTTGGGAAACAACATTAAAAGGAAAATGGATGCTCAGAGGGTTTGGGCTTTGGTTGTGAATTTTGTGCATGATTGGGGCTTGGAGTTGGCTACTGGGTTATCTAGGAAACAACTGAATCAGGATGTTTTGCATTTGAAACTGGTTGATGTCTAGGAGGAGATGGAGACCCAAAGAAGGGCACGAAGGAGAAACAACCCAAATCCAGGTCGAGGTCAGGGACGTGGGAGAAGGAATGCCGATGGTGTTGGCGGGCATGGACGCAATGCACAAGCTCCTGGAAGGGGTTCTGGTCCTAAGTGCAGAAGGGTTTCACAGAGGACGTGCAACTACAACCGAAATGGAGCTGCAAGGGCTAGTACAGGACAGAACGATAGTGATGATGGTGCAAGGGCTCTTGTTTCGGTTGGTAAAAGTATTTGCTAGGTTTTTGTATGGTCATCTATTCTGCCAGTTAGATTTTTGACATGTTGGTTTCACTCATGCATGTTCATAGGCAATTTTGTGTAAATGTAATTTTTTGTGATATGGGTCAAGGTGGTAGAATTTCAAGGTATAGTGTAATGGGTCATGTTGTTCGAGTGCATAGGGCATACTGTGAATTTGGCTCGATGTCTGGTTGCTGGATGTATGAATGGGGTCGGTGTGGTTGTCTGGTTTCCTGCTAAAGTCAGTACTGAACATACTTTTACTATAATTATCTTTTCTAATAATAATATAATAAAATTACAACTTTTATCGATAAATATATATATATATATTATAATTATGAATTTAATTTAATATCTTTTAAATATTTAATTATTAGACATTCAATTAAAAACAATTCAAGTTGATATTTTGAAGTTTGAGACTTTTGGATACATGTTTGAGACATGTTGTTTTAGATATTTATATTGATAGACCATGGTTTTGATGTTTAAGACTATTCTTATAATGTTGTTATACTACTAATTTATATTGTTGCTATTATCATCTATGTTGTTATACTATTGTTGTAACTCGTGAATCCGTGATTTATTTGCATATTGTTTTGTTGTTATCAATTATTGACATGTATGTCTCTCTCTATTGTTATAAAAATTTGTATCCTACTATCCCCTATTTTTGGCCCTTTAGGAAACATCCCGGAAATGCATCCCCTGTCGTCCCCCTGTCCCCATCCCTGAAACGTCGTGGAACATAGGTCTCAACAACTAGACTATGTTAAGTGCCCATTTACAAATGCAATTTCTCACAAATGGAGAAAAAGAGAAAACCTAATAGAACAAAACTTTTGAAATGCAATAAAAGACAAGAAAAAATGCTCTCTAAAAGATGAGCACAAAACCCCATGTGAGGAAAAAGTCCCCCCCCCCCCCAATAAGAGAGAAGAAGAGAGACCATGGAGCCCCCCACCCCCCTCAAGAGTTGAGGGCTGCATTCCATGGCCCACTACAATGGCATCACAATACACTCACAAGGATGCCCATACCTACGCTATCGCAAACACCTATAGGTCTATAGTACCTTTACTTGTAGATTCATTTTTCTTTTTCTTTTTTATTTCAATGATTGACCAAAATTGCAACTACCATACGGATCTCGCAACCACCTTGTTACTTCAAACCCTTGTAGGTTTGACCTCACATTCCTAATTTGGGCAAAATCAAAATGAAAAACTACAAACTAAGTTTCTTAAACACTTTGAATTGAATGGTGAGATAAGACTTACACCAACAAGCTCCAATATGAATCTAAAATACAAAACCACGAAGAGGAACCCTCCCAAAATTTGATATTTCTATCAACTTTTTGTATTCTCCAAATCATCATATGATGCAAGAGAAGAGCATACTCAACTTTTCAAGATCCACCAAAATTTTCAATCTAGTAAAAGCTTTACCCAAATTCACTCTCCACTATGACAAGTGGATTTGCAGATTTGAGGCTCCAATACCATGTCAGTCACTCAAAGACTCAAGTTGTCAAGACCACTTGTGAAACTAAAATGTCCTACAAAAGAGAAAAGCAAGAGCATAAATTTTCCAACAATGAATGCAAAATGATATTACATCAAATGATCAATAAATGTGCAGACTCAATGTATGTGTGCATATGAGGCCTTGCTTATATAGGTAAAGGTTGAGAGATAGGACTAACTAGAATGATGGCAAGTGCCTTAACCCCATCTCATGTGACAACTAGGGAATAAGATCACATATCGACAAGAAGCTTCTAGAAAGACTTTTAACTCCCTGAGTAAACTTAACATGTGAACATGTGTGTATATGACCTAACTAATATTTAGTTAGATAATGTGCCTTGTTCACATTAACGATGTTAAGTTTAAATTTTAATAGAATTACTTACATAAGAAGAGAGGATCAAAGAACATCTTGAAGAGTGCAAAGCATAGGTGTTTAAGAAACACAAACAAACTAACAAAAAGTGCATAAGATTGAAAAAAATAAGATGTTATATAAGTCTAGGCATCAAGAAAACAATTATTTCAAGGCAAACCACTAAGGCTCATTAAAGTCAAGAAGAATCTGTTGAAGGTAATTTTCTCAAGGATTAAGATATATTGACTATTAGAATAGGCAACAATAATTTACAGATTGATAAGACCTTATGGAAAATCCTACATGAATCCAAAATTCTACATACAAGGCCAATGACCATAAGGCCTTCATATAATCAGAATGTTTGCATAAGGAAACATAAAGTTCTAGTACAAGTGAAATCCAACCAAACAACATCCAAAAAACAAGTGTCCTTAAGATTCACCACTCAAAAGCATCTCTACTTTAGGACTCCAACCATCTTCATCACCCAACCAAAAAAAATGCTACATCAATCTTTCATAAATACAAATCATGATTGATTTGATCAATATTCACTCTAACCAACCATAAATTGGGCTTGTCAATCAATTAATAAGAAATCAATGTGCTTGTCATCATTTTATCCTTGATGCACTTCATTAACTAAGACATACCAATTTGGCAAAGTTTGGCAGAGTGTTACTCTGTACTTGGGTTAGACCTAATAGCACAATCTTACTCTAGTCATGAGTTACATTAATTGGTATTACAAAAAGAATAGATAATGCAGTCGCTTCTCTAAACCTACAAGTTAATGTGAAGATCTCTTTCAAAATTAAAACCATAGATAAGACCTGTAGCCTATCCCCATTTCTTGTAGGCTAATGGATAAAGCAAGGTATATAATAATGTTATTTTAAGTTGGGCCTAGTATTTCTATTGTTAAAAGAGGTAACGTAATAATAAAATTATTGTAATTAATTAAAAAATGTTTTTAAACACATAATAATAAAATGTATTTTAAATGCTTATGGAAATTTGAATTACTGGGCCTGAATTAGAAAGTTATTTCAAAGGGTGCATGGATCCAAAGATCATTATCTTGACATCATTTTGCAAATCAAAATTTTAAAAAATTTGAGCTTAGAGTTCAATTTTCACATCTAAGGGAAAAAAAACACTTGGAATTTAGAGATCTTGAAGGACAAAATCCTTCTTGGATATTTATCATTGGATTTGAGGACAAAAACCCTCTTGGGTTTCTATCATCAGATTTGAGAACAAAAACCCTCATCTCCAACATGGGCAATTCCATCCAATGATTGCATGGGAGCTGAATTTGATGATTTTATTAGACTTTCAGATATGGAGCTGTTGATGTTTGTAGCATCGGTCAGATAAATAATACTGACTATATGATTATTATGAGAAATGATTTATTATATATATACATATATATCAATATATATAATAATTAAAATTACTATATATTGATACATATATATATAAAGTTAGATTATAATTATTTTCATAATAACTAAATAGTTAAATTGATAAAATAAACTAATGAATAGACATGTCCCATGAAGGGACATGTCTCTTCTTGTTCATGGGACATGTCTCTTCTTGTCCTTGTCATGTATAAATACAAAAAGATCGATGCATTTGGAAAACACATACAATCAGATAGTGCTATTACATTTGCAATGATCCTAAAACCTTAACATGGTATCAGAGCCAAGTTGCAAATGTAAGAGAGTAGTTTGTTGATGGTGAATGTGTGACTGTCACAGAAAATAAAGTCTCAGTACAAGGACCATATCTCACAAATGCACCGTTGGATTTTGCTGAATTTTGGATATGTTGGTGATAAAAAAGTTTAGAAGAATCTCACTGGAGTGATTGGAGAGAAAATGTCAGATTCAAAAGTTATGACCGACTGTGTACAGGTCTATGCAAAAATTTGTAAAAGAGCGAGGTTCCTTCTTTAAAAGCCTAACCACTTGAAGGGAGATCCGATCAAATTGAAGGTTTTCATAGTGTATAGAACCTTTGGATATTCAAGACAAGTCATGTAAATAATTCTAGTAATGTTCGAGAACAACGACATCAAACTGTGAATTTGCATGATATTTTCTATATGGGCTCACCTTACAAAATGAAATACTTGAAATTTATAAAAGATAAGTATTTCATGTTTTATTAAAGCACATAATTTTTGAGTTTGTAATTCATGCTATACTATTGGTTAGTAAAATATTGTATGCTTCTATCATTGATATTTACGGTTGAGATAGTTTAGTGAGCTATTTGTATTCTCTCTGACATACCTTCAGGACAGAAGCACAAGATAATTGCATTCAAGGGAGAAAGAACTTGATGCTTGCAAACAAATTGATGATTGAGACTAGATGCAAAGGGAGTCTGACATTTCAAAAGAGGTCAAGAAGTTGATAAACTTGAGCTTCAGAGGGAGCAGATGGTTCAGTCAACTTGTGACAATCTTGATCATATTGATTGAGAGGGAGTTCACTATTGAAGGTGAAACACTTCTGAGGTAAACTTGATATAATTGATTATTATACTAATGAATCATGAATG
Source organism: Chamaecyparis obtusa (assembly GCA_027943335.1). Lineage (NCBI taxonomy): Eukaryota > Viridiplantae > Streptophyta > Pinopsida > Cupressales > Cupressaceae > Chamaecyparis > Chamaecyparis obtusa. The sequence continues at coordinate 66,445 of BSBK01006452.1, read as the reverse complement.
TTTTTAATGGCCCTGCCCCCTGTGTAAATCATGCGGAAGTGACGACTTCCAAATGATTATCACTTTTATTTGCGATAGTTATTGGAAGGTGACGATCTTACAATAACTTGATCTTCTATTGTGATAGACATTTTGTGATGGCTGAAACAGATCATAATAGATGGCATCTTCTATTGTGATAGACATCTTGTGATGGCTGAAATAGATCATAATAGATGATGTGAATGTTCTTATGGTAAATGCACATTACCTATGAACATTTGTTGAGTACTTGGTGGATATCATGAGACTTGATATTATGCAGGTCATTACTCTGAGCATTTGGTGAATATCATGAGACTTGATATTCTGCAGGCCAATGCTCTCGATATCATGAGATGATATCTTTATGAACTATCGAGTACTTGGTGGACATCATGAGAATTGATGTTGGTAGGCCATTACTCTAAGCACTTGGTGATATTCTGCAGGCCAATGCTCTCGATATCATGAGATGATATCTTTATGAACTCTCGAGTACTTGGTGGACATCATGAGAATTGATGTTGGTAGGCCATTACTCTAAGCACTTGGTGAATATCTTGAGAGTTGATATTTTGCAGGCCAATGCTCTCAATATCATGAGATGATATCTTTATGAACTCTTGAGTACTTGGTGAATGTCATGTGTTGACAATCTGATAAGCCAATACTCAAGATATCAAATGGATAGAATCGCCGATGGAGGCAATCCACCTCAGGACTTGTGGATAGAATCGCTGACAGAGGCAATCCACACATTGAGACTATGTTTCTATTGATTACATCATGAGGATGATGCCTTTATCGCTTACATCATATAACTGACGTTGTCAAGTGTATTAAGTGTTGACATTGGATTGATTTATCCTCCCTAGCTAAGAGGGAGTGTTGATGTTTGTAGCATCAGTCAGATAAATAATATTGACTATATGATTATTATGAGAAATGATTTATTATATATATATATATATATATACATATATATCAATATATATAATAATTAATATTACTATATATACAAAGAGATCGATGCATTTGGAAAACACATAAAATCAGATAGTGCTATTACATTTGCAATGATCCTAAAACCTTAACAGGAGCAATAAGATTTTGTTGGCATGTTTTCAGAATTTATTGGCATATTCTGTTGTTATTTGCCTTCATCTATTGTTATCATATCCATGGTTTCAAAGCACCAATATACAAGGGATTTTGGAGAATATTTAATGCTAATTTGTCAGTTTGTAGCCATTTTTCCAGCCACCAATCTGCACATTCCTTGCCACAACTGCCATACTTACTAGCTGCTGTTGTACCATCATTACCATTACTGCACAGCAGAAACTATTGTTGTTTCAAAGAGTTCAAGGCCTGGTTTGCATCATATCAGTTGGATCAGCAATCTATATAGTTGTATGGAACCTTATGAGTGCACAATTATCATTTATAATTCTGAAATCATCTTTCCAACATCATTTAACAGCATTTGTAATTTTTTCCAATGTTTGCAATTAAAATAAATCAAATCAATCACAAAGGTTTCTCTATTGCTGCCTATAGGGAAGATTTGATACCATAGAGGCAAAGGAATAGTTGAAGGACAACAAGACACGAGATAATGGAAGCCAACTAGAAGATAAACACAAGAAAATAAGTTACCTGATGATCAAGTAAACAAATTGCAAAACACCATGGAAACAAGCCAACAAGCGCCTTGACCATAATATAGGAGTTCAACCAAGCCAAATGTGAAAGTATGTCTAAAGAAGCCGAAACAAGAGACATCCCACATATCAAAGGGATCTAATCAGCAATGGCAAACATAGAGATTAAAGAAAATGAGCTGAAGGAACAATTTGAAGAGGCCAAATCATAGGCACAACTAGTAGAAAAATCAATAGAAAAATGAAGGGAACTCAAAGAAGAAAGTCCAACTGCAAATATGGGAAAAAGGAAACCAACATGATAAAAGGGCTGGAAGAACACAGGTAAGGCAAGAACACCAAAATGCTAATTAAAGAATTTATAGTAAACAAACTTCAATGGGCACAACATATCCATCAAGTAAGTAGAATTAGAAGAATGGTAAAGGGAAGAAGAAATTGGAATGTCAAAGTAATCCTAAATAACATAGAAAATGTGAACAAAAGATTTATCAAAGGCACACAATTTTAACGCAGATGAAGATTTAATCCCAATACAACAAGAAGAAAAAAGCAAGGAGTGACAGAAAGTAGTAACAACAAGAAATGCAAGAAATGAGATGTGGTTATATAAGGGGAAAGCCTAGTTCAATGACAAAATGACACACAATATATAGGAAGATGGGGCCCACAAGAACACCTTACAATGGTAAGCTAGAATTGCAAAGGCTACCCTTGGAGGAAATGTCTTGGATTAAGGCCCATAGCAGACCGGAATGGACATAATTGTCTTTGTCGAAATACATAAACAAGAGGGCTGAAAACTTCTGATCTTTGAAGGTTAGAAGAAGGTTTCAATATGGACTGAATTAGCCATGGATGTCCATACAAAGGAAGGTATGAAAAGTGTTCAAGATATTTTTATAGCTCAAAATTGAAGAAGGCATGGGGACAAACCATTATATTAAGGGAATCATCAGGAGGAATCAGAAAAGTAGAAAAGAAAGAACAAAGTAATTGTAGTGTCGTAAATTGTATCCTTGTACAATTTCACACTCATTTGGGGCTCAATTTGATGTTTTTCCCTCATGCACCTGCTAGATGATTGATTGTGCTCATTACATGGCCAAATCTAGGAGCCTAGCACAATCCCAAGCATACAAACCAAATTTCAAGCCAAAATAGCAGGAATATGACACTAGGTGCCACTGTCCAACCATTTTGGGCCCAAATTGGAACCACTAATGGTCATAAGTTTGTTGAGCAAAAACTGATGTCTGCCTTCTTGGAAATTATCAACACATTTCATGAGGTTGACCATAAATACAAGCCTCGCCCCCTCACTTCAACATCTCTCATCTCCGAATTCATTTATCACCAAGCAATTGAGCAAAAGCAATTAGGCATCTACGAGGTGGTAAGGAGAGATCAAGAATTCAAGCATTTAAGCATTCAAGTTAGCATCCATGATCAAGTTTATTTGTTTCCTCCCTGAGTGAAGACATGCATGAACTACTACTTAGCAACATCAACCTTTCATGAATTTCAAAGCAAGAAGATCATAGAGAAGGTATAATTTATGAATTTAACATTTCCTTAAGGCTTTCAGCCTCTGCCTTATCAAGGGCATGTCTCTTTCTAATCTTTATTGTTGTAGTGGAGGTTAATTCCTACCCGAGGATTGACTTAGGCAAGCCCCTATACATCCCAGCACATTTCACTCTTTCCTTTGTGTAGCTTCTAGATTTGACGAAAAAGAATTGCAGATGTGTGAAGAGCCAACTAAGACAAACAACTCCAGCTTTGAACAAGCAAAAAACCTTGGTCACTGTCAATCTGCTCCAGTGACCGAGACTTTTTGCTGAAATTTTGGGAGGAGGATCTACCAAGCATCCTAATTTGGAATCTGCTCACAAAACCTGCATCAGACACCTTCAGATCAGTGACACCTATTGACATAGACTGACATTTTCAAGCTCAGATTGCAGACACGAATTCCTTTCTGAATCCCATTTCCAGAGTTGTTTTCAGAATTTGCATTTCTGTTCAGCTTACTATTTATGCTGATTTTGGTCAATTTCCTAGCATTCTACCTAGTTCTTGCATCATTTCTTGTATAATCGCAATCAATCATATCAAACCTTCAAAAGAGGATCAATCAACCACATGTGCCCAACTCTCCTAAAGGATTGAAGTTGGGCCAGTTTGATTGATTCTCCAATAGAATTTGATGATTGCAAATGATTCTTAGCTTGCATGTTTAGACTAGTAAACAAAACTGATTCCTTCCATTTCAGTAATCAATACATATGAGTGAATGTAACAGACAAAGAATATATAATTTGTCTTGTTGCATATTACTTCACAACCCATGGTTCAAAAGCATATAATAAAGAATCTAGGCAATGAGTAACTATATGCAAAACTAAAAAGGGGGCATATCAATTTACAAAATCACAAGCAAGGTCATTCTAACAAAAGACTTTATTGCAAGAACAACAAATAATCAAGCACTTCAAATTAGAAATGAAGATGGGATGAAAAGCAATCTGATATGTTTAGAGAAAAAAGAAAATAAAAAATGGGAAAGGTGTTCCCAAGATGGTAAAGTGGGTATCATGTAGTATGGAGTAGACTTGTTAGGGTTATGCAGCCTTTGTGATTTGAGCATACATAATGCCATAAAATATGGTCAAACTCATGGAACATCACATGTCAAACATACAATGGAAAAGTCATGGTTGATGATGTTATTTTCTTGCAAAGAATTATGCCAAATCTAATGGAGGTCCAAGGGGGAATCTATTCTACAAAAAAAAAAAAATTCATGATTTGTTCATTATCCAACATAAGTAAAGATTGGCGTGCAATGAAATAACCAACAACTAGATAAGCCCCATCAAAATCAAAAAAATAGCTCCTTGAAGCTCAATCCTTGTGACACATGAAAACCAAGAAACATTTTTGGGACATTACTTGAAAAACAGCTATAAGAAACATAAGATATCAAAATATTTCATATAAATAGAAGCATAATGGGCAAAGGCACTTTGATAATGGTAATTCACAAAGCACCCATTCCATGTAAAAGATCCGGACCTAAGAGAAGCGAGGCAACAAAAGTGTTTTTCCAACAAACCTATGGTATGATGAAGATTGCAAGGCCCGTGATGAAGATTGCAAGGCCCGTGAACAGGGAGGAAAGAACCAAGTTCTCTTGGGGCATAATCTTAGAAGATTTTGGAGGGACTTGCAGAAAAATAGTACGCCTATAGCAAATAATTTCACAAACATTGAATGGCTAAAATATGTAAACTTGTTGTACAAGTAAGACCAAGATATAGTCGCCGCCCTAACCTCTTCTCCACAAAGGATATTGAGGAAGAAATTAAAAATCTAGTAGTGGGTAAAGTGAATCACATAAATAGTTTACAAGTAGAATATCTAAAGGGGGCTTAGTAGCCCTCAAACCACACATCAAAAGCATATTGAATGGGGTCATTCACAATGGATTTCCAACAAATTGAACAATCAATGTCATCCTTCCTCTCCTCTAAAGTGAAGATGTTTACAACCCATCAAACTATCATACTATAATGATTAGACCCCTTTTGGAAAACTCTTTAGAAGTATGGTAGAGTGCAAAATTAGCAATTGGGCAGAAAATGAAAGAAAGAGGGGGAATGGGCAAGCAAGTTTCAAGCCAAAACAATCCACAATTGATCACACAATTACTCTTAGATGCTTGATTGATAAGATATAAGATTAACAAGGGAAGAAATTTTTTGTTGCTTTACTGATTTCTATAAGGCATTTGACATTGTTCCTGGAAGTAAACTCTGGAGCAAAATAGAAGAGTTGGGAATTTGGGAGATGCACAAGGGAGCTGTTCATAGGCTTTATGATAAGGTTTGAGCCAAAATTAGAACAAGGAAAGATTTATCCAAATGCTTTAGAAATGACATCAAGGTCAAGCAAGGATGTCTACCATCCCCTACTTTGTTTTGTCTATACATAAACAAACTAAAGAAGTGGATAGACAAGTATAGAGTAGAAAGCATCCACTTGGTCATCTATGTAATAAAGTTGCTCCTATATATAAATGACTTTGTCTTAATGGGAAAAAACAACACATAACCTAAAAGAACACTTGAGAGCTCTAGAATTGTTTTGTCACGAAGTGAGAATGCAAGTGAATACCGACAAAATTGAAGTCATAATTATTACACTGAGAAGTAAAAAAAGAAATTAACATTGTATTTGAAGGAAGTCCTTTTTAGGTGGTCAATGAGCATAAGTATTTTGGTCTTGACATTCAAAACAAACTCAGCAGAAGACTTGCAAGAAAAAAAAGGGATACAAGGGGGAGGGTACACTTACTACAAAACAGATTTAAAATGTAGAATTATAGGATTGGAACACCAAGAGGACCCTATTCGGGTTGCTTGTTATGCCAATGGTGCTTTATGGGTGTGAAGTTTTGGGCAGCAACACATCAGCACTGAAATGGCCGAAAAAACTAAAAAGATATGTTCAGAAAAATGTTTAAATACAGCAGTTTCAAAGCAAAAACATCAGTTTCATATGAGCTCGTCTTAGCTGAACAAGTGTCTTTGCATTGGAGGCATCAGTTTTGATCCATATGTTAAGCTACCTAAAGATAAAAGAGAGCATGGAATCACGTTATTGGCACAAGATAGCAATGGAGAAGAAGCTTTTTCAAGGAATGAGCATGTTAATGAAACAAAATAACAAGTGGATGAGTAAATGGGCTCTTTGCATGTATCCAAATGCCATGCAGAAATCAAAAAATATATCAGAGAGAAAGTTCAAAAAATCATATGGACAAACCAGATTGAGCCAAAAAAAAAGGAGCACACTGCCAGACAATTCAACCTTACATGTGACCATAAGCACAACGAATATATGAGAGCATAGATAAAATGGAAAGAGAAAATGTTAAAAGCTCAACTAATGGCTAGCTTACATCATCTTAGGTGTGAGACCGGAAAGCAGATAATCCATAAGAAGATTGGGCAGATAAAATATACTGGCTTTTGCACTCTAAAGTTGGTGTAAAAGGAGTAACACTACATCATAGAATGACCAGCTTACAAGAATATCTTGATCAAATACACTCATATATTGAACATTAATTCCTTGACTGTTTGGTCTGAAGATGAGAAACTAAAAAACAACAGACTACTTGATCAAGATTCATAACAAAAGATCAATGATAGCCTGGGTACCCCCAATAAGGTGCTTGCGCCCAAAGTAACATTGCTTCTATCTTTATTAAACGCTTTCATTTCATTGAGCTGGCATTTGGAACAACAATTCATTAAGCGTTGTAGAGCTCCAAAAACAAAAAGAATTTGAAACCGACCTGGCGAAGTTGTTGTTGCTGAAAGAAAATCAAGTGCGTGGGAGTCGAAGCCGGGAACGCCTTGATTTCAAGGAAGGAGCGCCCTTCCAAGCGTGCCGCCTCAATGGCAGCGCTACACTCCTTGCTATATGAACGCCACATCAAATCATCACTTTGCCATTGCCACTCAAACGCAGGGACTGGGTTCGAATCGACCCCCACACTTGCAATTGAATTTGAGTTAGACAGCGCTGAGCCCATTTTTCACTAGCTATCACTTGCAAGAAGCACTGGCACGAACACTCGTATGTTCGTTTTGCTCAAAACAAAATCCCAAATGTGTCCCGTATGATTTTGAAGTTCGTCCAGTTTTGTTTCATTTTTTGTTTGTTTTCCTTGAAAAACAAAGTCAAATCAAGAATGATGATCGATGGAACCCTGGGTTGCTGAGCTTCTAGCTGCAACATATCAACGGTGGGGATCAGGCTTTCTTTGGTAAAATTAATTACGCATTTATGATACGGGACTAGCAATGTTATAGTCAAACATAAATACCATTCATTTGGTTGGTATGTCTGTCCAGCAACTTTTGGCTCTTGCTTTTATAGATTGTTTAGTCCGGTGGATGTAATTAAAGTTCTAAGTTTGTTTTTTGTTTTTTGTTTTTTTTCTAATGGTTGTCTTAAAAATTAAGATATATATTTTAAATATTTTTATCAAAATATAGAGATATAAGTATTTATTTAATTTATGTTATTTATAGTTTCTTACTATAATGCTGAAGTTTGTGTATTTGTGCAGATTTTCATTTAGATTAGATGTGTGCAATGGAAAGATTTGATACAATTACATAGCAATAAGGGGTGCACTTTTTTTTGCTAAGGTTAGCTCCTTCCTCATTCACCTTTACACATTTGCATCCATTTAATAGTAGTCTAGTGTCATATTCACCTATTTCTACATATTTGCATCATTATCAACTTATATTTTCAACCATATATTTTTTACCTTGTCATTTGTGTTTCCATGTCTTAGGTCACTTATGTGACACTCGGGAATGATCCCTAGCTATTAAGATTGATCCCTAATTTTTTTATTTTTTTTAAATCAAGTTTGTTGACTCCCATTTTTCACTAGTCAATAGGACTTGACAAGCAATTTTTTGTTATGTGTACGTATTTATGATATGTATTTGTGTGATTAATTCATACCATCGTAGACAATTCAAAACAATGGCAAGGAACACTTTAATTGGAGCATTAAGAACAATTCAATGCATGAGAAATTAACATATAAGTCCTAGCATACTCGTATTTAATGTCAATGATCATTATCCCAAGGTCAAAATTGTTGGGAAAATGGTGTCCCAACCTTACAATAATTAAAATGTGTTATTGATAAAAGGGTTACTATTGATACATGTGTGTGGGGGGTTGCAAAGAGGGTACCCCCTACTGGCTTAGGTGTTGTGATTAGGCTGAGGGCAGTGCGCCTCAATAGGGGTTGTTGGGGTCAACATCTGCAAAACAAAATTTCATATATAATTTGTCATTGTAAATCCTGATTGTTTATCAATAGGTCAAAGGTCCAATAGTGGATATTTTGAGTGCCTTTTATGGGTGGTTTTAGCCCATGGTTTTTTACTATTTGATGGTTTCCTATTTTGTATCTCTTATATATTATAAGGCACATGAAAGCCATTGTAATGTATTGTAAGAGTTTGATAGTTGTTGAGCTACCTTTGGATCTCCATTGGTGATACTTCTACAAGAAGCTTGCTTTGCAAGTATATTGTAATATGCTATTGATTTTTAACTAATATATTGGGCGGCTTTTGGAGTACAAGGTTTTTCTCCTAAAAGGGTTTTCCCCATGTAAATCATTGTGTTGTGGTGTGCATGTTATTTATGTTATTTCTGATAAGTTTCACTAACTATTGAGAAGATCTAAGAAATTTTTTACAGTATTATCCCCTTAAGGCTAGTGTAGGAAGTTGTTTTGCTACTTAACTTCCTGTAATGCCTCGCTGGGGAACCCAAGAGAAATTAACCTAAACATGCAACTAAGTTTACAAAACAATTTTTTTTCTTAAGAGTTTACAAACAACAACAACAACAATGTTTAACAATGTGGAAGCAAAATAATATAATTTACGACTCCCATACAAGTACAACTCAAACATAGATTACAAATCTCAATGGTTCCTTGACGTAGATTACGTAAATATTAATTAATAACTTTAGATTAAATATAATTATAAATCTCATATATACAAATGAATGATAAATATAACATCATATCAATTAAACATAAATACAACTGATACCATAAGGTATACATAACAAATCATCCACTACACAGGTCGCATGATATGTAATCACAAATCATATACATGATACACTTGTACAATATCCTGAAAGATAAGAGCAAGTCTCCAATAATGATGAACAAGGAAGAATGTAACAACAAAAAGGATCATCCAGCATCGGTCCAAGAATGTCAGAATCTCAATGGTGAAAGAATCACCACCACCTGACCACATGGAACCAAAGGTCCACTCCCACCGTGCTGGGGAGATAACAACAAATCCCACTCAAATAACAAACACCAAAATCCAACTCAATACAACAACTCTGCAAGGGATCTTGAAAGCTCTCTATCTCAAAAAGGTACAACATCAACTGCAAAGGTAAAACATACTCAACCAGAGGCAACCAACACACGTAGGAAACCTAAGATGTATGAAAGGAAGTTTCATCACACGAGCGAACTCTAAGGTTATACTAGCAGTCTCTTTGCACCCCAGCGTCGTAGTGACTATGTGGTATCAGTAATCCTCTCATGTAAACGAGGTACCAACTATGACATATCTAGTCCCCGCAGGAGGCAAGCATCTTCCCACTCCCATCCTAGTCAAGACCTCAATCAAGTACTCAGGCATGGGCAAGGCACACATTATCTTATTAATTAAGTTTAAACTCTCAATGTCATTCAGTTATCACTTATTAAGTCACTTGCAATAATTTATCCTAGCAGCCACTTGTGGGCCTCGGCGCCTATTACAAGCCACTCCCCATCTATACACTTAGATAGCCTACCCACCAACCAAAAATAACCGAGAGAAGAATAAACCAAAACCACAAAAGCTTCTCATAAACCATAAATCATGATAATCACCAAAGTAAAATAATGGAGCCTAGTAGAGAATCAACACATCCTATACAAGGATCAAACAGTCCATCTCAATATAGACCTTATCAAGATCATCCATCCCACAATGGATATCTCAAAGATAATAATAATCCATGAAGTCTCACATCACAAGACCAACAATAATCCAAGCATCAATGACATCCATCTCCAAACGCGAAGTAACATATTCCATAAAGATAATCATCCAAAACATAAAGCAATCACAGTAAATAACAAAAGATGATCAACTAAATTGAACTCAATCATAATAATGGTCGTCACATTTCAAGGTTAATGAAAATAAAGATTGAACACAATAAGACACATGAGATCACTCACAAATATCACAGAGTCATACATGATCCAATCGAGACTTCAAAATGGTTACAAAGATTCTCCACATAAAATCAAAGATCAATAGAAAATCACTTCAAAGCCTCTGGTACCATTTCCCTAAAAGCCAACATAATTCCCCAATTACAATCAATGAAAGTCTCAAAACGCAAAAGTACCCAAAACCAATTTATAAATTCTAGTTGACTAAAGCAATCATCTTGTTGACTAAAGTCCATTTAACTACAAAAGCGTTCATATGAATGTCTCATACATTACTATCTATTTAAAATAAAATCTCATGCATATATATTTTTTAAATAAGTATTTAACTAAAATATCCATGCATGTCAAAACATCATGTATTTAATAATAAATGATTTTATTAATTTTTTAAATATATAAATATAAATGAAAATATTAATATTAAAACTCGCATGTAAAAAAAAAATAAAAAATTATTTATTAATTAATTTGTTTTTTCAGAATAAATAAATAATAATAATAGATTTGATTTATAAAAAATCCAAAAATTAATAAATAATATTTTTTATCTAAAAATTAATAAATAATAATAATAATAATTTTTTTAATGGAAACTTTCAAATTACATATACATATAATTTTCTTCTCTTATTAACAAAATAATTGATTTTCAAGAATCTATTTTTACTATTAAATTTCAGTTGGGTTTTCACATTCAATTGTTTGATGATTTCAATTTATGTTGTTCTCTCATATATTCTATTTAATAATTCAATCAAACCCTTATTGGATTTACATTTCATATTTTTCTAAATCAATTGTGTGTAGGTTTTCACATTAAACAACCTAGGGTTTTAACTAAAATATAATTTTCTTTTGAATTTGAATACAAGGGTTTCTAGAATAATATAAAAGATTATGATTATGTACAAAAATTAATACATGTATGCTCACATGCATATTAAAATACTAAAATTTCTTCTCACACAACAAAAATTCAAAAATCTTTTCAAACCCAAAACCTCCAACAATAAAACCATAAAACCTTCAATTCAAACCCTACAACAATCTGGCAAACATGAAGAAAGCAATCTTTTTGGTAAGAAGATTTACAAAGGAAAAATACAAACCCTACCCCAAATTCAATAGATCTATGATGATACCAATCCAAAATTCAAGCTCCCAAAAATTCAAGTTTTCCATAAATTTCTTCAACTCCAAATTGCAAGCAAAATATGTGATCTTCAAACCTGTCTATCGAATAATGGCCAAAATCCTCCTGATAAAATAAACTAAGCAACCTAGGGTTTCAACACATGCAACACCATAAACAAGGTGAACTCCCCTCTGAAAAATATAAAAGAATCACTTAACTTGAAATCACTGAAATCAAGATTTGACATGCAATACCCAAATATGAATAGAACTCAATATTAAAATCACTCAACTCCTTTTGCATTTAATTATTAATTTTCCCTTTTTGCACATTTAATTAATTATAATTATAATTATATGCACTTTCTAGTTTTAACAATTCCTAACTCAACTGTGCAACTTAAATTGCGTACCAATATTTAATTAATCAATTAATATTTTGGCACTTAATAACTATGCAATTGATAATTAAATATTAAATAAATCAATTTATGCCTAAAATCTCATCTTTGAATGTAATAATAATTAAATCTATTTTATTCTAAACTAGACTTTTAATTAAGTCTTTTAATTAGACAAAGATATTTAATTAACCTTTAATAATTAAATATCCTTATATTTAATATTTCAAAAATTTTAAGATATAATTATTCTAATATAATAATTAAGGGTAAATGCACAATAATCTGTCACCTTTTAGGCTACCTTGATATACTCTACCCAGTTGGACTCAGTTGAGCCCTACATGGTCGAGTCCAACATGATTGAGTACACGTAGGTTTCAGTACGTGGCGCTGAATGGGCCAAGGGGTACTCGACTGAGTAGGACTCAATTGAGTCCCAATGGTATTATAAATACTGAAAAAGAGCCCAAAGCCCCTCATTTGCACATTGAGGGGCTAAAGAAAGCAGGAGTGGATCAACAGAGCATACTCAGTCGAGTTCCAGTTAGGGGCCCCATTTTATTTTTTTTAATTTTTTCTTGTATTTATATGTAAAAATGAATTTTTTTTCACTTGGCATTATAATATATTATTTTTTTCTTCATTTTTAAGCAATAATTATTTTTAGGCTATATATTATTGATGTTAAAAACATATAATTTACCAAAAAATCTGAAACTAAAACATAAACCCATATAATTTACCCAAAAGTTTGAAACTTAAACGTAATCCCAAAACCTAAAAATATATATAATTTACCCAAAATGTAAACCCAAACCTAAAAACATGTAAATAGTGCAATATGGTTATTCCAATTGTCCAATCAACCCAACAAGTCAGTACTAGAACTCTAGATACTAGGTCACTCTTGATTCACTGCCCGCTATATTCATCACTAGAAAGACATGTTGTTTGTACATACTAGGCCACTCTTGATTCATTGATCACTATATTCATCACTAGAAATATATCTGATATGTAAATGCATTGTCAGAAGCTTATGGTGAAGCAATAAATGTTAATAGAGAAATAAGACAAGTAGGAAATAGTCTGAGCTAGTAAACTTAGGAGTAACAGTGGTCCCTAACCAAATACTGTCCATTTAAATGGAGCCCTATAAATAATCATATAATCTATTGATGAATCAAGTTCCAAGCTCGTCCATGACATCGTTATACGCAAAGCCAAGTAGTGCTTAACAATCAAGCTATAATGGTTCATCCAAGTCTTTCTATAACTTCTTGGTAGCCCCAAACCATAATGGTAGTTATTTATTTTTTGGATATAAGGAGATATTTCCTAGAGGATATATATGATACTGCCCATTATTGTTAGAAAGTCAAATTATCATAAGAACTCAACTTGGAACCAATTACACCACAAGTTGGATGCGTGAGAGCTAGATAATTTTGATAACAAAGATTGGTTCACTATGTTGTATAATATTGCATTTCTCAATTTGAAGATGAGAATGAGACATAATCAAAATTGAATGAAGTTCAAGCATTTCAATAATATCAAAAGGCTCATACTTATAATCTGAGGAGTAATGGATATGTAATAGGCCTAAAATCCCAGTAACTACATCTACTCCACCTAATAATTTTAGTATTCTTCTAGACTTGCAAGGTAGTAGTGACCTAGAAGCCCCAAAATTAAATACCACTTACTTTATTTACAAATATAAAAACCACAGGGAAATTAGTAGTTCTAGTCCTTTTTACCTGCTTGTCCTATATCATTTCCCTTCCTTCTTCTCTTATAAACATGTAAATTAATGAAAACCTTTCTTTTGAATCCTCTCACACATTACCAAAGTACCAATAATTTATGATGAGGGTTTTGAGAGAAACCCACTGAATAGAAATGACACGAGGGAGGATGGGGAGAGGGGCCAAAGGCACACCCTAACCAGATCCACCTTGCAGAGATCACACACGGAAGCCACAAACACCCAAGTGAGAGAGAATGCAAATCACTTTCATATATTTACTTCAATTGATTCATACATGCCAGGCTATAAGGCCTTCCCGGTTTAGGCCAAATATTACAATCAAGTACAGAAGTCCTCCAACATGCAAGGATCTGCAACAAACTTCAAACTTCTAGCTTCTATCTTCTAACTAAACTTACCCCTCAAACTACAACCAAAGATTGCATTATATACAAGAGGCTATCGAACAAGTCAGCCTTCAAATCCACCATCAACGGAAGGAACGACCAGATCTAGGTCCACATGCTTCCCAATGATAGATACCATCATTAAATTTGCGACCAAAATTAGTTGCAAGAGTCGGCCTCAATAGAAAACTAAAACAAACAACTTGGTAAGCAAGAATAACCAAGTGTTAGACAAGCATCACTGAGTGCCAGGGAAATTCATCGAATGCTAGAGAGATAACTCACCAACCCCAGTAAACAAAGGAAACTAAGCAACACGAAACCAACTTGGTCAAAGAAGGAACCGAGCAACACAGGAAAACACAAACATGTTTTTGGTGATACAGGATTTCCAAGGACCCGAGATGCTCCTGCATCAGACACTTGGGGTTATTTGAAACGATTCTCTGAATCATGAAACAAGCACAATCCGAGATGAATACAACTCAGATTGTGAAATCCATGAACTGTCTTCAATTAGTCTATTCTTCCAATTTACCAGATTTTCCATATACTATTTTCCTCTTGTACTTCTTCCAATTCTGTGCTCCAAAATTTGCTCAAATTCTTCTATCTGTCTCTTAGGATAATCATTCGATATTGTCATTTCTTCATCTGACTCATGATACTCATACAAATCAGCAATGTTGAAAATAAGTGACATGTCCATGTCATCATGTAACTCAATCTCATAAGCATTTTCACTGTCAAATCTCTTCAAAATCTTACAAGGGCCAAACTTCTTCATTTTCCACTTCCCATATGTTCCAATAGGAAATCTGCCTTTCTTCAAATGAACCATTACTTCATCACCGACTGCAAAAGTCTTATGTCTTCTTGATTTATCAGCTCTATCTTTGTATTTCTGATTACTTTTCTCCAACTTATATTTCACATCTTCATCTAATGTCTTCATGTACTCAACAAACTTTACTCCTTCAACACTTCTCTTTCTTTCATCAGCAATGTCCCTCAAATCTGATATACCTCTCAGTTGTATGCCATTTACAATCTCAAAAGGTGTTTTTCCAGTACTCCTATTCACTGATTTATTGTATGCAAACTCTTCTTGTGCCAACATAGAATCTCAATTACTCGGTGTGTCTCCAACTAAACATCTCAAAAGATTTCCCAAGCTTCTATTCACAACTTATGTCTATCCATCGGTCTGTGGATGAAATGTAGAAATATATTTTAACTCGATGCCAAACTTTCTCCAAAGGGTCTTCCAAAAGTATCCAACAAATTTACTGTCTCGGTTAGAGATAATATTCTTCAATAATCCATGCAATCTGAAAATTTCCTTAAAGAGAAAAGATCTGTTATATGTACTGCATATGATGTCTTTCTACAAGGTATAAAATGTGCCATTTTAGAAAATCTATCCACAACAACAAATATAGAATCATTACATCTTACTGTCTTCAGTAAGCCAAGAACAAAATCCATGCTGATATCAATCCAAGGTTTCTCAGGAATAGAAATCGGTGTATACAATCTAGTATTCTAACTTACTCCTTTTGCAACTTGAAAAATTCCACAACTTCTCACAAATTTTTGAACATCTTTATACAATTGTGGCCAAAAGTATTTGTCCTTAAGCAAATTCAATATTTTATCAACACCAAAATGTCCAACCAAACTACTACAATGTTTCTCTTTTATCAAATTAGTTCTCATTGATCCTCTCAGTATACACAACTGAATACCTTTAAACAACATACCTCCTTGAATGAAATACTCTTCCTATTTAGTACTCAGTTGATCTTAAATAGGTGCTCTGCACTTTCTCCGTGGCTCAGAAAAATCAAGATCAAATTCATAAGAATCTCTCATGTCATCAAATCCAAGAACTTCAATTTTCATCTCGGTCATCAAAGATCTCCTTCTACTCAGTGCATCAGAAACTCGGTTAGTGACTCCACGCTTATGCTTTATCACAAATATATAACTCTGTAAATATTCAACCCATTTCATATGTCTTTGATTCAAAGTATTCTGACTACCCAAATACTATAAAGCTTTATGATCGGTATACAACACAAATTCACTCGGTATCAAATAATGTCTCCATTTCTTCAAGGCTTGAACAATAGCATAGAATTCTTGATCATACACAGAGTATTTCCTTTTCGCATCATTCAACTTTTCACTAAAGAAAGCAACAGGTTTACCTTCTTGACTCAACACAGCTCCTATTTCACTTCCACTTGCATCACATTCCACTTGAAATACCTTATTGAAATCAGGCAATGCCAAAATAGGTAATTCAGCAACCTTCTGCTTCAGAGTCTCAAAACTTTTATTAGCTCCATGTGTCCACTTGAATTCTCTTTTATCTCCTCTCATAGTCTTAGTCATAGCATTACAAATTAAACTGAAATTCCTAATGAACTTTCGGTAAAAACTTGCCAAACCATGAAATGATCTTACCTCACTAGCATTCTCAGGTGTAGGCCAATTCAAAATAGCTTCAACCTTTTCAGGATCCATCTTCAAACCATCATCTGAAATCACAAATACACAATCTCCTCTTTCATGAATGAACACTTTTTTCAGATTTATCAGCAACTTTTCTTCTTTCAACCTCTACAATACTTGTTTGACATGCAACAAATGTTCTTCTCTAGTCTTACTGAATATCAGAATATCATCAAGGTATACAATCACAAATTTACCCAAGAATTTCTTCAAAACTTCATTCATCAACCTCATAAAAGTACTTGGTGCATTAGTTAAACCAAAAGGCATAACCAACCACTCATAAAAACCTTATTTTGTCTTAAAAGCAGTCTTCCACTCATCACCTTCTCTAATTTTGATCTGATGATACCCATTTTTCAAATCAATTTTGGTAAAATACTTTGCTCCAGTCAAACTGTCCATTATATCATCCATTCTCGGTATAGGAAACCTATATTTCACTATTATCTTGTTGATTGCTCTGGAATCAATACACATTCGCCATTCTCCATTCTTCTTAGGTGCCAATACAATATGTATTGCACAAGGACTCAAACTTTCCCGGAGTAAACCTTTCTGCAAAAATTCTTGAATCTATCAGTTCAATTCATGATTCTCGATAGGTTTCAACTGATGTGGTGCCTTATTCGGTAAACTAGCTCTAGGGATTAGATCCATGCAATGATCAATGCTTCTCTTTAGTGGCAAACCATCAGGTACATTATCAGAAATGATTTCACTATACTCGGTGAGTAACTTATCAATCTCCTTAGGGACACTATCCTCTGTTTTCTTACTCGGTTTGTTAGGAATCACAACAAAACATACATCATTCTTCTTCAAATCCTTAACAAAATTTCTTCCTTCCATCAAGCAAACTTTCACAGATGTGCAAACATTACTAACAGGCTCTTCAATCCAAGGTAACAAGATTTGTCTTCTTCCATAAGCCCAAATAGTATATTTATGCAATCTCCCATCATATATAGCATGTTTATCATATTGCCAAGGTCTACCCAACAAAATATGACAACAATCCATAGGCATGACATCACATAACACCTTATCATAGTACTTTCCAATTTTAAAATTCACATAACATTGTTCACTTACCAAGAGTGTATGCTTATCTTTGATCCATGAAATCTGATAGGGCTTCGGATGTTCCAACCTTTTCAACTGTAACTTTGTAACCATTTCCTCAAATGCCAAATTCTCTGAGCTACCACTGTCAATGATTACCTTCCAAACTTCATCAAAAACTCTACATCTGGTCATGAAAAAACTTTTCCTTACAGGATCTTCCTTATTACTTTCACTCCAAAGTGCTCTCCTTACCATCAAGTTCTTTTCCTTCTCAGGTTCATTGAATGACTCTTCTTGCACCAAATAATTTCTATTGCTACCGACCTTCTTACTTGTATGTGTACACTCAAATGATCTATGTCCTTCTTGTCCACAATTGTAACAAGTTCCTCAAAAACCACCTCTATTATAACCACCTTGGTAGTTACTGCTTCTGTCTCTAGATGAACTTTCACCTTTCCACTCGGTCTTGCCTTTATCCATATTTGTCTTTTCAGGTTCAGATCTACTATTTTCACCATAAGATCTACCTCTTCCTCTAGGGAATCTACCACCTCTACCTCTTTGTCTTTGCTCATGTTTCTTGTTCAATTTCTCCTCGGCCTTCAATGCAAATTGATAAGCCTCTTAAATGTTATCCAATTTGACCAAACTGATTTTTTCTTGGATGGAAACTCTCAAACCATTCAGGTACCTAGAAATTCTTTCCACATCATCTTCATCATGTCCAGATTTGATATCTGATCTATAGAATTCCTTAGTATATTCTTTTACTGAGCTATCTTTCTATCTCAAACTTTGCATTCACCTAACTAGGTTAATCTTATAATCACAAGGTAAAAAATTTCCTTTCAATTTATTCACCATCTTATTCCATACCTTAATTTTGTCTTTGCCTTTTCTTTTTATGTCCAACTGCAGGTGTTCCCACCATAAGGATGCATGACTTTTCAACTTTGTGCTTGCAATTTTCACCTTCTTTTCCTCAGGTACATTTTCATATTCAAAGTGCTTTTCCACCTTGGTGATCCAGTCCACCAATTCATCAAAATCTAATTTTCCACTATACTCAGGAGGATTAAAGTGTGGTGTCAACTTTAGATTTGTCAAAGCCTTCAACAATATTTCCTCACCTTGATCCATCACCGATGCAGGTTCTACATCACCTTATTCTTCCTCAATTTCATCATCACTAACATCTTCAAGATGTCTTCCTCTTCTCTGACCTGTTTCAACAACTTCTAATGTAGTAGCAGGTTGTCTCAACATGTCTGCCAATCTTAGATCTGCATCTTGCCTCCCACAAACCATCTTGAAACCCTCTGCAATTGCAGGCCAGATCGCAATCTGCTACCCCACAAAAAATCCACTAGGGTTTGACAAGAAGGAACCCTCAAACCTAGATTTGAAAACCTAGATCCAGATCTCACCTCACTCTGATACCACCTAACGCAAGGGAGGATGAGGAGAGGGGCCAAAGGCACACCCTAACCAGATCCACCTTGCAAAGATCACATGCAGAAGCCACAAACACCCAAGTGAGAGACAGAATGTAGATCACTTTCATATATTTACTTCAATTGATTCATATATGTCAGGTTGTAAGGCTTTCTTGGTTTAGACCAGATATTGCAATCAAGTATAGAAGTCCTCCAACATGCGAGGATCTGCAACAAACTTCAAACTTCTAGCTTCTATCTTCTAACTAAACTTACCCCTCAAACTACAACCAAAGATTACATTATATACAAGAGGCTACCGAACAAGTCATCCTTCAAATCCACTATCAACAGAAGGAATGACCAGATCTAGGTCCACACACTTCCCAATGATATATACCATCATTAAATCTATGACCAAAATTAGTTGCAAGAGTCGACCTCAATAAGAAACTAAAATAAATAACTCAGTAAGCAAGGATAACCGAGTGCCAAACAAGCATCACCGAGCACCATGGAAATTCATTGAGCACTAGAGAGATAACTAACCAACCCCGGTAAACAAAGGAAATCGAGCAACACTGAACCCACTCGATCAAAGAAGGATTCGAGAAACACAAACATGTTTTTGGTGATACAGGATTGCCAAGTACCTGAGATACTCCTGCATCAAGAACCTATGTATTTGAGTAAGTCAACTAATTTCTAACATATTCATTTAGAAAAATCTAAATATTCAAGAAGGATTGTGGGTTTAGCATATTTTGAACATACTCTACAATGAGATTTTCAAAGGGGTAAATGGGTAGATAGGACACTTCCTTTCTCTAGTCATCATGTGGTTTTAGAGAAAACAACAATAGAAGGTTGTCAAGAAATATGAAAGATAGGGTTTCCTATAACTAAAATGACTTTTAATTGTATTGTGAAATTGCATGACCAACTTAGAGACAAATATGGTCTTCAACGAAATTGGATTTCTTTGTAGTAAAAAAGAAAGGTGAAAATCTACACTAATAAATGTTAGCCTAATTTTCGACGCATATTAGTATATTTTTTGACACAAAATGGTCGACGAAATGACCATTTTTATTGTCAAACTTTCTTTGTCAATTTTTCCACAAGTTTATTTATTGTCGAATATTCAACTTACAGATTGGTCAAAATTTCAACCAAGTCAACGTCAAAATTACAAACTATGATATCAAGAATGACTGACATATCCATGAGGAATTTTGACCAAATGCGGTTGAATAGTTGACTACTACTTACATCGTGAGTACATCTTGTTTGTCGATTGCCGCAATGGTCGAAAGTTTGACCTATTCAACATTGAAATAGGGTCAAGATTGCCCGACCTAGCATTGAGCATTTTTTACCAACCTTGGTCGAATTATCCACTACTATATACATTGCGAGTATAGCTTCGATGTTGAAGTAAAAAATCATGTTGGTCAAAATATCGACAACCTATTAAGCTTTTTTTTAAAAATAATATATATTAATCATCTATTTTAAAATCGCTCCATGAGGTGCACAATGCATATTATTTCATATTAATAGTTTGGCTTACTATGTCAAACAATCATGCATTCCTCCAAAGTGATATTAGTTGCACTTACTACATTTATTTGTGGTTCATTATTTTTCACAACACATCAAGTTAATACAATTCAGTCTGTTGTCCTTTGGTTTACTAGTTTAATCTAGATTAGTGGTTTAAGAAAGGTTTGTTTCATGTTTGAATGTACCATTAAATGAAGTTTGGCTATATTAAGTATAATCTTAAGACTCGTAACTCTTCAAATTTTCTTGTTTTCCAATTCATATGATCTGAGATGGCAGATAAAGATGGAGTGGGCTTTGCACTCAAACTATTGCTTAAGTAAGCCTTTGATGAGAAGAAGATCAGGATGATAGAGTTATTTGTTAATGCCTTATCACTAGTTGCATCCCCCTCTTCATTAAATAGGCCCTTTAGGGATAAGAAAAACTTTGATTACCTTCTCATAATTGATCAAATAATTGATTCCTTCAGACCTCCAGTGTTGATGAGATGCAGAAGCATAACAGGTTTGGACAATTTCATGAACTAAAGACTACGAATAATTTTTTTGTCCCTGGGAGCTTGAAATATTGAGCTTCTCTTTGTTTCGAGAATAGTTTAACATTATCTACTTAATAGGGCCAACCACATGAAGGTGGAATCTCATCTGGCCCCTCTTAAGAGACTCTTATGACCCCTTATGACACTTTAAGACCTCTAAGATGTATTCTTAGGGATCGTAAAGGGCCATAAGGGGTCCTGGGACACAACATCTAAGAAACATAAATGTAGGCATCATGGTCACAATTCTTTGGAGGTACAACATAATTAAGTGGTATACCCATATGATGCAATGCAACCACTACCCCTCCAATTCTAAGTTGACATTGTAGGGTCCAAAAACCATAGATAAGGAATAAATTGAGAGAGTGGAGGAGGAGGGCCATAACGACCAAAATAGTACAGGGTTTGTGTAAATTATATGGAAATTATAATCTCCATAAACCCTAGAATATTTGTGTCCTTACGACCCTCTGGCCCCCTCTCTCTCAATTTATTCACCACCCTCTCTATTGTATTCAACTTAGCCATTGAACTATCTATGGTTTTTAGATCCTACAATGTCAGCTTAGAAGTAGAGGAGTAGTAGTTTCGTTGCATCGTCTGAATATACCACTGAATTATGTTGTGTCTGCAAAGAATTATGACCATGATGCCTACATTTATGTTTCTCAACTATTGTGAGATTAAAAGTCTTTTAAGGAACATGTCGTGTCTATGTGGAACTGTGTAGGATTGTCACCAAAGGGGGTTCCAGATTAGAAAACTCCCTTTCACTTAACCATTGGATTGTAGGGTAATCACTAAAACATGTAGGTTACAAGGTTGAAGGTGAGTGAAAGTTGTGGCATGGGTACTACAGTAGCCCAAGTGCCTTAACAAGGACCCTATTTTCTTTTGGAATCCATATACATATGTCAAATACATGGTGTATTGACTACTGATTGGGTCATTGAAGGATTTTTGGAGTGAGATTGACAAAGCCCTAGGATTTGAAGGTTCGTGCAATGAGATTGACAAATTCATAGGATTTGAGGGTAGTCCTGATAGTTTTTGGATCGTATAGTGTCAACTTAGAACCAAAGGATTAGTGATTGTGTTGCATCGTCTGGTTATACCATGCAATTATGGTGTGTACCCTCCAAAGAATTGTGACCATGAAGCCTATATTTATGTTTCTTAGCTGTTGTGAGATTAAAAGTCTTCTAAGGAACATGTCATGTCAATGTGGAACTACGTAGGATCATCACCAAAGGCGGTTCCAGATCAGAAAACTCCATTTCACTTAATAATTATGAAGCCATCAATAGTATACTAATTGTTTAGGATTGTAAGTTTACATTGATGGCTTCAAATCACCAAGATATCAGGCAAATGTAAACCAAGATTCATATAAAGAAAGGTGTTTCTCTTGGAAAATGGCTAATGGTGATTTATCAAGAATATTTGAAGATGATGATTTATCCAATTCAGATTGGTGCACAATTTTCAAATCTTCTTCATAATCATCATCAACATGGCCAATTTTACAAAACTAATTATGCATACATTGAATTCAGGCTCAAATAATAAGCAAGCCCACTAAAAATAAAATTCCACATGTCGATGATGAAAGAAATCAAGATAAATTACTTTTGAATGCTTCCACCATCTATCAACAAAAAAACATTATATCTTGTTTTAAAAATATGAATGATGATACATAAACTTTAATTGTTACTTGTAAATGTCATTGACAAGCCAACAGTTTTGTTTTTTGAATATTTGAATAAAATTCTAAGTATCCCATCTTGGAACCCTACATCTCCAAGGATATTTCAAAATGTACTCAATCTGATAAAAAACATCTTCTTATTAGAAATATTATGTACTACATGTATAAGAAGTATTATCTATTAAGTAGCTCAAACAAGTTACAAGCACTTATTATTACTAATTTTTTACCTTTAAAGTAAAATGAAGGTTGTAGCTATTTTGTTGTTCATATACTCACTAATTTTAGTAAACCTTAATGAATACGTTATAGGTGAACATGTTATATAAACCAAACTTAACATGAAAGGGTACTTACCTCCATTTAAAGTGGGGTTTTATTTTCTTCTATCCCCCTAATTTCCTTCATAGCTTCTTGCAAGTACGCTACTATGAAGACTTTAGCCTCTTTCATTCATTCATCCATTTTTGAAATATAACATTCAACTGTTATAATTAAATAACATTCATTAACACATAAAATTCATTAACACACAACATTCATGAAAAATTCATTAACACATCATTCATCAACATTTGCTAGTACAAAATTACATTCATTAAAACAATGTTCTTTTATTAGCAAAAAAGGTTAATTACAATCATTTATTTTTTTGTTTCTTGTTCATTTTTTTAAGGTAATGGCTAAGCGGAGCATCAATTTCTATGTCATTCCCCTCCTCTACTACTAATCTCAACACATGTCTCCTCCTCATGTGTTGAGGAACATGAGGTTGCTATGCCAAAAGGGAGTCCACTACAATAACAACTACATGGGTTAAATTCACAACATCAATAAATTAATATTAAATATATATACTAACCAATATAAATATATAAATAATTAAATCACATAACTTATACATTTCAATCATGTCGTTGATCATCTTATTCATCCATCTCATCATCGTCATCATCATCGTCATCACCATCGCCATCGCCATCGCCATCGTCATCGTCATCGTCATCGTCATTGTCATCGTCATCACCACCACCACCATCGCCACTGCCACCACCACCACCACCATCATCATCATCACCATCATCATCTTTTTCATCATCATCATCATCTTCTTCTTCTTCATCTTCAGTATCTTCTTCTTCAATCACATTATACTTTATTGGCCTTCCTCTTGGATCATGTCTAACAACAAATGACCAACCCGGTTTACGTGGAACCTCTAAGTAAAACACTTGCTCACATTGGCTTGGAAGAACATAGGGCTCATCTCCAATTGGCTCAAATGACCTTGTATTAATCATTGTAAATCCATTATCATGTTGAATAATAGTTCTATCAGGATCATTTTGATTCAGTTGTAGCTTGTGCCATTTGACGATGAATAAAACTAATTTGAAGGAGTTAAAGTCACACTCAAGTATATCATCCAAGATGCCATAGTATCGATTTTGAGATTGTTGAGGATGTGTGTTATTTCTAGATGAAATATTAGTGACCTCGAAGAATACAATTATCTCAGAATCACAAGTTTTCTTCATGTCATCCAACTTTTTTATTAAAATTTGTGGTCATGATAGTACATAGCTTTGCGGTGCTTGACCTGTAATTTTCAAGTGTGTGAAAAATTTTTGTATCGTGAGTTGATATGAAACATATGGGTCATGATCATTAATAAATTTTTACATACATGTCTACCTCTTAAACAATATGCTAGATCAATTACCATTGACATAACATTGGAATATCCATTACGATGAGCTTATGTAACCAATGAAGCAACACATTTTCATGTTAATGAGCGGCCATTTTTTTGACATTGTTCAATTCATACCGTCATTCAATCAAGATTTTTTGCAATATACAAATGTAGTACATCTCACTCTCAACCAACTATATAAAAAAAATAGATCAATTAGAAATAAATTATATTGAAGATTTATAAGAATTAATTAACTATAATAACATATTATAATTACCTCTAACTTTCATCAATCTATGTTTCCCCTTCAAGTACTCCCCTTCAAATTTGTTAATGGAGTTGAGATCAAAAATACAATCTACATAGATCTTTGTTGTAAATTTAAGAAGATATTCATTAATGTACACCATGGTCTAGTATACCATATATCCCTCCACTATAGAACCCTCAGGATGTGCTTTTTGTCGAACTAAGCCTTTTAAAAATTTCAAGTGTCTCTCAACCATCCACATTGACCTAGTTTGTACAGGTCCACACAATTCAATATCCTCAACTTGATGTATGAGGTAGTGTTCTTGTGCATTGAAAAAAGTTGAAAGTAGACACTTTTGCATTTCACACATAAGATGGGGAATTTTTCTCTTTCAATATTTTATATCTTCTTTATTGATTTCTTTCGATGAAAACCACCTCATGTATTTTCCAAAATCATATGTAACTTGTTTGACACTGTTGTCGAAGTGGTATGGGAGAGATAGAAGTAGAAAGTACTACAATAATTGTAAATTGATCTTTTCAACATTTTATAAAATAATACAATGAAAATTACATGCAGTATATAAATATATAGTGAATAAAGAATAACATGAATTACCTTAATAAATGTATGTCAATTGTGTGTTTTCATCCCTCGCCCACATTCACTTTTCTTTGATATGAGATTGTTTATGTTCGCAGCAAATCTTGTGAGAAATCAAATTTTTTGTATGACTTCTTTTATAGCATTGCTCTGTTGCTTAGACAATAAGCAAGGAAGGGCACTTATATCAATCTAGTCTTCATTGTTGTTTAATCAAATGACATTTTTCATTGCATGGTTGGATTCTTCAATGTCACTACAAATTTTGACAATTTTGTCTTTGTCATGCCTTCCATCTAATATTTTTCATAATGTTTCTATTACATTCTTTTCAATATGCATAGCATCAAACAAATGCATAATTGGGAGTTACTCCTAATACGAAAACCTACTAAATTATGTAGGATAACTTTTTAGTCCTTTTGGAAGTTGGTCATTAATGCTTTGATGACCTTCAGAAGCATCAATTACATCATTAGTAAATAAAATGCAATATCAAAATATAAATTTCAAACATAAACCATCAGATGGAATGACATTACCTCGATGATTTATTCTATTGTATTCCAACTTCCATAGGCGAAGTGTCATTCTCTGTGGCTTTGATATAGTCTCTTCTTTCCCATTAAAAATATGTTTTTCAATAATTCGATACTTATGATTTCTGTGGAGAAAGTGTCTATAGTCATCGAACACCTGCTTTCCTAAACTTTTTGAATGACAAGATTTTATCTTTGGACCACAAACTCGACATGAAAAATTTTCCTTTATCTGAAAACCTACAAGATCGTGTATAATTGGATTAAATATGTTAATTTTGATAATTACAATTATCATGCACAACTTAAACATACAATAAAAATGTGTTAGCACTATAACATACCAAAAATGAGGTGTTAGCAAGAGAACATACCACAGAAATGTGTTAGCTCAGGGGCATCATGTATTGCTCATACGAGCATTAAATGGAATTGAAATTGTCTTTGTCCTATTGGTCTAGAGATGTCATACATAGTGACCCCATTCCATAATGTCATCAACTCGTTGATAAGGGGCTCAATATATACATTCATATCTTTAACTTGGTACTTACGTAGTTGAATGAACAAACATATTACATAATTATTATGACCATTTTGATGGGGTATTTATAATAAATTAATTTAGATGACTATTAAATGAAAAATACCTGGAACAATCATTGCCAACACTATGTGCTCCATCTTTATGGACATCCAAGGAGGAATGTTATTGTTGATAACAAAAATAGGTCACATTGAGTAAACAGATCTCATCTCTCCAAACATATTGATACCATTCGCTTCCAATGAAAACTTGACATTACAAGGGACAATAACATTTTCCATCACCTTTTCTTTTAAAGCTAGACCACAATCTAGAAATTGTCTCCTTATTTTGTTATGGGTTGATATTGTCAAACATGGTCTTTTTTGAATGGAATGAATCATTACTTGTACATTCACTAAAATGTTGGTGGAAGAAAGATGATTTGTTTGTAACCTGCAGATACAGTCACTGAACAACCATTTTATCAACTCTAATTTTTTCAACACAAAGGGACATTTATCATAGTCATAGAAACCTGATTATTTTAAAATGGAATACACCAAGGAGTACCATCAGAAATATTGACTATTTACAATCATGAACAGTAAACCTAAATCAAATAGCTCATTTTTTATCAACATGTGTAGTCTTTATGTATATGAAAAATGAATGAAATATCAAGTTGAAATAAAATAGTGAACAAAATAGTATTCCACATAGAGTGAATGAAATATACCATCAGAAGAAGGTGAACTCCATAATCGACACAAACTCAAACATGGGCAAAGTCAAATTCAAGGCCTAATTTATCAAGAGCAATAAACAATGTGGAACCCCACAATCAAAAACATGAAACCTAATAAAAAACATTGTAAAACTTGATTGGGACAATGGAATTTACAAAGTAAGGAAAGGTGAGAGGATCAATCAAATAATCAAAAAAAGAAACACACTTTGTCAACAATGTTCAAAATCCTATCACCAAGCAGAGATAGGAAATCAAAAAGGGACAAAAGACAAGAAATAAGAAAAATCATTAGGACTATAGAAAAATCATTAAGACTATAGAAAATTAAGTTCTAGAAATGGATGGTTCTGATGCTTTTCTATTACAACAACTGAGCATTCATCATTTGGTACTTCTTGGTGTATTCCATTTATGTATGTCAGGCATTCTATTTATATATGTTCAAAATTTTGCTAGTAATGATTTGGGGAATGCAATCATGTAAAACACAAACTAATATTATTATTGTTATGAGAAGAGGTCAAAATAATATTCAAAGTATTATTATGAAATATGCATGTTCATCACCTATGCATATGCCTTCTCTAATCACACGACCAATGAATAAAAATTCAAATGTCAATTTCTTTAACAATTCAAATGTCTCAAGTAGACAAGATTCTCAATGGAACTGCTTTGATAACATATAGATACAAACAGGAGATTGGAGTTGATCAGGCTTCACATGTGCATATAAGAGTTGATCAAAGAAGGTGTATACATAGGTGACAAACATGTAGATTTGACCAAGCAATACTAGGAGCTAGACCTAACAACAAATGGACTTGTGATGATTTTCACAATAGTACATGTGTTGCAGAGTAAGCTCCCAGTAGTGCTTAGGCAAATCTGCATGTTCATCACTTGTGCATATAAGAGTTGACCAAAGAAGGTATATGTAGAAGTGACAAACATGTAGATTTTACCAAGAAATATTGAGAGCTAGACCTAGTAGTTCTTAGGATAATCTATTGTCCTGAAACCTCATAATCATAATAGTATGTCCAAAAATAGTGATTTGAGCCACAAGAAATACTCGATCCATGCTACTATAGCCCCAACACCACATTGTCTTATGAGAAGGTATTGATATGGAAAAAATAATGGATCAACAAGCTAAACGTTCTAACTTCCTAAACTACCCAACAACTGTCCTCAAACCGACTATAACTAATTGCTACCCTTAAGCTATTGAACTCATCAATTGCCTATGATACCCCATTAATACATGTATTAGCCTTTATAGGCTTTTCTAAGGCAATGTGACTTCATGATCTTTTGAAGTAGCTCTAAGGGCCCAAGGACATCCATATAGGGTATTACATTACAAATGACCTTTCATGGTCATTATTTATCTTCAAAACTCCTTTAGTATCCATGAGTGACCCTATTGTTCCTCCTTAGCCTTGGTGCTCTGCACCAATATGATAATGTTAGTTGCATTGGGATAATGACCTATAAAGGTCCAAATATAATGTAAAATGGCCACTAGATCCATCAAAATGATGTGAATGCACATGAAGTGCAAAAATGTGAAATTTGCCTATATTGTCAAAATAAGGCCTAAAAGGCTAAATGAGGGTTTAAGAGTAGTTTGAGGGTTTAAGGGTAGGATGAAGTCCTAAAAACCTTTAAAAAGGTTATGGAAATAATATAAATGCCTAAGGGGTAAGAGGTTGTCGAAGTTGACAACTAGTTGTCAACTAGACAACAAAGGTTAACAATAAATTGTTTGCAAATAGTCAATAACTGACTATTACCAGTCTAAGAAGCTTTGTAACCAATTTGTAAGAGGCTTATTTTCCTTGAGGATGTGTGATTTTGGAGAGAGGAGAGCTAGGGAGAGATAGGTAGGTGTGGATGAATCAAGGAAGCAATGTAAAACTTGTTATGAACATTGTAATGTAAATTTATTGTAACCTACCCTGTCTCTGCCCGTGAGGACATAATACATGTTTTGTGTTCTTAAATTATTCTTTCAATGAAAGTATGCTTGAAGTGGAATAGGATAATGGTGGTGAATCATTCCTATGTAGAGTATATAGGTTTTTGTGAAGTTTGAAAGTGATTAGACCCCTGTTTCAATTGATTGTTCTTGTATAGTCAGGGTGTGCAATAGTCAAATTAACTTGATACTATGGTGTATTGGTGTGATCCCTCACTACTATGGATGGTAGGGGACTTAGAGAGGGATTTTTTTATGTATTGAATACTTTCAAAGATGTTATTTGTAGGTTGGAACTAGGGAATGAAGATTAGAACTCTGATTGCTTGGAAAGTGCCATGGAAGGGTCACTTGCCCTCGGGACAGTCAAGGTTTAAAGCATTTTTCCACATAAGGACCATGTTTTATGGCATATAATGTCATAATATGTTTATTTCATGGTTTTTGAACCATTAGTTTGGTTGGGAAGTTATTGGAGGGGTCACTTTGAGAAAGCCCTAGGTGTGAAGGCCTTAAAAGGAGGGTTTAGTGATTTGGTCATTAAAACTTGATGGAACCTTTTGTATATGGGAAAATACTTTGTTTTTGTTGATTTTAAAACTATATTGAAGGTTGGGAGGATTTGAGTTGTGAGGAACTAATATTTTCTTTGTAATGGGAGGCCTAATGGAGAGCTGATAGGCATAGCACCAGCTATTGTTTGGGTAGATGGTCCGAAGAAGCCATAGTTGGATTTGGGATATGTTATGTAACTCCCAAAAGGGTATCCATATATTCTCTTTGTTTCCCTACTATTTTTTGGAAGTTTGGTGAAAACCTCAGAAAACTGGTCTGTCAGGGCTACTTCAAGGCATCCATAAGCTCAAGTTTGTCATTGGCTATTAGAGGTTTACTTGGGGCACTGATGAAGGAGCACCAAGGCCAAGGACAAGGTCTAGAGGATACACCAGGGTCACTAATAGACCTTGGAAGGATTTGAAGACAAACATAACCCTACAAGGTCATTGGCATTGTAATGAGACCAGTAATGGTCATTTAAATGTGTTTTGCTTATGTTTTGGATTGTATGTGAATCCTTTTGTAAAGGATCAAAGCATTGTAAGCCATTAATGGCATGTGAAGGATAGGAATGCACCTAGGGGTCACTTGAGGATCCTAGGTAGATATATTACTTTAATGACCTATAAGGTCATCTATGATTGTAATATGGCCATTTGGAGCCAGTAAAACATGTAAAAGAACTCAAAGTGCAAAAAGATGTAAATTTGCATTTATATGAAAATATGGCCTAGAAGGCCGATGAAGGGGCTATGGGGATAAGAGTAAGTTAAGAGGTTGTTTATAAACCTTTTAAATGTCCACAAAGGGGCATTGGTTTTTATGTTGTCGAGTTGACAACTTGGTTGTCAACTTGACAACAATAAATTAACATTTTGCTATGTTTGCATTAGAGGAACTGTTGGTTTTGACTGTTGTAGGAGTTACAAGTCAGTTATTGGAGTTGGTTGTTGAGTGTTTGAGGGTTTTTTAGAGGAGATCCACATGAGTGGATAATTTATGAAGAGGTTGGTGTGTTTGGGGACCATTGAAGATGGTCTTGAATCAATAAACAACAAAGCTTTCTCTGCAGCCATTGTTCAGCCCATGGGTACAATCATCAAACCGGTGAATTCAAATGCTTTGAATTAATATGTTTTGATTGGAAAATGGAGTAGAAAAATTGTATTGTGATTTTATTATACTTCCATGAAATTTTTGTATCATTTTATCTACATTTGAAGGTAGAGGAATCAACTTTGTGTTGATTGTTCCTGGGTTTTGTTTTGCAATCAGTAATTTGGGATTGAAGTCTCCTTAAATTGATTGACTCTCCCACCCCTATGACTAAGGTTATTGGTGGGAGAGGTCAATTAATTTATAATATCCTTGTAATATAATTTTTGAATGCAGGGATATGGTGTATGGAGTTAAAGAGACCACACAAGGGTGGTGAAATGTTGATTGAAGGGTGCCTGGTTTTGCACCAATCATTATTGTGAGTGAATAACCTTAAGAATGGGTGTATTTTATGATGGATCATTGTTATTTGGGTCCATATAGGTGTGTTAGATCCAGGGGGGGGGATCTAGAGAGATTTTGTAAGGTCCTTTTGAACAAGCCCTAGCCTAATGACCCTAGGAATGAGGGTTTGGTGTCTATAAGAAGAGGTAAGTGGTAAGGCCCAAAAAAATTAAAAATATATTATATATAACCCTTATGCAAGACTTTTCCTTGGTTGGGAGTCAAGGGAGTGAGTGTTATGATGAGTTGCTTTGTAAATGGGGGTTTATTAGGCCTTTTTGGTTGCTCAAGAAAGATATCACACCCCTCTGCATCAGGAACTTTTATCTTGTTAGGAAATCCTAACATTAATCATTTTGATCTACTTAATAGATGCTTCCATGTTGTTTTCAATATTGATAGTTATGGTATAGGTATTTCTTAGAGTTTTAGGATTCTCATGTCCAAGGTGATACCCCAACTTTGCATCAAAAGATCAATAATGCAACACTAGGCACATAGATTTGTTGGGCCCTAAATTAAATCACACCTTCCTCATATTCTTAATAAACCTATTGTCCAAATCCACAACTATCTTATTGGTCCCTTTTCGTATGACTGTGAACTCAAGTATGGAAATTTTAGATCTATCCTATCTCTAATTTCAACCCAAAGACCCTCATATATTCTTCCCATGAGTCAATTTTGTTTGTTATTGGATAGATTTGTATTCCACTCCCTTGCACCATCCTCTAGGGACTACACAAATTTTTTATTATAACATCCTCAAGATCAATCTCACAATCATTTATTATATTAATAAAGTGCCTAAGTTGTTACTCTCCTAAGATTGTATTCTGCCCTTGAAACTCAAGAAATTTCCCTATGGCCTCCTTAAGATTTAGATTAGGATAGTCAAGAATACCATAAAGGTCTAGTTGTGTATATATGTCAAGTAAAAGGGACTACCTTGCTAGCAAGAACCATTGAGCCTATCTCTTGATCATGTCTATAATGAGACCTACCTCTATGCATAAGTCTTCTAGCATAATAAGTCAATCTAAAAGGTATTCTAGCGGTTCTTACAACATTATTAGAAAAAACATTTGAAGTGCATAGATACTCTCACTAATGAAAAGAAACAAAACCTTTTATAATTAAGCAAAGTAACACAATTCCAAAAATTTCTTGATAGGTAAAGTTGCAGAATCTTTCAAAGGAACTCTAGGTTAGTGTCTCCTTGACAATGGACATTTGTTGGCATAATTTAACAAAGTACCAACTACACTTGAGACAAGAACCAAAATTAATACATCCTCAACAACAACACCATATGTTATCTCTCAAAGTAGTGGAACCCCAAACCCCTCACGACAAACTGCACCTTAAGTAGCTAGGATGCCAACTAAGGTGGATAGCTTGAGGCTTATGGTTGGGAAATGAGAACAATAGACCAGTATATGTCATTGCTGGCTGCAAATATACCACTAAGACCTCCAAATGACCCAATGAGAACCTTCTCGCATATGCACCCAAACATTATTTATCTTGTTTTGATTAACCCGGTACTATTTGCCAGGGCAGATGGTTCTCCCATCATATGTTGTAGATGTTTCATATCATGAAATAACAAATAACACAAATTAAAAACCTGATAATGAAGTGACAAATGAACTTTTTTTTTAAAGTTATGCCCGTGTTGGTCGTAATTTTGACCACCATGATATTGTTCTAAATTTCAACCCACACGAGCATGGATTAAAAAAATCAAAGTTTTCCTTCTATAATCCTACCAACCAAAACCTTTTAATTTGTTGGTCAAAAATTTTGGTGGAAAAATAAGGTCAAATTTACTAGTGCTAGTTGATAGAATACAATCTAATGATGACAAGATTTCACAAGAAAAAGTCTTACTTACAAAGGATTTTGTGATATAGGACTTGATAAAAATCCTTAAGAAAAGAATTTTGCAAAAAGATAAACATGAAGATTATTTAAAATCTTGGCTCCATATTCTCTCCATTAAAGTGGACAAAGGACCTCTTAGTTTCAAAGCATGAGATCCACACACCCATATGGTAATTATAAAAGTTAGGGAAGATGAGGTATCTTTGTATTATAAACTCCCAAAATAGCTTTATTGTAATTGGCTAGGAGCACTATATTTTAATATTATTTCTTTATGGAGATTTGTTATTGTATTTTAAGCTCAATTTTTTCAATAATAATTATGTTAAAATACTCTTTCTAATTAAAAACAATTGTTGTTGGCCTTTCCTTAGAAACCCTTACTAAACATTTATCAAGTTCTAATGTCTTTGACACCTTACTAGCTCAAATTTCTCATCCATCTCAAATGTATAGATCCCTCTCTTTTAAAGTTGATTGGTAATTCATTTAGTGGTTATTTACACCAATTTAACTCTTTTATAGATGTTTTTATATCTCTAAATATTTGTAATTTAATGGAAAGGGGGATCATATTCCGTTCTCTATTAATATGGCATCCATAGATGGTAAATGGAATCAATATATTGTTAAAAATATTTTTTATTCACAAAATCATCTATTCCTATGGATTCAATCAAATTTTCTATGTTGTCTTCTATTTTATTCTTGGAAAAACCTATTACGACCAAATAAATATCCCCTCTACCTTAAAAGAATGAAACCTTGGAGGTGATCCTAACTCAACTAATAAGATATCTTCTCCCCAAAATGGGTTAAGTAAAAACTCTCATTTCCCCCCTCCTAAACTTCATAAGGAGAAGGATATCCCATCTTATGCTTTGCATGGAAGTGTTTTCTCCATGGAAAAGGGGAAAAACTAAATAAAATCCATTGTTTCATGGAAGAATGATTTCATCTAGTAGGATTATTTTCAAATGAACCCCTTTGGACCACCCTTCCTCAAATCCACCTATGATAACATATAAGGTAAATATGTTACTTCAAGAAGCATGATTTTGCCTTTGATTCAAACAACTTATTTTGGGAATGACCAAGAAGTTACAACTTTGGAAGAACCTTCATCCAAGAATCTTATGGAAAACCATCAGGTTGATGGGGTTGTTTTGGGAAGCATGCTATTTCCTTCCTCCTCTCAAATAGCTCTAGAAGATTAAATTGTAAGTCATTCTTCCTTGAAATTAAGTTTAGGGATATGTATTGCTTATTTCTCTTCCATTGGGGAATTCTATATTTCCACCATTTATTTTAGTAAATAATGTTTTCCCCTCCCTAGTTATGGATTTACATGTTAGTAAATTGATTCAACAATTCATAGAGAAATATAACCTAGATTTATGCATTTAGTTACATGTTCATGTGGTAGAAGGATCAAAATAGAATCTGATCCTTTGTCAAATCCCAATAATGCAATCAAGTTTAGTTTAGGCCACATATCCTATATCCACTCCTTCAAGAAGGGGAAAAAATTAAAACATCAAAACCTTAATATATCTTTTATATAAAGATGTTTCATGCTTGGACACTTTTTTTCCTTTCAAGAATACAACTTGTGTCAAGGAATAAATCTTAAAGTATTATATTAAATTTATGCCCAAGTTTTTCTCACTTTTGAAGTCATTTCTACCACCCTTCAGTAGTATTTCATCCATGGGTGGTATTTAAGGATTTAAAATTTAGCTCAAAATTATTGTCACTTGAATAGGTAGATTTTGGACTTGTACTAAACTCATTTTTCTCATGCTTATATGTAAATGCATGAATTAGTAAATGCACATGAATTAGTTCTAGTACCATGCTTATATGTAAATGCATGAATTTAAATGTTTAAATATTTAATTTATATGTAAATGCATTCAAACTAGTTCATGTTTGAAGTGAAATGTTTTTATTTTAAGTATGTATGTAAATCAAGCTATCTAATTTATTTAAAAATATATTCTTTTAGGATAAACAATTTTTGGTATTGGGCCGGGGAAAAAATCGCTCTGCTAGGGTTTCATGTGTATGACTCTTTGTTTGCACTTTTTTTTTGAGTTTCCCACCTGTCACACCTCATTTACTGCATGATTTTTGCATAAGGGTTAGTTTATTATGGCTCTAGCCAAATTAGCCCAGTAGTTAATGTTGGTGCTTGAGTTGAATCTTTGGAAAGCCATGGTTCCTCCTTTGAACAAATGACCGTGCAAGTTCATCCCGAAGGTCTTTCATGAGGTAACCTTGATATTATTCTTAACATGCAATAATTTGATGCTGCTTGTGAATGGCTTGAAAAGCATACCTTAATAGGGTATTTTGTGGGTCACACTCCTCCTTAAAGTATCCTCAAAGACTGGGTAAACAAGAGCTAGACTCCTCATGGAGTCCGCCTTGAAGGTGTTCAAAACCTTACCAAAGGTTTTTTTCTATTTCATTTTGCTAACCCTTCCCAGACTGAGGTAGTTTTCAGCCATGGTCCCTGGACGGTTAGGTCCTCTTTACTTGTGTTTCAAAGGTGGTCTCGAGACTTTACTATCTCAGACGACAAGAAACTTAGGGTTCCCATCTAGGTCAAGTTTCTCATTCTCCCACTGCCATGTTGGCCATTCATTGAGTCTATTGCCAAAACCCTTGGCAAAGTTATTGTCATGGAGCATGACAAGTTTTTTAATGTTCACCCTCATAAGCGTATTTGTATTGAGGTTGACCTTTCCAGGGACCTCAAAGACTCTATGGAGACACAAGTCAGTTCCCAAACCTTCTCTTAGAAGGTGCATTATTTGAACATGTCGAACACATGCTATAGGTGCCAGTCGGTAGAGCACAAGATCAAGGACTTCCCCTTGGCTATCCCTCGGGTTAAGCCACTGCCAAAGGATGTGCCTGCTAAACCTTCAGAGGTGGGGAAAAAAGAGGAATGGACCATAGTTTTGCAAAAAGGTAGGAATGCCTCGGGCTCTAAGCAGGCCCCAGCCTCTTCTGCAACTGCTTCACCACCGGTTGCTCTGCTTGTTGAAGAAACCCACCTATTGCCGAAGTGCCATTGGCTGCTTCACCTATTTCAAACCCTAGTCTTTAGGGGAATACGCCACCGATTTCTCTGACTATGTCAAACCCTATTCTTCAGGGGAAAGTGTCACTTACATGGTCTGCCACCCCTAGGGTGGTGCTCACTCTGTAACTTGTTTCATTCATTTCTTCACAGACTTTACATCGGTCTCATAGCCCTAATGGTCATGAGGAAGACCCAGAGGAAAAGCGGCAGCTTATTTCTTCTGGAAATTTATCCAGCAATTTTGGTTCGGTTCCAACCTTCTTGCAGAATAGTTTCTCCTCTCTTGAGGACGAGGAAAATATGCAAGAGTTTTTATGAATTTTTTTATCCTGAAATGTGTGAGGTCTAACTGACCTCTCTAGAAAGTACTATGTTAGTGATACCCACCACAGATTTCATAGTATAGATGTTTTATGTCTACAGGAAGTTAAAATTTCTAGTTTTTTGCTTACTTCTGCCTGTCGCGTCATTTGGCTGGACGACATAGTTTTTTCTTCACAGTACGAAGCTGGTAAAGGTGGTGTCATTACTATTTTGTCACCTCACCTTCATTCTACTATTATTGCACATGGATCTGACCCTATGCAGGGTGTCACTTGGATCTTGTTGTCATTTCACAATAATTCCTTTGGCATTATAAATATTTATGCTCCCAATGATGCTGTGGAAAGATCGCAGCTATGGTGTTGGTTGGCATATAATTTTCCTCTAACAATATGGGTTATGTGTGGGGACTTCAATATGGTTGAGCTGGCCTTTGACAAAGAAGGGCTTTTGCCTTTCA
This sequence comes from Chamaecyparis obtusa, assembly GCA_027943335.1. Taxonomy (NCBI): domain Eukaryota; kingdom Viridiplantae; phylum Streptophyta; class Pinopsida; order Cupressales; family Cupressaceae; genus Chamaecyparis; species Chamaecyparis obtusa. The sequence goes on along the minus strand of BSBK01006452.1, from coordinate 29,155 downwards.
GATGGATAGCTGGACAGAGAGAAGCTTGGTACTATATGCACAATAAATTGGGCCTTTTTGATCCCAATGCTAACCGCCGTCAGCATAGTGGGATCTGGCATACTTGGTCTAATTTCAGAGCTAGTTCTGACTACATATTCAAGAGATTAGATTGTGCTATGATAACTACTTAATATTTTTTCTCTTTTTCTGAAGATCGAGATTTACCTGTCATTCCCTTGACAGATGTGACCTTGTCAGATCATTATCCCATCTTTTTTACCATTACATGGCATTCCTCTGCTAGGCGGGCTGCTTGTACTCAATTTTTTCTCGACACGTCTATGTTGACACATGCTTCCACCATCTCTCACATTCTGCGTGTCTAGAACTTAGAGCCTCGACCCCAGAACCACACTGGTTGGATCTAGTGGTGGAATGATGCCATCACCCATACTACCAAATTTCTCCACATTTACAACCATTACTTGGCTTGCTATAGGAAATGTGCATATGAAGAAAACACCAAAGCTCTTCGTAGTGCCTCTAAAGCTCTAGCTCTAAATCCCTTCAATGCCAAACTTCAGCTTAAACTTGCTCAACTTTGCCATGAGAAGCAAATTGTAGACAATTATGCCACTTAGGGAGCTCAAATCAAAGCTCGCCTCCATTGGCTAGAGGTGGGCGATAAAGCTTCTAAAGAGTTTTTTCATGCTCTCAAAGCCCATCATACCAACTCTGGTATTCAAAAAATAAACAAGGTCATGAAACCCTTACCGAGCTTCCTAATATTCTTCAAGCTTTTATTCAACACTATGAAAAAGTGTTTGCTTCTCAAGGAAATTTTGCTACTTGGGAAGATGCTCTCAAGGTGTGTATTGATGTTACTCCAAACCACCTAGCGGTCGAGCAACAAGCCTTCTGTGAGCAACTTCTCACTATCAGTGACCTTAAAGAGGTTGTCTCTTCTATGGTTGATGACAAATCTCTAAGGTGTGATGGCTTTCCTTGTGAATTTTATAAGCATTTGTGGGATTCTATAGGACCTGACTTGAACAAAGTTTATCTCAAGGCCTACCATAATAAAAGCTTAGGTGCTATCATAAACAAAGGGAATATTAAATTCATACCTATAGTTGGCAATCCTGAAGATATCTACAATCAGAGGCCCATCACTTTACTAAATATCTCCTACAAGATCATTGCTAAGGCTTTAGCTCTTATGATCAGACATCTTCTTTCGCTTATTGTCCGCTTTGAGCAAACTGGTTTCATCAAGTCCACATATATCCTTGACAATATTATTGTTGTCTGGGAAGGAATGGAATGGGCTTGTCAATCCAATCAGCCTATGTTGTTTCTTAAGATTGATTTTTCCAAAGCTTATGACCGCATTGAGTGGCCTTTCATTCTTGCTATGCTGCAGGCCATTGGTTTTGGTCCCAATTTTTTGCAGTCGGTGGAAATGCTTTTTGGTGATGCCTTTGCTTGCATCACTATCAATGGGACTCATTCTGACACCTTTGGGATTTTTAGGTCCATTCACTAGGGTTTCCCCTTGGCCCCTGCTTTATATGTGCTTGCTGTTGAAGGCTTTGGGTACCTTCTTTCCAATTCTATTTCCTCTGGTTTAGTTCATGGCATTTCTCTTCTTTACTCTCCTTCTTAGCTTGTCAATGGTCACTTTGTTGATGATTCCTTTCTCACTCTCCTTGAGGAGGAGGATAATATTTCTAATGCCTTACAATGCTTAGATACTTTTTGTTAGGCCTCTGGGTCCACTATTCAAAGGCATAAAACTCTCTGTTACAGACAATCCTTCTTACCTTCCCCTCCTTGGCTTGCTAAGTTTGATTGGAAATGGTTCAGCATGGGGAATTTTTCCACTTCCTGGGCATTCCCTTTGCTTTCCATGGCTCTCCTATGGATTTATGGAATGTCGTGATTGCTAAGATTGAGAAGAAGCTTCAGTATTGGATCTCTAAACCCATTTCTCTTGCGGGGAAATTCCATATTTGTTCTAATGTTCTTACTACCACCCATGTTTATTACTCTTCTTGTTGGGCTCCCTCTAAATCTTCTTACCTGAAGCTGGAGCAACTTCTCAAAGACTTTCTCTGGGCTTCTGGAGCCAATGGGTATGGATTTCATAGAGTTTCTTGGGATTATTGTTGTCTCCCCAGAGATTCTGGTGGCCTTGGTCTTCTTGCCACTCAGAAGTAGGGACATGCTCTTTGTACCAAATGGATTATTCATGATCTCACTGGTAATGAGGCCTAGAAAATCCTTGTGAGGCATTGTATTTCTTCAGGCTACCCTATTCACAGGCCTTCCTGGAAAGGAATTGGTCTTTAGACTCTTCTTATTATGATGGAACCTGTCTAGATCTAGGGCACCTTCATCATTAAGAGCATATGGAAGGCATGGGAAGCTATCAAACCTTGGCTTTTGTGAGATGGAGATGGCTTTCACAATGGTATTTCTTTTAATCAATAGAACCTCTGGTGGTCTCCGCTTTTCTCCATTCAAGGTATCCCTCTTGCTAAGACTCAAGGAGCCAGTGATCTACATTTTTTCAAATGTGGCATCCAGACTCCCAAGGACCTCTTCTCTAGGGTCACTATGAGCCTCCGCTCCTGGGAAGATATCCAAGTCCAATATCACCTGGCTCACCTAGATCGTCAGACTTTTGACCTATTGATTTCTGCTATTCTAGATCATTTTCTTCATAAGCTTGGTGTTCAGTATGTTCAACCTTGGTGGAAGGATTGGAAGTGGTATCCTGCCACTCCATTCCTCAATTACAAGCCTAGGTTGGGCTACCGATGGATGTCTCCCCACCTTCCCATGGTGGACATTCTCAACCAGAGATGGCATTTGCACTCTTCTACCTACCACCAGAGCTCTCATTTCCAGACCATTTGGTCTGCCATTATAGAGCCCAAGATGACTCTTTTTTCTTAGTGTTTAATCTTCCAAGGACTTCCTGTGGGTCCTAAACTCAAACACCTGGGTGTTCATGACCCTCGGTGTCCTTTTTGTGGCACCTAGAAACCTTTTTGCACATCTTCTAGTTCTGTAAGAGAGCTCAACAGTATTGGCAGTGGATTCATGACTTCTTTAAACCTTTCAGACTTGAGCCTTTCTCTTGGCACATGATTGTTTTGGGAGATTCTCTTAAGCTTCCCTCCAAGTTTACCCAAATTTGGCATACTTTCAGGATGAAGATTTTGTTCACTTTGTGGAAAGATAGGAATGTTGTTCTCTTTTCTCACAGCTATCTTGATATTAATGTTTCTTTGTATAATAAAGCTTGTATATGTAAAAATGTAATGATGTAGATTCAAGTTCAAGCTAATAAAGTGGCTCTAGAGGTGGCTCACCTTCATGAGTTGCTCAATCACTAGGGCAACACTCCATGCACAATTTCTCGAGTTCCTCCTGATGTTGTCTCTATAGAAGGTACTCCACCTAGGGGGTGCCACCATGGGTGTAGCTCTTCAGCCCACTGCTCCCATACCCCACGGTCACAGGCCTCCCACCACCACTCCCTGAGAGGTGGCGATGATGGTTGGAGGCATATCTTAGCTTCTTCACCTTGCCACCCTTCTGGGTGGTCTTGAGCTCTAGCTCAATCTGCCCCTCCTGTTGTTCATGTTGCTCATCATGGCTTTGATTAGCCCCTGGCCACTTCCTCCAAATTCTCTCGTCTGGCTTTGGCTATTTCTCCACCTCGGGTAGAAGAGAAGGAAAAAGATGATGAAGATGATGGTTGGTCGATTCCTAACCCACCTATCAATCCTAATAATGTTTGGGGTTTTGATGATAGAGATCCTCCTCCATCTACTGGCACTGCTCTCGTAGCTTGATGGATTTATGCTTTTTTTGATGAATAGTTTCTAGGTTTCTGTTTCTAGATCTAGGTTATGCCGTGTGGACTCTCGTGGGGTGATTTTTATGTCCCCTGATCCCTTTTTTATGAATATGTAACTTTTATATTCAATTAATAGAAAAGGCATTATTCATCAAAAATATATTCTTATATATATATATATACATACATACATATACATACATACATACATACATACATATACATACATACATATATATACATACATACATACATACACATACATACATAGATATGTATGTATGTATGTATGTATATATGTATATATATAGAGAGAGAGATTTTCCAGTGAATGTATGTACATGTGTATGTGCCCACTTGTAGCGAGCAATTTTTATCTAGATATATATTACTTTTGTGCACATCATGGCTTCTAGCGGTTTAGAGCCTAGTGTTCATAATAGTCAAGAATCACGAGCTTCCTCAGACCAACATGTTACCCCCTATAGAGTAGAGATAGTCGTAGAGTTGAGACTATCTCTAGGATGCACGCCGCTCTAACTGTGTTAGAGAGGAGGTTGCAGAATAATACTACTCTTCCTAATAGGGAGAAATTGACATCTATACACACTGAGCTTATGAGTATGATTCAGAAGGATAAATCATACAATCCATATGATGATACATCGATTGATGATTTTTACTGTAGCCTCTCTAACACTGTCACAGGGACTGTGGGTTGGAGGAAAATTGATTTAGATGTTTTAGTTACTCAAGTTAAGAACATGTTTGGAACCCATTACATAGATAAGAGGATGGTTAGAGAATATAGGGTCACAAATGTACAAATGACTTAGTAGCCCCTTTTATATATCCAAGATGGTTGGCGGCCCATCATATGTGGCCCCAAAAGGATGAGGTGCCCCTATATTTTTGTAAACAATTATTTGCAGAGTTCTATTTAGGTTATGATGTTGATTACAAAAATTTACCTCCACATGTTGGTCAGGGTCGAGGGAGATATTAGGATAAGTGTAGACGACCACAACCCCTAGTAAGAGGGCATTGGTGGGTCAAAGCCTTTTGGTTAGCTACACTAGAGTTGGATAGGTTGCAGTTAAGGATGCACATGTAGATATGTTTTCTAGCATTTCCACCATCACAACTCATAAGGATGAGTTGTCACTTGATCATGTGGGTAGGTACATGCTTAGATCCTAGATGAGCATAAGCGTTTATCCTTCTAGTCCATTTTATGGTCCTTACATCTGATTTGATCTTCCCACTCTAGATGAGATAGCACGACTACCAGAGGATCCTTTGCGTGACATGAGATCCATTTTAGTGAGTGGTCTCATGGAAGATTACCAGAGGATTTCTACATTGCATGGGGTTCCTTTGTATGATATTCCTACATTCATTTGAGGAGTACATGGTAGATCCTCCACAGGTAGCAATCGAGGACAAGGAGATGCAGAGGTAGGTACCTCTAGACATGACGACATCCAGATACATCCTACAACTCCATGATAGAGTGTGGATGATCTTACACCACCTCCACAACATACACATGCTCCCCTACAACAGACACTATGACCTCATGATTTCACATTGTATTCTTAAATTTTCTTTTGGATGAGGCCATTGATCCTGATGCAGTGTCCTTACACTCTTCTAAGTTATCTTACATTAGATATGCATTGCAATAGGTAAGAAACCATTTAATTTATTTATTTGAACCTAGTACAAGACACTACGATGGGTGCTGCATATGGAGATTTAGAGGAGCCTGTTGATCCGATTCATCAGGATACAGAGGTAAAATAATTTAAATTTTATAATTTATTTGTTGAGTTTAAATATACATTTAAAAAAAAAGCTCAAGACATTATAGTAATTATTTGTAAATTGTTACATTTACATGTACAAACACAGGTCTAGCGGGACGAGGATCCACATAGGCCCAAACATCTAGCACGTGATGGCGGTCATTGATGTTGTTGATGTGTACATAGATTTAGATTTGCATGTGACATTGATTTTGATATCTAGACATTTACATTGATACATGTGTTTTGCATTGATACACAAACATTTACATTGATACACATGATTTATGTTGATATATAGACATTTACATTGATACATGTGTTTTACATTGATATTTAGATATTTACATTGATACATGTTTGATTTTTGTGATCTATATACATATATGTGACATTGATGTTTAAATTGATATTTGATGAGATCATGTAGTCTATACATTTGTTTAGATAAATATATAGATATTTCAACTAAAAATAAATTCCGTGCACATGTGTAGACATATGTTTATCTAGATACATTTAAATCAAATTTTAATTTAATTGAAATCTAATATATAAACTAATAAAAATATTTAGATCAATTAATTGAAAACTAATTAATCAATCTAACTGAACATTCTAATCAATCAAGTAAAAATTAATCAAGCTAATATATGCACCCTTAAGCCCTGTCTAGATCAATTAGTTGAACAATTTAATCAATCTTTAAAATTAATCAAGCTAATATGCACCCTTAAGCCCTATCTAGATCAATTAATTGAAACCTAATTACATTCAATATGTAGACATATACATTTTATCTCTAGATGTACATTTAAATCAAGTTTCAATTTAGTTGAAATCTAATTGTTCAATCTAATATTAACTAATAAAATTTTATCTAGAGATCAATTAATTGAAGCCTAATTAATCAATCTAACTGATGTTCAATCTAATCAATCTAAATGAATCAAGCTATTAATATGACCCCTTAAGCCCTATTATGCACCCTTAATCCCTATCTAGATCAATTAATTGAAACCTAATTGCATTCAATAGGTATCTAGACATATGTTTATCTCTAGATGTACAAAAATTTGTTTATCTAGATCAATAAATTGAAACCTAACTAATCAATCTTTAACTGATGTTCAATCTAATCAATCTAAATGAATCAAGCTATTAATATGACCCCTTAAGCCCTATTATGCACCCTTAAGCCCTATCTAGATCAATTAATTGAAACCTAATTGCATTCAATATGTATCTAGACATATGTTTATCTCTAGATGTACAAACATATGTTTATCTAGATCAATTAATTGAAACCTAATTGCATTCAATTATACAAGTTTTGAACTTGAAAATAATTTGAAACCTAATCAATCTAATTGAATAATCTACTTGATCAATTTATTAATCAATCTTTAAACAATCTTAAAATCGATCTTTAAAATCAATATAATCTAATCAATTGAAAAATTATTGAAAGGTCTAATCAATTAAAGTTCAATTTACCTAGAATGCACCCTAATCAATTTAAAATTAATCAAGCTAATATACACCCTTAAGCCCTATCTAGATCAATTAATTGAAACCTAATTACATTTAATGTACAAGTTTGTATTTTGAACTTGAAAATAATTTGTAGTTCCTAATCAATCTAATTGAACAATCTACTTGATCAATTTATTAATTAGTCTTTAAACAACCTTAAAATCTATCTTTAAAATCAATCCAATCTAATCAATTGAAAAAGTATTGAAAGGTCCAATCAATTAAAATTCAATTTACCTAGAATCAATCTAATCAATTTCTAATATATATTGGAATTATTCAATCTAATCAATCTAATCTAATCAATTGAAAAAAGTATTGAAAGGTCTAATCAATTAAAATTCAATTTACCTAGAATGCACCCTAATCAATTTTAAATTAATCAAGCTAATATGCACCCTTAAGCCCTATCTAGACCAATTAATTGAAACCTAATTACATTTAATTGTACAAGTTTGTATTTTGAACTTGAAAATAATTTGTAGTTCCTAATCAATCTAATTGAACAATCTACTTGATCAATTTTTTAATCAATCTTTAAGCAACCTTAGCATCGATCTTTAAAATCAATCTAATCTAATTAATTGAAAAAAGTATTGAAAGGTCTAATCAATTAAAATTAAATTTAGCTAGAATCAATCTAATCAATTTCTAATATAGACTGGTATTATTCAATCTAAAATAATAAATTGAAAAAATTATTGAAAGGTCTAATCAATTAAAACTCAATTTACCTAGAATCAATCTAATCAATTTCTAATATAGACTGGAATTATTCAATCTAATCTAATCAATTGAAAAAAGTATTTATTGAACTTGGTCTAATCAATTAAAGTTCAAAATAGGTTTAATCAATATAAATTCAATCTAATCATGAATTTCAAATCATTTATAGTCTATAAGTTTCAAATAGGATTTTTAAGTACACACAAGCTAGATCTATGAAAATACAAATTAAAAGCCTTTAATTTAAAGCTCCTAATACATGTAGTCTAGATCCTCTCTATCCTTATTATCTCGAAAAGTTTTTCATGCTCTTCAATAGGAAATTTCCACTTTTAGTTTCCACGTGACCCTTTTTTTGGCACAGTTTCAAACTGCAATTTTATCGCTATAACCGAGTGACTATAATGTAGAACTCTTTGTCCAGGCATGTATTCAATAAATTGAACTCCATTTTTTTCAATCTTAGCTTGTTGATAATAGGTGCCTTCAATAACAACCGAACTAGTTGGATATTGTTGTCCATCACCATCAACAATTTCTTGAGGCAACTTGTATTTTTCTTTGGTGCATCTTAGTAGATAATAATCTACACCTTCTACATTATCAAGATCCACAAAAACTACAAAAATATCACCTGTACAACTTATATGTATCTAAAAATGAATTATATATAAACCTAATAAATTATATATATAGAAACATGCACTTGCAATTTAACTAAATCAGAAATACACACCTATAACAATGAAATCAGAAACACGTTCATAGTCAATTGAATATATAGGATCATGGATGTCTATTTCATTTTAATCATCTTCATAAGGAGATATTTTGATTAACTCTTTCTGATCCCATTGTGAAACATATCCATTTGCAATATTAACACATTGACTCATGTTGTTGTTAAGAAAATCTTCAGAAAAGCTTGATTGATCTCTTAGTTGAAATATCAGAGGCTTGTGTTATCCCGTAGTCATCACTTGATGTAAACTTATAATTCCAACAATTGATTAACAATTGTGAGGATTGGACCGATTGATATCTCAGTTCAATTATGAAAAATGTGAAATGCATGTACATGTTGTATTCTATATATACTCAACTTTGAAACACATGTGACAGGTATAATGTAATTTTTAGAATGTGAGTTTGAAAAATGAAAATTTTAAATTTACCTATCACTTCCCAAAAGTAACGTTTATTGTATTTTTTGTCCCAAGTAGCAAAATGATTTCGACATCATTCAACAATTTTCTTTGAACTCTCTATCATGTTACCTAGATATATTTAACAATTTAGTATATATATAATTAGTTTATTTCTAGCAAATGAAGATAAAGAACGTACATACTATACTATACTTGTAAACAAGTTGAATATCAAATATATGTACCTTGAAGTTCATGTTGTCAGAGTGCACATGCTTCACACATGCTCCTGCTCCATCATGCTCTCCTTTTACATATCCACTTTCAAATAAGTTCCAAAGAAACTTAACATTGTGTCTAGCATGATGCATGGCTAACCAATTAAAGGCTTTTGCAGACTTAAGTTGACCCATAATTTAAAGTTACAAAAATATACACACATGAAAATTTAACTTTTAAATAAATATATATAGAATTGAAATACTTTAAAATAAAATATAATGTACTTACCCGCACACCCATCCGACCATATCCAGTGTTATGAAATGTTTATCTCGCGATTTGCAAGATTGTTGAAAAACATGCCAAAACAATGAGCCGCGTAGCTCCTATCATGAACCCTATCATCACTGATATAGAAATGAACCTCCTTGATGATAATGCATTGATTTTGATCTATACTTTCTATCTCATCCAAATTGAATTGTGAATGTCTATAGGTCACATGCACAAATATTGCAACTTGATCAGAATGATAATATTGACTTTGGAGCTCTGATTGAGGGGAAAATGTATAGTTCTCCGTAAAATCTACAACTGAAAGAATACAACCAGGTGGGAAATTATTTTTGGAATCATGAAACTGTTTAGGTTGCCATTGTGCACCATGACAATGTTGGATATGTGGATAAACCATAGATTGAAATCTATCCATGAACTGAAGGTATGGTAATTCATTCTCCTTCAATGCAATTTTTCTTTATTCTTAAATCCTATCTTCGTTTGGTATGTCTCATATTCAAATCTCTTCCACTGGACTGGTGTTGTAACATCAATATTATCAAATTGTAAAGGAAATTTCTATAAATTTCTACAATTGTTGCATTCATTTTTTATACACTGGACATTGAATTCATCTGAGTCTTTTGATTTATCACATAAAATGGACTTTACAAATTCTATTGTACTTCTAGGAACCATATCTAGATTAAGTACTACCATAACCTTTTTATATGATTGCAAGTATAAGTGAAACTCAACATGATTTCAACAACAACATGTTTCACAAACCTTATTTATTGGATACGAAGCAAGAGCACAACATCTTAAACATTCTCTGACCTATTTTCACATATGAAAAATTCTTGTTTGAATGCTCCAAATAATTCACTTTGTGTAGTATCGAAAAAATGTTTTGAATGTGAAATCTTCATATTGGTCTCTTCATCTTTCATCTGTATAGTGTCCCTTCTATTGGAAGAAATGAGAGAGTGGTTGGTCCAAAATTTAATGACCCATCGTATTACATCTTCAAAAATTATATCTTTACAAGGAACTCTACAAATCTGTACCCAATTCTTTTCAATGTCCATATCCAACATATTTCTCTTACTAATATATCTCTGAATAGTTCTTTGAGATACCTTGAGTAAATCAGAAATCAATCGAACTTGATTTCTATGTGTTAATCTCTTACTGGAAATCATATTCATCAACTCTCTTCTAGAAAAATTTGAATATGATCCTCCATGATCTTCCCCATTAACAACGTTCAATGCATCTTGTAAATTTTGAATTATTATTTCTTTTACTTGACCTCCTAAAATTTTCCTATTATCAATACCCAACAACTCCAAAACTGGAGTCATTTCTCTTTTCTTGAATAACTTTGCAAATAATTGTGCTTTGCCATCCAAAGATTTATCCTCAAATGATTCCTTCCACATGTTTTTGAGATGCAATTTAATAGTTCTTTTAGGTACCAGGTGCTCCAGTGCAATTTGACCGATATGTGATTCCTCATTCATCTCCATCAAATTTTGCATTGTAGGATAAATATGTATTCCTTAATTACTACCAATATCCTCCCCTAATTGAGTCACACCTTCTTCAACATTGATAGGTTCTTCTTCAACATCGATGGGTTGCTCTTCAATAAGTTTTGTATGACCTTTAATTTGGTCATCCCTTGTACAATCATATTTCCTTATACTCCTTTTATTTCCCATTGCTCAAATATCTAAGCAAGAAATTATTTTTTTCTTTAATCCTTCTTGATTGAAAAACTTGCCTTCACACTCCTCCAAAAACAAAATGCCTTTGTAGCTTCCTCGAAAAAATGCCTCCTAGCTTCAAAAAACCCTTATATTCTAAAATAAGAATTGAAATTCTCAATTGATGTATTTTATTTTTAAAAAATAACTTATATATATACCCTTCTATTTGAAAGGGTGGGTCTCCCACATGACTGCTCACAAGGGGCCGACCCCTAAGAGTACTCGAACCGGTAGGACTTGGCCAAGTTAGCCTAGGTGGCATGCCATGTTGGTAGTTGAACCTCCAAAAAAATGTTGTTCCTTTCTCTCCTAGAAATAGAAAATGTCAAAAAATTGAAAGTACCCTTTTCTAGATCTCAGAACTACGATTATGGACATATAAATTTTATATTGTTTCAACTACAAAACATTAAACAAATTTGCTAAAAACTACATGTAGGTATATTAAGCTTTGAGAAGTCATTGATTAAAAAAAAATAGAAAAATACTAAATCAATTTAGAATTTTTTAAAAATCATATACAACACTAGAGAAGAGAGTCCTCTTCAAAAATATGTAATTTATTTGGTTTTTGGTATAGCTTTGATAGGGGAAAATTGGCGGGAGATAAAAATTGTTGATTTTAGGTAAGTTTGACTTTGAATACTTATAACAAGTAAACTATAGATTGAAAACACTTCTTTCATTTTTCTTGCACTAGATATACATGTCATCTAAAATATATTCTGAAATTGGAAGAAAAAATAATGTTTTATTTATAATGATTTGACAGGAAGTAAACTCCCTGATTTGCAGTATTTTTAGGAAATACAAAATAGACCTAATTTTTTTTAAAAACCATATTAATTTTTATTCAAATTAATTCTTAAGAATTACAGGCATAAAAGTCATCCTATTTCACACATTTCATCAGTTTACATCATCTTTAAATTCTCAATAGAAATGTGACTTTTATGCCTTTGAAATTTTTCAGTTTTGGTGTTGTTAGCATTTTCCTTTGTTTTTTTTTTGCTTGGTAATAATGATATTTTATTAATAAAAATAGGAAATTTACAATATGGCTTGAAGCCCTTCTAGTTCAGACCTCCAAAACATACGATATTTACAGACCATTACAATGTTCTATAATCTATTATAGTAACAACTCCTACAGACCCCCGACACTAACAAAAAGGAGCTCGGTAATTACAGTCCATTTTTTTAATCTATCATTAACCAAAAAATCACAAGCAAAACCCAGCCAAAATTTGTAGAAGACACCAGAGAAAAGAGCCCGCTAAGCCCTGACAAGTCGCACCACTTGGCCTGTGCGACACGAGATAGCAGAGCGGCGCTTGTGAGGATGACCAACTAGAAACCCAAGTGCTTTGCGTTAGCCCGATTGTTCAAAAGACCTAATCTCCTCCTTTAAATGCACCCACTCCACTACAATGTTCATCTTATAAACATCTTTATCCATGTTTGAGGGCCACCATAGGAAATAAAAAACCCCCATCGCCCACCCTTCCACAAGGTCCTCAAAACACTCGCTATAATTAAACCCAAAACCAATAAATGCCCATTCTAACAGAGAATCCAAACCAAAAATCAACTCCTTTGGAAATAAGGATGAAACCACCCATCTCACCGAATCCACCTCATCATCCAACTCCAGTCCCCATGCCAAGATCATTGCCACTATGTTCACATTTATTTTCCAATGGTGTTGAGCATCTTGAAAGAGTGGCCCCAAAGTGCGTTGAACCACCCTTATCACACCACTTGATGGGCATTAAAGCAAACACTTCAGTCTCAAATCCGCCATTGGACCATAGAGCACCTTTTGTTGCAGGCCTATTTTGAAGGTAAAGGTAGGCTCCATTTCCTCCCCTTCGCATTCAAACCAAAATGACAAAGCCAAAACCTGCATCACTCCTTTTAAAAAACTTCACACTCTCCAAACACACCAGTACCCTGCACAAACATCATCAACTTCATCCACCATGCTGCCAATCATAAAAACATTCTCTTCACAAGATCCCCCACCACACATCATTATTTCCTACATCATCCCCAGCTCTACCCACCAATGTCATCCACCCTTATGGAAAAAGCATTTTCCTTTGTAAAAGGGTGACAACTTATTATACTTTTACCGTTAATATTAATTAATTTTATTTTTAATAAACAAATCATGCAAAAAACTCATATGACTACAACACCTAAAAATCAACTAACTCAAAATAACCATCATGCTCAAAGGAAGGGTTCACAAATTCATGCCACCTTGATGAATTCATATAGGTAGTCAATAAGATACTTGTCCCCTATTTTAGGACAAATGATGGCTTAGGATGGGATTGGACTTGTCTTTTATCTCCCCTCTCTTACAATTGAAATATTGTGATAGGGCACGCTCATCCTGACAATTCAGGGAAGTCTATACCTGGTACTTGAATTCCTGCATAAAAGATGAGCACGTACATACACGTATAAATATATAATAGATAATGGCGGGGGTCATCTGATTGTGTAGATCGTGCAAGCAAGTAACTACAACTTCATCCCTCAACCACATCAAGTACATTAAAAAAAACTATAAAACATACACGCAATCCATACACATGTAGGTATGGGCCTAGTAAATCCATAATATAAATTACATCATAACATATATAAAATCAGACTATGGGAGGGACATTACATCCACCTCTCCTAAAACTAGGCTTACTCTTGGAAGCCAACATATAAATAAGGATATGAATCCCTCAATCATGAAGCAAAAGGAAAAATGACATCTTAAAATAAGCTATAAAAATAAAGACATGATAGATAGTCATTAAGAGCTTGATATAATTCTAGTTTAAGAATAAATCAAAAATAATATTGATAATTCACTCATTATTTAATTGATTTAAATGGATCTAGATCGTTATTCATTCAAAATCATATAATTCTGCTACGGGCTATAAACCTGCACCTGGATATGCTATTAGGGATGTAGCTATGAGATCTATTGCCCCATATAGATAGAGGGCTTCATCGACTGGATACAAATAGGTAAACTATTTCCATATATAGTACCACTATCTATAAATTAATTTTATAAATTTCACATTTACATTTACATCAAATAAGAAATTGAGAGGTTCATGCAATCCTAGCAAATTCAATACCAATATATAAGACACACAATGCAATTCATCTTCACATAAAAATATAGTACAATTCTTTGTGACGTCCTCCCTTCACATACTATCAGAGGTCCAAGATGAACATGATAGAAACAACACTTATCATAGAATAGGGCCAAGAATACCAAACATTCAGAATAGCCACCAAAAAGTTCAAAAGGAAAAACCCATGTGGGAGAATTCCAAGTTCAACATTAAATTACAAAACGTCATGATGATTTCACATAGTAAATTAAGCGTGACCAATACCACAAAATAGGTAGCGAAAAGAGAGTTAGGTGACAAGTCCAGGCATAAGAAAGTTCAAAAATTAAATGCTAGCCCAAACACAACACGAACTAATCATCAATAACCAAAGTAAATCATAAAATATCTCACATAACAGAGTGACTGGTGTCATCCACACTCAAGGGAGTAACCACTTTATGACACCCAAGAATACAACATCCTAGATGTATTAGAGAATGTATCCAAACACAGTAAACAATTGCTAAGGTAAGATGCATAAAAAAGTTACAACTAGGTTATAAGTTACAATGGTTCACAAATACAAAAGAGTTATGTGTCTATGTTTCATTCAAATTTTCAACTACAAGAAACCTAATGGGTGTACAAAATTCCTAGAGTTCCCAGTGTAGAAACATGAGCTCTGATACCAAGTGTAATGACCCACTAGGGAACCCAAGAGAAATTAATCTAAACATGCAACTAAGTTTACAAAACAATTCTTTTTCTTAAGAGTTTACAAACAATAACAACTATTTTTAACAATGCGGAGGCAAAACAATATAATTTACAGCTCACATACAAGTAAAACTCAAACATAGATTACAAATCTCAAGGATTCCTTGACCTAGATTACGTAAATATTAATTAATTACTTTAGATTAAATACAATTACAAATCTTATATTACAAATGAATGATAAGTATAACATCATACATGATCAATGAAACATAAATACAACTGATACCATAAGGTATACATAATGAATCATCATCCACTGGCTAGGTCACAGGATGTGTAATCACAAATCATATACATGATACAAGTAGAATATCCTAAAATATTAGAGCAAGTATCCAATAATGATGAACAAGGAAGAATGTAACAACAAAAAGGATCATCCAGCACCGGTCCAATAACATGAGAATCTCAATGGTGAAAGAATCACCACCACCTGACCACATGGAACCAAAGGTCCACTCTCACCGTGCTAAGGAGATAACAACAAATCCCACTTAGATAACAAACACCAAAATCCAACTCAATACAATAACTAGGCAAGGGATTTTGAAAGCTCTCTATCTCAAAAAAGTACAACACCAACTGCAAAGGTAAAACATACTCAACCAGAGGAAACCAACACATGTAGGAAACCTAAGATGTATAAAAGAAATTGTGATCACATGAGCCAACTCTAAGGCTATCCTAGCAGTCTCTCTGGACCCCAACGCCCTAGTGACTCTATGCAGTATTATTAATACTCTTATGCAGATGAGGTACCAACTATGCCATATCCAGTCCACGTAGGCTTCAAGCATCATCCCATTACTATCCTAGTCAAGACCTCAATCAAGTACTCAGGCATGGGCGATGCACACCTTATCTTATTAATTTATATTAAACTCTCAATGTTATTTAGTTATCACTTATTAGTCACTTGTAATAATTTATTGTGATAACCACTTGTGGGCCCCAACGCCTATTACAAGCCACTCCCCATCTATACGCTCAAATAACCTACCCTAATGCTTCAACCAAAAATAACCGAGAGAAGAATAAACCGAAACCACAAAATCTTCTCATAAACCATAAATTATGATAATCGCCAAAGTAAATAATGGAGCCTAGTAAAGAATCAACACATCCTATACAAGGTTCAAATAATCCATCTCAATGTAGACCTTATCAAGATCATCCATCCCATAATGGATATCTCAAAGATAATAACAATCCACATAGTCTCACATCACAAGACCAACGATACTCCAAGCATTGATGACATTCATCTCCAAACATGAAGTAACATATTCCATAAAGATATTCATCTAGAACATAAAGCAATCATAGTAAATAACATAAGGTGATCAAGTAAATCAAACTCAATCATAATAATGGTCATCACCTTTTAAGGTTAATGAAAATAAAGATCAAACATAATGAGGCACATGAGATCACTCACAAATATCACAGAGTCATACATGATCCAATCGAGACTTCAAAATGGTTATAAATTTTCTCCATATAAAATTAAAGATTAATAGAAAATGTTTCAAAGCCTTTGGTACCATTTCCCTAAAAGCCAACACAATTCTCCAATTACAATCAATCAAAGTCTCAAAATATGCAAAAGTACCCAAAACCAATTTATAAATTTCAGTTGACTAAAGCAATCATCTTGTTGACTAAAGTCCATTTGACTACAAAAGTTTTCATATAAATGTCTCATACAAAACTATCTATTTAAAATAAAATCTCATGCATATATATTTTTTAAATAAGTATTTAACTAAAATCTCCATGCATGTCAAAACATCATTTATTTAATAATAAAATAATGTTATTAGTTTTTCAAATATAAATATAAATGAAAACATTAATACTAAAATCTGGATGTAAAAAAAACAATTAATACTTATTTATTAATTAATTTGTTTTTTTTCAAAATAAATAAATAATAATAAAAAAATTATTTTAAAAAAATCTAAAAAATTAATAAATAATAATATATATATACTAAATCCAAAAAATTAATAAATAATAATAATATTAATAATAAATTTAGAGAAACTTTCAAATTACATGTACATATCATTTTCTTCTTTTATTTAATAAAATAATTGATTTTCAAGAATTTATTTTACTATTAAATTTCAATTGGGTTTTCACATTCAATTGTTTGAAGATTTCAATTTATGTTGTCTTCTTGAATACTCTGTTTAATAATTCACTCAAACCCTTATTGGATCTAAATTTCATATTTTTCTAAATCAACTGTCTATAGGTTTTCACATTGAACAACCTAGGGTTTTAACTAAAATATAATTTTCTTTTGAATTTAAATACAAGGGTTTCTAGAATAATATAAAAGATTATGCTTATATACAAAAATTAATACACCTATGCTCACATGCATATTAAAATACCAAAATTTCTTCTCACACAATAAAAACTCAAAAAGCATTTCAAACCCAAAGCCTCCAACAATAAAACCATAAAAGCTTCAATTCAAACCCTACAACATTCTGACAAACACGAAGAAAACAATCTTTTCGAAAAGAAAATTTACAAAGGAAAAACACAAACCCTACCTCAAATTCAATAGATCTATGACGATACCAATCCAAAATTCAAGCTCCCAAAAATCCAAGTTTTCTAAAAATTTCTTCAACTCCAAATTGCAAGCAAAACATGTGATCTCCAAACTTGTCTATCGAATAATGGTCAAAATCCTCCTAATAAAGAAAACTAAGAAACCTAGGGTTTCAACACATGCAACACCATAAATAAGGTAAACTCCCCTCTGAAAAATATAAAAGAATCACTTAATTGGAAATCTCTAAAATTAGGACTTTACATGCAATACCCAAACAAGAATATAACTCAACTTTAAAATCAATTAACTCCTTTTGCATTTAATTATTAATTTTTCCTTTTTGTGCATTTAATTAATTATAATTATAATTATAATTATATGCACTTTCTAGTTAACAATTCCTAACTCAACTTTAACTCAAATTTCTAATTCAATTTTATAAAACTGAATGTGCAACTTAAATTGCATACCAATATTTAATTAATCAAATAATATTTTGGCACTTAATAACTATACAATTGATAATTAAATATTAAATAAATCAATTTATGCCTAAAATCTCATCTTTAAATTTAATAATTAATTAAATTCCTTTTATTCCAAACTTGACTTTGAATTAAGTCTTAATTAAACCAAGGTATTTAATTAACCCTTAATACTTAAATATCCTTATATTTAATATTCCAATATTTCCAAGATATAATTATTCTAATATAATAATTAATCTTAATTAATTTTATTTTTAATAAATAAATCACACAACAAAACTCACATGACTGCAACACCTGAAAATCAACTAACTCAAAATAACCATCATGCTCAAAGGAAGGGTTCACAAATTCACGTCACCTTGAAAAATTCAGATAGGTAGTCAATAAGATACTTGTACCCTATTTTAGGACAAATGATAGCTTAGGCTGGGATTCGACCTGTTTGTTCAAGGAACCACACTCATCCCGAAAATTCAAGGAAGTCGATGCCTAGAACCTAAAATCCTGCATAAAAGATGAGTATGTACATGCATGTATAAATATATAACTGACAATGGAGGGGATCGATCGATTGTGTGGATCTCACAAGCAAGTAACTATGACTTCTTCCCTCAACCACATCAGACATATCAAATAAAAATATAAAACATACACATAATACATACACATGCAGGTATGGGGTTAGTAAATCCATAATATAAATGACATCATAACATATAGAAAATCAGACTATGGGAGGGGCATTACAATCACCTCCCCTAAAACTAGGCTTACTCCTGGAAGTTGGTCCAGGAGCACCTAGGGTCTTTTGGCTACCCTAGTTTAAACATTTTGGCTTGTAGTGACCTTAGCCAAGTCACTGTCTGATAGGGACTATGAAGAGTCCCAAGTGAGTGTGTGAAGTCTATCAAGTCCTAGGAAGCTTGGTTGGAGTCATGAAAGGTCCTTACTAGGCTTGATGAGTCTTGGTTTTCTTTGTCTAGTTGCTACCTTAGCATTCTAGTTGGTCAAAGACTAGGTTGATTTTATAAAATGATGGAATAAAGAAGTAAAATGGTCTTAGAGAGTTTGGTCCACCAATGAGGTCATCTAGGACTCATTGGAGAGACCTCATTGAGCTTGACGATAAAAGTTGTCAAAGTTGTCATGACAACAAATTGTCAAAATGCCTCTCGAAGGCTAAAAGTAGTTAGGAAGCCATTTAGATAGTTTTTCCTAGTTCTCCTAACCTATTTAAGTGTTTTTATAACTAGAGATGAGGGTTGGCATGTTTTGTAACTATTGGTTTTTAGAAATTAATTTACTGGTGTGCTCTGCAAATGGGAATAGTGCTAAGAGCTCGGTTATCCTTCAACTATGGATTGATTTGAGCCTAGTCTTCACATGTGTGAAGAGTATTTTGTTTATAGTTTGATTTATGTGTACATACTTAGGAATTAGTTTTTTTTTTTTTTCTTTCTTTAAAGTTTTCCTTTGTGACTAGTTCACTGGTTTAACCAGAGTTGAGAACCTAAAAATGGCTCTAGCATGAAAACCATTAGAGGGAACTGTACAACCCTTTGGAATATGATAGATCATTGTACATATGTTGTAAATATGAAGTTTTATGGTCATGTATGTAGGGGAGCTATTTTTTATGATCAAGCCCTGGGTGAGCCACAAGGTGCCCGATTAGGAAGCTTGACTATTGCAAGTAATGGATAGAAGGCTTCGAGGATTGAATGAATCAATCCAAGGGTATAGGAGTGAAGAACAAGGTCTAGAGACTTGATCTTAAGAAGGAAAGATCATGTTCAAACTGGTAGAGGAAGAAATAGCCACTTCTCTACTATGAATCAGAGAAAAGCAATTAGGCCTTAAAAGTAGGCACAATATTAGGAAGGTACTGTACGACTTCCATGAGGAACCAAGACCTTGAAAATATTCAAGAAATCTAAAAAGGGTATCCTAATATCAAGTTTATTATGGTACTTGTGTGGAAAGTTGGGAAGTTACTAGTTGGAAGGAGAGTTGAAAGACCTAATTAGGCCTAATAGGGGCTTATAGCCTTGTAGCCTAATTTTGATGAGATCGACTATTGAATGGGTAAGTTTGAAGACTTAAGCAACCCAAAACCAATCAAGAATGGTACACAAGAAGACTTCTATCCAATTGCAATGAGTTTTTAGTTTGACACTAAGGTGATGGAATTCAAGAAATGAGTTCATGCAAGGGAACAAGGAGAAGGAGTTGAGTAATTAAGCTGGTAGAGAGGTCTTGGATGTTGGAGTAATATTGTCTTACCTATTTACTCCTTATCTTAAGTTTACTTAGGTCCACTCATAAATGAGTGGATATTCCATTATGGATTCAAAGGATAAGATATCATATCCTAGAGGATATTATAGTCCTCTAGATTGAGACACTTGTCTCAATCTTATCAAAGCTCTCTCAAGCTCTTGCATATTTAAGGAGAGCCTCTGTACCTTTGTAAACACCTCATATGAATACAATCTAGTATTGATATCATCTTTGTTCTGGTGGATGTCTGTAGACTAGATCTTGGAGATAGGATAATCTATCCTAACATGGTATCAGAGCCTATAGTCTTACAGCTCCTTCTAGTGTTTTGAGTGTGTTCATTTCTTAAGGTCCTTGGTTATGTTTGGTAGTAGTCCACTCCTTAGTCAGGTCATATTATTTTTAGTCACTTTCTATGCATTGCAATGTCTGGTTTATTACCTTTCAGTCACAATATTTAAGTCTTGAAAGTGTGGGTTTGTAAATTAGACATTTCTAAGGAGGTGAGATCTGTTATTGGTGACCCTTTTCTCATTAGTCCTTGCAGATATGAGGCATCATTTTTTGGCTTAAGGGTCCATTTTCCTCCTTGGTCATTTCTTTGTTGATTGAGATCGTGCTTCTCTACTAGAGGAAATTGGCAATTCCATTCCCCTTGGTAAGACTTGGTTGATGGTTTTTAGGAGGCAATTCATCTATGTTTTATTTGGTGTGTTCAAAATCTTTGACCAGTGGATCACTCTCTCTAAACAATCAGTGCCTCGCTAGACTTATCCTACCAGCAGGTGTAGTCATGCTCATGCTATGAATCAACACACTTTTAGCATCAGCGGTGGGAGTCAAACTTGTGACCAGTGGAGCTGAGGTAGCAAGTGTTTTCTCTTCTAGTGAGTGATGCCATTCAGGCGGTTCAGTCACTCCTTATTTGCAACCCAACCCATTCCTAATCTGTAGTTCATTGGGAGGATAGTTGAGGATGGCCAGTCCAGTGGGCGTCTTGGGCACCCTGCATAGCTTGTGTCTTGGGCCAATCCTTTGTGATTGCATAACAAGGTGTTTTACCCAATTTTTAAGGTGTTCAAACCTTTCACCATGAGTTAGTGAAGGATCTCACTAGCTTGAGTGGACACTTGTATGTAGCAGACGTTTAGCTTTTATGCTTGAAGCTCTCACAATTCACCTTTATGACTGTGGTGTATTTTTTTGCCTTGTATTAGCGCACAATGGCCGACACACCAAGGTGAAGGTGTATTGTGAATGTGTCTATCCTTGCTACGATGTATCAAATCTTTGGTGCACTTAATAGCCAATGGCCCACACTTTCTTTGCGACAGTGGCTTCTTCTGCAATTTCCAGATTGCACGTGCATTGCTTGGTAGAAAATTTTTCTTTGGCTGGTGCACCAATGTGAAAGCAGGTTCTTAATAGTGTGCACAATAGTTGTATGGTGAAGGGCCCACATTTACTGGGAGCAGCATTGATAACAATGTCATGCCCACCACACCTCATGTCCCCTAGATTCTGTAGGGGTGGTTGCAGATAGGAAGAGGTAGCATGATCCTAGTGGTTGGTGCATCAAAGTGAATGTGGATCTTATTCTTTGGCCTGCATGGAGGACTTTTGCCTTGGAGGGCCCACATTTCTTCTTTAATGGTTGCACTGTCAACCATATTTTTTGGAGAGGTGATCCTTATCCTTGATACACAATAACTCAGCATATGCACCACCTCTATGGACTGGGCAAATAAATTTTGGATCTTCACGGTCATGTGGATGTTGGTCACCTTTATGGCTTAGCTAATGATTTTGACTGTCAAGGATTCTACTTTAATTCGGCCCTAGCTCATGAGCATTTTGCAATTTGTTCATCACAACTATGTGAAGATCTCATTACTGTTTGGCCACTATTTATTTTATGATGAACCCTTGGGAGGCATGCTTCAAATGTCACTAGTGACCGACATAAGGCCTCACTGAATTATGCATTTTGGTCTACGTTGAGCTTGGTGTCTGCATCATGCTCTTCTCTGAGCGATTCCATTCTTTGGTCCTTGGATGATATCTCATTTGCGTGCATTGTGACTGTGCCATGTTGGAGCTACTAATGCTCATGGTCACAACTGAGAGCTTTTCTTGTAAGAGGCAAGTGCCTCAAATGGCCCTATATATGCCTCATCATGCCCATATTGTTTGGCACACTATTCAACAATCCATCACATTCTTGATGCTCTCATCCTTGCCAATAGTTGCAAAACTATCTGGCATGTTTTTTCAATCCCTATTGTCCATTTCATTGGTCAATGACTATAATTTCTTGGTGGTTATGGGGGTTGGCGTGCAGAGCCATCATCAAATCCAGCCACCTACTCAGCTCTTTTTGGGCCCTCTCCATCTAGGAGGGGCACCCTTGTTTGACACGATGAGCTGATGGTCCCACGGAGGACCACACCTATGCCCCTAGGTAATTAAGAGGGGTGGACCATTTCTTTCACCTTTCAGCCCTAATAGGTGAGCATCATCACAAAGGTGATTTCATGCACTTCCTTAGTGCAATTTCTTTTCAAGTTTTTTATGCTTCAGTTATCATTATGAATCATGTAAGCATTTTTATTGTAGACATATTAGATCCAGTGTCCATCCATGACTTTTGGGGATTTTTGCACACATGATGTGCCACAAAACTATTTGTACTTGCATTTAACTATAAAGTGCCATGGGGGGTTATGTAGAGCTAGTGTTTGCCAATCACAACTTTGTCAAAGTGAGAGTTCCTCTGTGACAACATAAAAATCATTGATATTCTTGCCTCATGTGAGTGTGTAGTTTAACCACACACACCCTTTTTTTTAGTTGCAGATAATTTCAGTCCCTTCTGCATAGCATGGTGACACATCATTCTAGTGGATCTATCAAGCCTCACCCAAGTCAAAATTATGGGGGGGTTATTCTACTATTCGTGTTTGTGCTAATTCTTCCTTGGTTTTGCTTGAAGTGCACTGAGACACTCTTGCATTCCTTTTTAGTGGAAGTTACTTGGTTTCACTTGAAGTGTGCTAAAATAATCTTGGATTCCTTTAAGACTATTGCACCTACATTTTCAACAAAGTTGAGAAGTGACAATGGTATCACTCAAACAACATCAATGGTTGTGTAGTGAAGATCACTCATGCAGATTCATGTGCCGTTTGTATCTTCGATCGACATATGCTATTGCCATTTTTGACATCTGATCAATGTTTGAGAAGTGTCAATTGGAGAACTCATATAGATTGTTGTCTTCCTGATCATCATCTTCTTCTAAGGAGATCATTAGATATAGCATCAGATCACTCATTAACATTTGTCTACAGATTCTTTATGCTTCAACGGTGTTCACGTTCATGATTTCAGGACATATCTTTTTGAAGGCTTCTTAGACCTTCTTGTTCTCTCTTTTGGAGAGGAGTTTTCTCCCACTGGTTTTCCTCCTTTTATTTGGTTATGAGAGATTTCTTTGTAGTTGTACATGGGTACCTAACATGGCCTAGTTGCCAGGACCCATAAAGATTTTCTACTACATTGTTGTACTCCCTAAGTTGCACTTAAGGGGGGTGTTGGAGTAATATTGTCTTACCTATTTACTCCTTATATTAAGTTTACTTAGGTCTACTCATAAATAAGTGGATAGTCTATTATGGATTCAGAGGATAAGATATCATATCCTAGAGGATATTATAGTCCTCTAGATTGAGACACTTGTTTCAATCTTATCAGAGCTCTCTCAAGCTCTTGCCTATTTAAGGAGAGCCTTTGTACCTTTGTAAAAACCTCATATGAATACAATCTAGTATTGATATCATCTCTATTCTAGTGGATGTCTATAGACTGGGTCTTAGGTATAGGATAATCTATCCTAACATTGGAGAGTGAGAGGTGATTGGTAGTAATCCCTCATTGAAGTAGGGTCATAGATAACCCTAACTAGGCCAAGAGAAGGACCTAGATCAAGTCCTAGGGGAATTAGGACTAAGTCTAAGAGACCTCCCTATCAGAAGCCTACAAATAAATAAGGATATGCATCCCTTAATCATGAAGCAAAAGACAAAATGACATCTTGAAATAAGCTAGAAAAATAAAGACATGATATTCAGTCATTAAGAGCAATATAATTCTAGTTTAAGCATAAATTGAAAATCACATTGATCATTCACTCATTATTTAATTGATTTAAATGGATCTAGATATTTATTCATTAAACATCAGATGATTCATCTATAAATTAATTGTATAAAGTTCACATTTATATTTACATCAAATAACAAATTGAAAGGTTCATGCAATCCTAGCAAATGCAATACCAACATATAGGACACACAATGTAATTCATCTTCACATAAAAACATAGTACAATTCTCTATGATGTCCTCCCTTACACATACTATTAGAGGTCCAAGATGAACATGATAGAAACAACACTTATCACAGAACATGGCCAACAATTCTAAACATTCAAAATAGCCACCACAAAGTTCAAAAGGAAAAACCCAAGTGGGAGAATTCCAAGTTCAACATTAAATTACAAAACGTCACGATGATTTCTAACAATATCATTATTTTTTTCTAATTTTGAAACCTAAAAGTGATTTATTAGCCTTATCTTTTTATCACTCATAATAATGAACTACTTTTTTCATGTCACAAGATTTTTATAACCCTAACATTCCTTTAGGAAGGAGTGCTCATCTTTATTTAACTATAGCTATTCACTCTAATAAGAATGAGATCATTTTGGATGCTTGTGTTGAGAATTATTTAGATAAGTAATAATATTATGACCATTCAATGCCTATGAAGATCAACAATATTTTGTAGATGAACTTGATACTTTAGGAAACCCCGAGAATCTTACATAATTAGTGGATATATTCATATCATGTTTATCATCAAGCCATATGGATTAGATTTCTTACAAGACATTAGTGTAATGATTATTATCATTAGATCATGTGTTTATTAATTTAAACCCCCTCCTTGGGTTATACCTAATTTTACTATCATTCTATCTCATATCACTACCAATATTTTCACCATAGTGTCATCTTATAATGTATATCCTTCCTCCACCTTTACTCCTCTCAATAGAATAACTATTGATTACAACCCTCCCATCATACTTGCATCTCATCTAATATTTTACACCTCTACTCCTATTTCATACACTTCCACACCTTTTATTTCCCTACCATGACCATTCTTCTATCCATGTCCACATATATGCCTTACATTTCTTCCTCCATGCTTATTTTCAATCTCATTAACTTATCCACTCATTATAGGAAACATACTCATTTAATTAGATATGACCTATACTTATTTAGTGACCCCTTAATTACTATTATTGGATCAAACTTATCCACTCATTGTAGAAAGCATACTCCTTTAATTAGCTATGACCTATACTTATTTAGTGGCCCCTTAATTTCTATTTTTGGATCATTTCTTTCCCTAACCTAGATGTATAATATAAAAGGTAAACCAAGTTGAAAAGAGTAGATAGAACATGCACAATGGACACTTGACAACAATAAATTCAAGGATCCTGGGCATACATCTTTAACATTTTGAATTAATTAACTTCCATTACATGTGGGTTTTGTAGCACCTAATTTTTAGATTTATAATTAAAATATGACTTACATAAAATCTTAAGGGTATTTACAACAACCACATTAATTTATTTTATAAGAATAGATTATTGGTTAAGTTGTTTCTAAGGAATTTAACAAACCGTGTCATCAAAATATTATTCTTATTACATCCTAGAGCAATATATAAATGTAATGGTTTAAATATGACATTGTTGAACCAAATCCATAACATACTATCATTTACCATAAAATAAAATCACTCAACATTTCTTGTTGTGAAACAAAATCTATGCAAATAGCAATATTTTTTTTATATAAGAGAAAAGAGTATGAGCATATCAACTTAAACTACTCAACATTTAATATTTGCAGAAACTAACTCTTAAGAATTAAAAACCAATACATACTTATATCTATATCTCTTCTTAGAGCGTTAAGAAACATAAAATACTAAAGAAAAGATAAAAAACTTGATACAATTTGAAACATATCGGGGTGTTTCCAAGTACATCTGACTATCTACCAAAGGGAGAGCATCAAGGTGCTTTACCCTCAACCCGAACCTAATGATTTCATGCACATCCTCCGACTAAAAAATCATATTACCCTACTCAAGGGTGTAACATATGAGAGTTATAATATCATCTGAGCTCTAGTACTTAGGCCCTACATGACTCTATGTAGTATCACACTAGAGTAACTCCTATCTAGTATGACCTTGCAGACTAAGAGGTATAGTTGGGCCTTATAAATTGACAGACACTTTTTTGGCAACATGCCACCTTGACAAAGGATTATTTAAAAATAGACATGTTTAACATGCAATCATAGTACACCAACCTACTCAAAATTATATCATTCTTTTGACCTTGTTGGTCTAGATCACATTATTGCTTAGTTATGGCCAAAGTCATAAGGTTATGTATCCTTAGCATGTGTATTATTTTGTATGAGGTTATAATTTCAATCTAAGTTACCATCTAAAAAGGAGCCACTCATTTTATTGAGATTCACTGTCCTATAAGAATTAATTAATAAGATGGTCATTTAGTTATAAGATGGTCATTAGTTAATCAAAATTGAAATCTTCATTTACAAGAAATATATTCCAAAAACACAATTGCTTGAAGCATTTAAATAGGATATGAATAGGATAATGCTAAGAAATAATCAATATTAATTATCGTTTAGGATTTTCTAGTATTAAAATATAAATAGCAACAATATTTTGTTAGTGAAACTGATGTAGGAGCATCTCGGGTCCTTGGCAATCCCGTGTCACCAAAAATAGATTTGAGTTTGTTTGTGTTGCTCAGTTCCTTCTTTGACTGAGCTGGTTCGATGTTGCTCAGTTTCCTTTGTTCACCGGTGTTGGTCGGTTATCTCTTTGACGCTTAGTGAATTTCCCTGGTGCTCGGTGATGCTTGTCTGGCACTCAGTTGGCTTTACCTACCGACGGGTTTCTTTTGAGTTTTTGTTGAGGCCGACTTGTACATTTATTATGGGTCACAGATTTAATGTTGGTATCCATCATTGGGAAGCATGTGGTCCCAGATCTAACCATTCCTTCCATTGATTATGGATCTAAAGGCTGATTCAGTTCAGTAGCCTCTTGTATAAATGTAGTTGTTTGGTTAGAGTTTAGGAGTCAATTTTTAGAGGAAGTTTGGTAGAAGATAGAAGATAGAAGATTAGAGATTATCTATAGATCCTTGCATGTTTGAGGACTTCTGTATTTCATTGTCATATCTGGTCGAAACTAGGAAGGCCTTACAGCCCGACATGTATGAATCAATTTGAAGTAAATATATGAATGTTCTTGCATTTTCTCTCTCCCATTATGTTGCTGTTGCTTCCGTGTGTTGTTGAGCAGAGTGGTTCAGGTTAGGGTGTGCCATTTCTTGGCCCCTCTTGCCCGCTCTTGCGTCATAAACATTAGATTATGAAGAACATCCTCTTCAATAGTTATTTGCTAGGTTTACACAATGTGTGTATTTATTCATTCTAAGCTAGCCCCACTCCTTATGATTACTTGTTTATAATTTAAGTACTCTATTTTTCCATGCCTTCTACATTCTAAAATTTATTTTGGGCTTGTACGAGCTAAGTGAGCTAAGTTTCTCTAGAATTTAAACATTGTTTAATTTAAGTTTCCAAATAGCATGATTATTATAATCATTAACAAGAGCAAGTGCAATTGTGGTACCCAAAATTCACAAGTCTCATAAAAAGTTTGAAGATGAATGTATGGTTTATGTGTAATAATAAATTATTTACATGTACAAATTGATTCATTTCTCTATTTATTCTACTAAAAATAGACACTATCCTTTATATTAATAAGCTCTAGAAACTAATGTGTATGACATTAGAAAAAGAGCCTCTCAAACCCCATCTTCCTACTTGGTTTAATGTTTTTGTTGCCTAGAAAGGTATGCAATTTCTCTTCAAAACTCTTAATGTCAAGCTACACTAATTATTTTCATACCCAACAAGTATTATAAAATTAAATAACTCAAATATCAAGCTTGAACAAATGCTCCAAATCCAAATATGCAATATAAGGGTGAAATAATACTTTTCTACAAATACCAAGAATCTTTTTAAGAAAGACATTCTTGAAAATGCTACTAATATAAATAAGAAATAAAAGTACGACTATGGTCATTGATAAACAACTTCCAAACATTTCTTTCCAAGACCTTGTGATTTACAAAGTGCCTTTTCAGCTAAAAGATATGATTGGAAAAGGAAGAATAGTGTGAAATGAGTACTTCATATTGCTAGGGTTTTGGAAAATATGAGCAATACCAATATTAAGGTAATGCAAACAATAAGAAAAATAGAAAATACAATAACACCAAGATTTAATGTGATCGACCCAATATGGGCTACATCCACCAGAGAAACAACTATCC